>JARYHS010009186.1:174199487-174334506 GCA_031002005.1 Vandiemenella viatica | reverse complement strand
TTGCACACATACATATGTGCATATAGTACTAAAAGTGGTCAACTTGTTCTATTTGCTCAATATTTAACGAAATGATCAGAACAAAATACTACAAGCATGAAAACAAGGGTTCAATATCTTAAGGGGCGTTTTTCCGGAAATTCGGACCTTCCCCCTCCCCCTTCTGGTGAGATCTGGTCAGACCTCCCCACTAAGATGACGTGAGATTTTGCCGGGACCTCCCCCCCCCCCCCTCCTAGTTTTATGAGACATTTTGTCCCTCCACCTAATGCCGTTATCCACGTCGTTTGTGGACATTTTTTTTAACTCTAATTTCCAATGCTCATGTGAGATTTCGTTGACCCTTCCAACCCTACCCGTTGGTGAGATTTCGCCCGATCTCCCCCCCCCCTTCCATTATTTCACCACACGTAATTAATGGACTCCCCCTTACCAAGCTGAGATACTTTTCATCGATTTCCCCAAAGTTGAATGTGATTTCGCGAAGAGTGGAGTGGTTGCCCTATGTACGTGTGATAAAGTTGTTCGACGGTGACGATAACCACATCACCTACTTCCTAGTACCCAGGACGCGAATGGATGAACACAGCGTGATCCCTTCGCTAGATTCAACCTAACAGATTTTAGTAAATTCCAGGAACAGTCTTCCTGTAATGTAACACTACTTACAGTATGTCCGGCTGATTATGAATTTATCAATGAACCCATCAAAATGAAGAAGAACATCAGAAACACCGTAAGTGTAGATAGTAGGATTTTATTTTATAATACGGAATTAGGTATCGTCTAATGTGGCAAAAATTACGAGCACAACGTATTGGCAGCTACAAGAAAAATTAAAAGCAGTGTAGTGCAGTACAGAACAGTGATAGTATGGTTAACATTCCAGTGATATTGTCATTAACATACAAAATACCGAATGCAGTGTTAAACTGCCTCTAAACTCGCCAATGCAGGGATCAGCTTATATAAACCGAAATGTTTTTCATGTGACTCGCGCAGTGACCTGAGAAGTAGAGCTTGACGGAATAACGCGCATTTCCGTTCTTGCCGAGTGAACAAGAAACGCGGTATTATTCCTTTTCTCGTCGACGAATGTTTGAAATCGAGTGAATTTTGAAACAGACTCCTTACAGTCCAGGCTTACCTCCATGCAACTACCATATGTTTGGTCCACTGAAGGAGGCATTGGGAGGTGAACGATTAATAGACGACGCGGTGGTAGACATGTATGTGCGCAATTGGCTACTGCTGCAGGCCATCTCCGCCTCAGGCGATCTTCTTTTTTCTATCACGGGAACAGCAGGTTTCCTATCCGATAAATAAAATATTTTTTCGTTACAGGAAACCGTATTTTTATTTATAAACAATAAAGCAGTTTGAAAAAAAAATCCAGTTTGTATTTGAATAACTCTAATAGATACGAGTAAAAACCAATTTAAAACAAAGGAAAATACGAACAAACCACTAGAGATGATTCAGAGAATGATGTGGAATGCATTCGCTGAGTAAATATATGAATGAAGAAAGTAAATAACTTACATTGGCAGTCATCATTGATTGTATATTTATAATTTACTATTTGCAGCTGAAGAAAATAGCCCAAATATTCTCCTTGTTTCTGATCGTAAATACTTTTTTTTAATTATGGCTTTACGCCTAGTCGAGATGGAACTGGGGACAAGGAACGGGAAGGAATTCGGCCACGGTCTTTTGAAGGAAAGATCCCGGCATTCACCTGGAGTGATTTGGGGAAACTATGCAAAACCCAAATCTGGATGCCCGGACGGGATTCCAACCGGGGTCCTCCCGAATGCGAGACCAGAGCGTTAACCGCTCACCCACCACGCTCGGTCGTAAATATTTTGTTCACTATGATTGTCTGCTTATTCACAGTGCCGCTGAAGACGTTGATAAGGAGATGGTTTGCCGTGTGAGTTTTTTTCGTTGGCTTCCAACGAAAAAGTGCATTTCTGATGGACGATTTTGGTCTTTTTTTGCGTAAAACGTTGTAGCAGTGTTATGAACTGTACTTACAGGCACGTGAGAGATCTTTATTTAGATTACACAGAGGAAAACGCCACGCTCACGTTGTTTTATTACGAGGAGGTACTATTTTCATAGCACCACAAGAAGAACTTCTGGAGATATCTTAGCGTTAATGACCATTTCTGAAGATACTATTACAAAACAAGTCTTTTGCCAGAATATGTGGTCTGATGAAAATGAAATGGTACAAAGCGTTTACACTTGGGCCGTATTCCTTCTAATTATTTTACTCCGAAAAAAAAATTCGCATCTCATAATGACCACACACCGAAAGAGAAGCCTAAGTTCTGAAAAATAAATGTGGTTAGTTTATTATAACTGCTTAGTGCCTCTTCGATGCCAAGGCCATTAGAGGATGGAAAAGATTACAAGCAAAGAACAGGCATTAATCAGTCCATGGCCTTTTGAAGGAATCATATTGACATTCAGCTGAAGTGATTTCGGTAAATCATGGAGACCCGAAATATGGATGAAACAGCGGGAATTTGAAGCAGCCTATTACTGTACAGATTTGCTGAAGAACTTTTGAAGCTATTAGAGCTAGTTCTAAATTAATTTGACACATGGAATGCAGTTATATATAATGACCGATATTAAATACGTTGCTTTAAGTTCGGAATTGAGATCGTTGCAAATAACTTATCATACATACTCGTGTTACAAAATGTTTTAAATATTTTCATTTCTCCATCATATATTATGGATGTCGTTTTCAAAATTCAATGAAATATTTAGTGTTTCAAATACATTTCCATAGCTTTCGTCGCCTAAAGATTTCACAAACCCCCCAACATCACGGAAATGTCTTAATGATAAATACTCCTACGGAATACGATTCTGGAAACTTGATTAAAAAATAGGACATCTATTTGCACTTAGTTCGGTAAGAATCCTTGAGGTATAATGTTTATAGATATTAATCAGTGTTAGCCATACCTAATTAGTACTGTTTACAGATGGGAAGAATAAGTCGCTCCAGATGTCTATTCCACGGCTAAAATTTTGTAAGGAATATTCTCAGTAATATCGTTTTCGATTTTTTTATATATATATATAAATTAACGCCCCATCCTTAGTTGTCTTAACGCGTAGAACTGATGTATGTAAAACAAAGGGTACTGAATTTATTTGTTATGAAAAGATAATACAGGCAGTGAATGGTGACAGCATCTGCAAATAATCTTGTTAACTCTAATAACACACCGAACTTCTGCACGAATGCCAGATTCGGGGAGGCAGATATATTAGTATTACGTTGACTTCTGTACGATTGAGTTTCGAGATATACTGTCAGTCAAATTCATAAGAGAATAGACCTTTCTGTCATATTGGCGTCTCGCTTTGGACTCTCGGCAGAGTTCAAACTGCAAGTTGCGCATAAGGTCATTGCAGGCAACAAACGGAAATATTACAACAAGATAATATAAAAGATGTTTATCCATTACATTAAAGGTAAAGGATTGATATCAGGTTCCAGGAATTAGCCAAGAAGTAATATCCGCTTTCTAGATCAGTATTTAAATTATATGCTTTTTTTGAGAAAGGTTATCTCAAATTTATCAGAGTTATATAATGTCAGAAATGTATTTAGTCTGATATCAGTTTTTAATCTCAGATTTATTTCAGAACAGAGCATTAGCTGCACCTGTGATTTTGCCGATGCGTAATTTGAGATTTGTGCCGTTAATTCACAGATTACCCATAAAAGGAATGTTGGCTGACTAGGAAAAAGTAGAAGAGCAGCCCCATTTTTTCTTAATCCTTGGATATCCTCCTCGCATAGAAAAAACTATCAACGAATCGTTGGCTGCGTAGGAACAAGCGTAGGGGCACCACACGTTTTCCCTCTTTCATCGATCTCCCCTTTACCTTCAAAGGCTAAGTTGAATGTAAATTTTTTAAAGAAGCTCGTGTGCTTCATTTGTGTTTATCACCCCTTGATTCTGGCACTTCCAGGCATACTTCAGCATTGTTCAAATATTTTCTCTGCAAGCAACATTTGAAACTGCGTGTAAACGAAAAAAAAATCTTTATTTATTTGTGTATAATCTATGATATATAATTCCTCATTCAATCTCAAAGATGATTTGTATGATTTAGAGACACCATCACCGCATGCTATCACTAATCATGGTAAATATTTCAGATGCGAGAAGGTTTGAGCCAAGAATATTAAATGCAAAGATTTTATTGCAATTAAATTAGAGGACCATTTTTTTTACATCTCAGTGTGTCGATGTCTCATCTAAATGTAATATAACCAATCACTCACATGACATAAGCTATCGCTATATACAGTTACGTCAACATAGTTGATTTTTACTTCGTACGTGCAGATATACCATGCAAAATACGCCGTTTTTGCTTGTGTATCATAGATGCAATATGGTTCTAATCGGTATAACTGATGACATCAGGTATTACTATGGGCAGTTTTATTAAAATCGATTCATTAGTTTTCGCGTGATGTGCGGATAGACAGACAAATTTGAATCTGTAATGTCTGAAATTATCAGGATAAAAACATATCCTATATTCCTGGCCGATGATGTAAGCTACCATAATGTGCGGTTTGGTTAAAATAAAAAAATAAAAAAAATAAAAAAATTGCATTCTTCAGTTTCAGCGTAAAGCGCAACATTCAGATAAAAACTCAGAATTTCACAGTTTAGTCTTCTCTTTCATCAGTAATGTACGGTACATTGCAATTACGCCTTTTGAAATAAATTTTGTGTGCAAACATAGATTTCCTACAATTTTATTTTATAATATGGAAGTACACTGATGAACCAAAACATTGTGGCCAACTGCTTAATAGTTTCAAGATCTCCTATCGATCACAATACAATAGCGATTCGGCGTGGCTTGGATTCAAAAAGTCCTTGGTTGATTTTCGGATTCATCTAGCACCAAATTTCTACTCTCATGTCGCAGAATTCCTTTAAATTACGGGTCGGTGGTTTTGTAGTCACCGGGCTGACACCAAATAGAATCCCCAATGCGTTCTAGCAAGCTGAGATCAGGCGAATCTGGTGGCCCAGACATCAACGTGTCGTAGCATGATTCTGACACGGTCAGTTATCATGCTGGAAGATACCATTGCCGTCGTTGAAGACATGAAGCATGAAAGGTTGCAGACAGTCCGCAATAATTTTCACGTGGCTCCAGTTGTTAGGGTGCCTTCGATCACTCCACAGTCCCCATGGAAACCCAGGTGAATGTGCCCCACAGCATAACATTGCCCCACAGGACTCTGCCGTTGACCAGTGCAAGCGCCAACCTAATATTCTCGTGGAAGATGGCGTATCTGGACACCAACATCGATTTGGTGTGACAAGAAACGTGATTCATCCGATCAGATGACAATTTTTCATTGATTCACACTCCAGTCTCGATTATCTCGTGTTCACTGCAGTCGTAATTGACGATCTCGTTGGGTCGACATGGGAACACTTAACTGCCGTCTGTTGCGGAACCTCACGTTAGCAGTGTGAGATGAGCGGTGTGCTCCAAACACTTGTGCCTACACCAGCATTTTACTGTGCCACCAGATCTGAGATGGTTTAACCGTGGAGGTCCTACCCTTTGTCGCCTACTTTGGATTCATCGTCCTTCGATAACTTTCCATAAATACTCACTACAGTAGCGCAGCCGACCAGCCTTGTCGTTTTAAACCCAGGCATCGTATCATAACAATCTTCCCATTGCGTATTTCCCTATTTGCCTCATGTATCGTCGCTAGAATGACTCCCCATGCCACTCTGCTTCGCTTATTTACGTTTCTTACAGCATTCCATAACCGCAACGTCATCAGGCAGCATTCCGTCTCACGGTGGACAGTGATCACAATGTTTTGTCTCTCACTGCGTAGACTATCCACGATACGAGTTTCTTCTGCAACGTCGTTGAGCGAAATGTAACGCTCTGTATTTGTAAGCTACAGACTCTTTTAACATGGACCCAGAATGTATCGTCTGTTCAAGAGTACTTCCTCCGGTATGTACTGGCATCAATGAAACAAACGGATACTTCTATCAAACTGTAAACTAAATTTTTGTACTACATCTACCATTTAGTTAAAGTTTAGGTACTATAATGAATTAAAAATTACAGTGTTATTAGGCACCAAGTGTTCCCACGGTATGTGTGATTGTGGACGGTGCGACGTGCCAACCCGAACAGATACGTCACGGAACGAAAGCGTCCAGATTTACACGCACCGTGGGGGACTGAAAATGTTCTACCCAACTTGGACATTAAGGGGATATATATTCACCATAAATAACTAAGGCCCGCATTCTATTTGCGCACGTTTCGGAAAAGACCCGCCGAAAACTGGTACCGACGAGCAAAAATGTACCTTAGTGCCGTTTCCTATGAAAGAAGTGCTTTCTGAGAGTGGTGGGAGACTATCCAGCCAATAGAGAAGCCGCCTCAATTTATTGACGTGTTTCTTGTTTGTTCTGGGAGCCAATGAATTGCTGGTACTTTGGCGCGGACTGCTGTAATTCGCCAAGGGCCGGACGAAACATCTCATTACGAGATGTACAGAGTCTCGCTTGGTGCTGTAAAACGAACGATGACACATTCGGGTTGGGATCTTCATCTGATACAGCCGCAAGTGACCATTGCTAAAGTCTGAGTACTGGACGAGCCGGGGCTGGAGGCATTGCCACCACGCTGCGCCGGACGACCCCATGTGGCGCTATTCGTGCCTGGGTGCTGACCTGGTCCGTGAACAACGGTAAAATCTACGATCACGAAAGAAACTAATGCAATCGACCATGAGATATTACTCTAACTTTTTGACTTTAAAGACATTCAATGATATGTAATTGTTTATATCAGAATAAAAACAAATTTCATGTTTGCATTATTTCACTATGATCAATTGTAATAAATTGTACACCCACTTTTCAGTTCTCCTATTAATTCCAATAATATTTCATGTAGTTAGCTGAAAATTAATTATTATTTTGGTTTTCAAACTTGATAATTTTGTAATTCATGAAACAGTATGATCCAGAAATTACTTTCGCCAAAAGCAGACGCCACAGTACGTTCTGGCAAATACTAATAAGTTGATGTAAAACTAAACAAATATAACTGTTCTCTGACGTGTGTTTGTTACTTAATGCGCCTTAAGAACGAAAGATCAACATAATTATCTTTGCGCTATATTCAATTAAACGTTAAAAAAAGTTACAAGCTTCATCAAGTTTTTAACATAAATGCGTCATAAATTTAAACAAAGCGCATTATGTTCGTCTTAAAATAATTATATTTTAGTATTAGATCCTTGTATGAGTCTATGTAATTTTAAAGCATTGCATTAGGAAAAACGTTTAGTTATATTTTTTCCGAAAGAAGCGAACTCATACCGAATACAGAAGCTCTAGTTCACTAAGTAGTAATATTAAAGAGACCTTCAGAACATTTGATTCATCTTTGAGCGATTGGGGGCGACATCAGCATTTGAATACAAAGCTTCGAGTCCCATTTCTTGTAAAATGGGGCTTATGGATTCCAGATCTCGTTGGTTAGTGCAATGATCGACTCTTTTTTTAGCAGGTATGTTACACTGCGATACCGGAAAAAATGGAGTTTTGGTCTGCTTCTGAGAAGTGTAATTGGTTCCTTCTTTTAACTGTAACTTCTATTAGAATAAACTGAAAATTTCTTCTCCACAAAAATACTTAATTTACAGCTTTCGAGAAAATAAAGTTGGTTATAGTATCATTGAATTCGGTTTATGCATGAATGCTTCTCGATATTAGATAGCCATTTTTAATTTAACAGATAACGTTTCTTCCTTGGTTATGGTATTAAAACTATTCTTAGGTGGATGGTATGTAACTCATAAGGTGATGTAAAAATTATTTTGGAAAAATAAGACTGAAAAACAAGCAAAATGTTATTTCACTAAAATTTATTATCCATTTTGCATGAGTTATATAAGATTTTGATGGGTAAAAAAAAAAAAAAGCATTATTTCAGCGGTTATTAAAAAATCTGATTCATTAATATAATAAATATAGACTGTCATATATTCCACAAAATCTTTCAACAGTTACTAAAGGTGGTGAATTGAAATTAAATATAAAACTGGTCTCTAATGCAAATAATTTTTGGTGCTGGCAATACAAGCGTAGAATCGTGTATTCATGGGGCGTAATTTAAATGCGTTTCTTAAATTTTCAGATAAACATGGGACGATTAGACCTTAATAGAACATTAGATTCCAGCTACAAATGAATTAACACATTTTACTAAAATTGTTACTAGCTCTTGTACTTAGTATAGGGCATTGTCTTAAAGTGTTACTTCACTTTTTATGACGTGCAATGTTATCTGATTCGTCTTGCTACTAATTCTGGCGGCGTAATCATTGTTGGGATGACAGCAACGTTCAACACAGTATCGTGTCATCACCTATCAGATGTTATTAAATTTTAATTTCTTCTGTGTGCCGTATAGGTCAACAAAACTATTACCATTAGGTTATTATGTGTTAATGTAGTATCATCTGTTGCATTTACACTAAACATCACCCAATATCGATGGCAAAAGCTAAATAATCTATGGTTCAATTTTTTTAGGTTTGTTCGGTAATATAGAGGTAAAAATTGGAAACTACTGAAGATTAAGATCTGTGTATGGTATCAAATAAAAGTTTCTTCTGTATTACGTCTGTTTTCGAAAGTTCTATCATTAATATTTGTAATTTCGTAAAGTGGACCTTATAAAATAAAAATGGCCACGACAATAAGTGTTTTGTAATGTTCTTGGAAGGCATTGTGCCATTTTCTTCTCCATCACGTAGAACCTTATACATCTTCCACATGTCTAAATCGCTTTACCTACGATTTCTCTAAAGATTTATATCCCTGTTAAGCCCATTACATCGTTATACCAATTTTCAGCTGTGCCTTCTTTTACGATCAATACTTCTTCCAATTGCCGTTAAGAGTCGGTTCTACGATGATCAAAACAATCTCCTCTTAAGGAATTATTGAGAAAATAAATTTTAAGGTATGGTACATATTTGACCCATTACTACATCGAGGAAATTAACGAAATGCCTGGAATATTCCTGGTTGCAAGGAGTCGCATTCTGAAATAAAACTTCTAATAACTGCAAATTAAAAGTTACAAAATCGTGCGCGATCATTGTGGGAAGTCACTGGTTTCATAGACAAAAATTTATTTTTTACGCGGAATCCACGTAATGTCCTCCCACACTGATGTATCAAGCAATAAATTCTAAATAAATTATTTTTGGGTGATCTAATAACTGGAAGTAGACGTTGATGCTTACATGTAATTTTTTTTTTTGTTTTTGTTTGTTTTGTCTTTTTTTGTTATGGACGGCTGCGACTTGTATTCTATTATTATGACCAGGCATTTAAATCCACGTTTATAAATAACGGTAGTTGCTGTTTACTCATCAAAATTGTGACACTCCACATGTAAAACTGTTAGTAAACGATAGGTATGGTATATGCCATTATGCTACTTAATTCACATAAGTCAGTAATGAGAAGAAATTATTTTAAACTTGAATTTCCACAAATCGCAATACTAAAAAACATTATAATAAGTTGCCTCATATCGGTAGTATTCAAGTCACATCACATATTATTCACATATCAAAATATCCTATGCAAGTTGATGCTTAAATATTTGAAGTATTTAGGAACTAATACAGTCATATACGGTCACAATATCGTTCAGTTCGATACAAAAATTGAGGAGTGAATCCTGGTAATAATCAATTGAATATTATTAGGTAGTTGATAGCAAATATGATGACAACCTATCAGCAGCAAGAAATAACATAGTATATGCGTATATTTCAACGAAAGAGCGTCGCAGTCCCTGATATCCGTACCGGCTTTTTTTCTGTGGCGTTGTTTTCATTCTGGAATGAAACATGACATGGTTGACTCGTCTCGGACAGGCGTAGAGGCGGAAAACTCGCTTTCGGCTTGACATGTCGGTGTCAATTTATTCATGGAGAAGCCGCCGACCCGATACACAAGGCACACCTCACCACCTACTGCAGTGTTGGCATGCATGCTGAATACTGATTGCCACAGATCGATGCACTCAGACTTAGGTCCTCGATTTTTTATTTTTATTTAATCGTTTAGATCTATAAGTTATAAAGAACCCTAGTTGTGAGATGTAATTAAATTCTTATATATATTAAATTTATAAGAAATTTCCAACAAGAATTCGAGGAAGAACTGCTTATTGTCACACTAACAGTATTTTACTAATATTGTGAAGTTCATTTACGTTCTACATAAAGCGTGCCAAATTATCAGTGTACAACTATTATTGGTACCACAGTATGGACAGATTTAAGTGTGGCACAAGTGGTAACTTCACCCTCTTCCGGAGAACTAGCTTTATATTTGCCTAAGCTGATTCCATAAAAATATGGAGGCCAATTTCGATAAATTATAGATTTTGCATTGCATCAATTGGTCATCTATGGAATCCAACGAACCCAATCAGCATCCCATTCGATAAAAATAAATACCTCGAAATTTTCACTATCTGAAAAATGTTTGATTATGAATTACTACTATTCTTATTTATAAATTTACCAACGCAGCACACCTGCTCGAGAATTATGATAAAATAAAGGTATGTTAGTAACATATATAGAATGGAAAAAAGTCAACGATTCTAACAGCCAATTATTAAGAAGGAATGCAAGGCACCTTGGACAAAAGCTTTACTTCGACTCCTAACAACACCGAAACCAATTTTCATTTCATTTCCTGTTTTGAGCAGAGTTACTATCGTCTGTAACACCGACAGCGTGGAAATACCGTTTGTTTGGGATTTTAATTTATCTGTTTACACAGTAAGGTACTATACACCATCTGTAAATTAAATAACCCATTTAATAAATAAAATAAGCTTATTTACAGCGACGCATACTAAGGCGTGACGTCACAAGAGACGAAATGACAGCTACGAGTGTGTTGCCACCAATATTCAAATTGAAGTATATACAAAATTCTGAATTCCTGCTTTTGGTTTTGTCAATAATATTTGTATATGTATATACGTATGTGTGTGTTTGTGTGTGCTTGCTTTCTCAAAATTAGTGAAATACCCTGTTGTCAATATGACTCTCAAACTGTAGTTATCGCTCTTCAAGCACATCGTTTATGATTTAGTTTTTCACTGTGTGATATGCCTATGGCAAGGACTGGCGACAGTGCTGTATATGAATAATACACTACCCATTGGCACCGAAATTTTATTCGTCTTTTGTTGGAAGGGTTGGTACTTAAGGTTAGTATTAAGGAATCATGTAATTTCGTGTGATGTGATAGGTAGTTTTTGGAGAGGTGTTAAATGTCTTCCTCTGTCTCTAAAGCTCAGTGCTGAAAACAATTAAACTGCAGTTGTCTTATTGGTTGGTGTTTCATTTACGGAGCAACGATAGAGTCCTTGCATCACAATTTTATAATTATTTCATGTCTTAAATGCTGGTATGTCAGATGAATGATTTCAAAGAATGTGTGCATATTATAAGATATCTTTGGTATTAAACATCTGTCTGTAAGTTACTCTGAAATTAAGATTTCTCAATAGGATTCTACTTCTTAAATGTGGTAAATGTCAACAAAATTATGGCTGTATCTTCAGTAATGCACGTGAGGACTTATGCTGACTTACCGTTAGAGGTAACTTTGATGGGAGAATTTAATGTTTCCGGCACATAACAGTTCAGAATTAGTTATTTGTTAAATACTGAATAAACAGTAAAGATTCTAGATATAAACTCTGTATAACCGAGAGTGGTGGGTGAACGGTTAACGTTCTGGTCTCGCATTCGGCAGGATGCGGGTTCGAATCCCCGTCCGGTCATCCAGATTTGGGTTTTCCATGGTTTAACCAAATCACTCCAGGCGAATGCCGGGATGCTTCCTTCTAAAAGGCCATGGCCGAATTCCTTCCCGTTCCTTGTCTCCAGTCCTATCCCGCCTCTAATGACCTTAGCCGTCGACGAGGCGTAAAGCAATAAAAAAATAAAATAAAAAACTGTGTATATATTGTGAAACATGAGTAAAATATTTTTCAGTTATCATTTCAGTCTCACATGTGTATCAAAATACTATGAGATCCATGAATTCTTTGTTATAACTTCTTCAGCAGACCGCCGACTGTGACGTGTGTTGAAGAATGTAAATGGGTCACACCGATCTTTTTCTAGTTTCTACTTTTCGCAAAACAGAATTTTAATATGTAGGTTTTGAAAAGCCATAAATTTCGTAATAGTTTGTGGGGTTTATAATGTATTAAGGGCTATTTACAAAAGAAATTGGTTAACTATTCTTTGTAGTGCGGTATGAAGAATGGAATACTGTACCATATTTATTCAAGTTTGTGATAACATATTTATTTTAGAAATACAATATGGGGCTGTAGATACTCAGCTAAATAAAACTTTCCTCA
Source organism: Vandiemenella viatica (assembly GCA_031002005.1). Taxonomy (NCBI): domain Eukaryota; kingdom Metazoa; phylum Arthropoda; class Insecta; order Orthoptera; family Morabidae; genus Vandiemenella; species Vandiemenella viatica. The sequence continues at coordinate 174,321,975 of JARYHS010009186.1, read as the reverse complement.
TGGAATCAATGATGGAACTTTTACCATCACAAACAAATTAACAGAATTTGAAAGTAATATTCGTATTAAATGATGCCGTAAGCCCTCGAATAATAATAAATATATATATACATTTGTTTTGTGCACCAAATTGAGATGAAACTCATTTTTACTGGGCAGGAAAATATGAGTTCAATATACGAAACGTCCCACTCAAGAAATATTGACCATGACCCCAAGCTGACACTCAATTTCAGGCACAAGGGTGTGGGAAGATTCTTTTTTTTAGGTATGGGTGTCAGGTATTGGAATGAGTTACCAAGAGAAATGATGAATAATTTACCGAAAACGTTAAAGAATTTAAAGGTAAAATTTGTAGAGGGCAAATGTAGGTGGGTGCAGGATAGGGGGAAGATGGGGGTGTAGGGAAATTGCCACCGGAGCCAGTGATCCATTGCAATTAAATTAAATTAAATTAAATTGCTGTGCAGTTAAATAATACCAATAACTGAAACAAATAGCTGATGTTGGCATTTGGGAGGGAGCGGTTTCAATTTACCGGTCATCCGTCATGCTTTCCCGAAGTCATGACCAAATTCCATTCTGCTCATAGCCTCCAATCCTTACCCACCTCTGATGACCTCAATGTCGACGAGGCACAAGGGCGTACGCACAGCAAACTGTTCTATCTAACACCTAATATCGCCTCAATTCCTTCAGCAGCGCGCAACTGGACAAGCTTACTGTGACAATTTTTGTTAATAAATCGAGGAACATTTCATGTTAACTTTAATTTTTAATTTTTATTCTGTGTTCTACTAACGTAATAAACTGAACGCCAGATGAAAATCCATTGATTTGAGCTCTGCGATGAAATATTCATTCCCAAATGTTTAATCCTGACACATAACATGGATCAATATGAGTATCGAAGGTCAGCTTCCAATGTGAACCTTCAAGACGTTAACTTGTTACTAGGCACACATCAAGAATAATAGCTCATCATTACTACTACGTGTCGTGTGCCTACCATGATTATTTTACATAGCTCTTTCATTCATTAGAATTTACAGCCCACGTCGTCTACAGCAGGCTTAGATTTTCTTTTCGCTACCTACTCTTCAGCAAGTTTGTTAGTTAACGTTGTAGTTCAGAGGTGCAATAGAGATCGTAAGTTATCTAATTTTATAGTTCCACACTAGAAATTTTTTATACTTACACCATTACGGGTTAGTATTAGATTTCTCATGATACCGTAAGTTACAATTTGCTGCTGGAAAGACAATGTACAAACAAAGTTATTCCGGTCACATCAGTGGAGCGTTTGGTACATCAAGCGTAAATGAGTGTTAATTTAGGACTGTTGTTCATAATGTCCTCCATTATCAGAGGTTTATATCTAACACTAGACGCAGTGTATATGAAATATTACGACTGTAGTTATTCATCAAAGCTGCGCTTGTAGCTCTTCCTTTACTCCATCGACGCTAAAATTTTGCCATACTTTTGAATTCTCCGTATTTGACATCGACATGCACAATTTACCTTTCACGGCCATACGAAGATACATCTCTCGAGGAGTAGGGAAAATGCGCTCGCAAGATTTTGTATGTGCTTAGTTATTACATCAAGAATTTAAATTACTGCTCTTCTACTGACATTGTTTGGGAAAAAGTGCTTACCTAATTGTTGAAGGGTATAAGATTTCCCGCTATTAAGTTACAGCTCCTATTTCATAGGCCTCTGATGCAGCAGCCAAGATGTAAGCGTATTTTCAGTACACATTTTCAAACATTAATTTTTTTTTCACCTACCAAAGGTGTTATTTTTGGTGCTTGAGTTCCATTGAATCTCAGTATAAATTTGGCTAGCGTATTTTTCACGAAAAGACTTACACTAAGGGAACCCCTTATAATGTATCAAGACGCTAGGTTCTCACTTTTTATCTCTGCCCTTTTTCAGCTTCCTCGGACTTCTGTGCTCCAATAATGCTGTATTGAAGATAAAAGTTGAATTATTTAGCAGAATAGATAAAGTAACATTATTCTTCCAAAGGAGAAACTTCCTGGCATCAGCTAAAACCCACAAGCAGATTTTTACATATTTGGTTGAATGACTTTTACTGATTAGATCTTAATAACTCGGTCTTTAAAGATTTCATGGTAACTGATAAATTTTAAGACTGGCTCATGGACTTCCAGGTGCTTTATAGATAAACCAGTTTAATACTTTCTCTAACTGAGCACTCTTTGAATGAAGATATAACTGTATTTAAGAGGCGCAAGATATAGCTGAAAACTAATATTAGTATGCAAGTGAGGAATGTCATGCATTACAGCGAGTAACGTCTGTCTGTGACCACGATACGCTATTGTTGGAATGGATTTCTTTGTATTTTTTTCTAGTCCGATAGTAATAATAAGGAATATGGTCATAGTTGGGTTTCAATGACGGAAACAATAATAAATCTGCTTCAGCTCAACAACTCCCGCAGTTGTCAGCAGAAATACAAGTGCACAACAACAGCGCCGTGACAGAGTAACCAGCAGGCAAAGGAGGAAGACTCTGCGGCTGACAGGAGTCTGTTGATCCCCGTCCAGCACAGAACACGCCGCGAATATCAAGCACTGACTCAATGGAGGTACATGACTAAACAGAAACCACATCTGTACTTTTCATTATACAGCTAATTAAACTACTGTTGTACGCTCCCTCGAAAAATAATAATTTAGGCACAGTTGACTTAATAACTTCTGTTAAATGATTTCCTCATTATTTAAATAATTATGTCAACTACCAGACTTTAAATTATTCAATTAATAATACTTTTTTTTTTAACATGGCTGCGTTTCGGCAACGGCGAGAGTTCTTCAGGTGAAAATGACGGCCAACCAGTTTGTAATAAATTGTTCTAAAACTGTCCTATAGGTCCTTTTGAAGAAGAGGATCTTATGATCGTTGAAACCGCGGTCAAGGTTAAATAAACCTAATTGATGCAACTGGTTGACTATCATTTTCACCTGAACGTTTTGTTTGGCCTGGACGTCAGCTGATTTCAATTCTTTTCTTAAATTCTAAAGGAGAGAAAGGGAAGTATTGATTTTCTTGAATCGTTTTGTGATATGATCCTACAAACAATAATAATTCAGGCACATTGTGCTAGATTTTAGAATAATATAAATAGAAGGAGAAAGTTATTTTGCATGAAACGTTGTAAAATGGTTTCTTAACGTTAATTTTAGAAAAAAAGCTAGGTTCATATTATTATATCTGGCTCAATTAATCGTCTTTCGAGGATTATACGTGGGTATAAATAATAGTCTCTTATGTTTACACAAATTCTGAGATTAAGTAACGTAACAAATACTTTTCCACATATCTGAATATTTTTTAAACCAAGTTTTAGTCTCTCGCGAAACAATAGTAGATCGCCAACATAAGAAAGAAAATTTTACTGTATTTTCTGGACATATTTTTTTATTATTATTATTACAGTCAAATTACTTCCAAAACATATCAAATAACTTGTGTCAAATGATTTCCTCATTATTAAAATAATTATGTGACCAGACCTTAGATTATTGAATTAATAGTAGTTTTCTTTGGCCTGTAGGCCTACGTCAGCTGTTGATAATTCTTTCCTGAAATTCTTTGTGTGGTTCCGAACAGTTTCTGGATTGTTCGATAGTGAGAATACATATCGCAAGCCGTGGGTTAGCTATTCTCTTAGTCTTTATGGCTCATTTGCAAGATTTAGTAAATTACCCTCTATCTGCGTAAAGTTATTATTGATATTATGATTTAGGCAAGCCTTTGGATACTTAATCTGGTGTACACCAAATCGTTCAGTCAGTTATTTTAAGTGAAATATCTCTGGGGATCACATTTATTGTGAAGTTGCAATACTTCACAGCAAAAATGTTCTGAGGTATTGAGAAAAGCACGTTGGTCGAAGTGAAAATCGCCTGGAGACAAATTTTGCGTGCAATCAATGCATAATCGGGAGGGATTAATAAACAGGAATAGATAATTTCCGTAGTTCTGTTACAAATTGTTGTGGGTACACGCAAAAGATTGATGATAAAGATTTCTTTTCCAGGGAGTTTATCTCAACAGACATTTGAATCCACGGTTGTGGTTCCTGCTTAATATGGATGCTAGAGAATGAGTTTTTGTTATATCTGTATTTATTTCTATTCTGCAAGAAATTTTCGAACCATCTGCTGTATATTTTTGAGTGCAAATTTGTCTATTTTCATTCCAGAAACATCGAATCTGCGTTGTAATGGAATGTAGAGAAATACCGGAAGAGAGGGCACCCTAAGCAAGAGCCATACATTTGAATTTGGCTATGTTGAGGAAGAACTTTTTTTTCCCCCCTTGCATTCCACTTAATATTTACATAAGTAATGACTTGTTAGAACCATATTCCGCTATGTAGCTTCTTTCAAACAAATGAGTAAGAGGCACTATCGAATACGCAATTCAATATGTGTAAAGGAAAAGTCTGTTGAAACTAACATTGATGAAAGAGTTCTAATGTAACCTGTCCCGATGAATAATTATCACCTGAAATTTTTTAGGAAGCATTGGTGTTATTTTAATAAAAATTAAAAAATGATATTCATTCACGACTTTTAAAGAATTATTAAGGTCATGCCGGTTAGCAGACGAAACCTGAAGATGATGGCACGTTACGCTGACAAAAATTCGTTGAACAATGATCAATTCATCCGGCTGCATGCCCGAGAGATTTTCAAGCAATTATAATTCAATAAAAAAATGATATTTGTACGAATGTTATTTTACCTGGAGGATCGTTTTATATGGTGAAAGATGTGTAAGCAAGGATAATGTAGCATATCAATCTCTCGCAAGAATGGAGGTGCGTATCACGGCTGTCAGCTGCCATATCCTCAGGATACGGTCGGTACTGGATGAACTGCTTTACCACTCAGGGCAAAGAATCGGTTGGATACTAGAATGTCCGTATACCAAAGATATGAGAAGGATTTCTCGTGATGACGTCGCCTTATGTCTAATAACTGGTAACTCATTCCAATCGCGAAATGTCTCGTCACGATTGTATGTCGGGTTCAGGACCTCTTACCGATCTCCAGTTGACAGGTGTCGTTTCTAAAGAAGAAAAATAGGTTATGTCCTCAGATGATGGTCACTGGTAACTCCCTTATGCTTTTTCCTTCAATTCAGAATTAACTCTTAAGCCTTAAGATTTAGTGTCAACAACAAATATTTTCAAGCTGTTAATCAAGTGAGATTCAGACAAACCCGTTCATCTTTCCCAGTCTTCACCAGGTGCAGAGATGGCAGTTGAAGTGATCAAGCATGCCGATTCGTTTTGTATAGTTTCCTTTCTCGTTGGAGTCCCTAATGCGCTGAACCATGAAAATAAGTTAAGCAAGCACCTTGGGTCATCCCTCAGTGTCTTGCATGTCCACTTTCATACACGCATATACACATTTCTCTGCGAATTACAAACATTTTAGTGTCCCTCACAATAAAGAATCATTTTTAATTGTCCACGGGTATATTAAATAACTGTTTTTACCAACAGATGCTTCATTACAGAGTTGAAAACGATCTAGAGTACGAGTGTATGATGCGAGTACAATCTGCATACCGAATAATGTGCCATATCTTCAAAACATTCTCACCTACTAACTCAAAGCAGTCGGTACAGCGAAATTTGACTTCATTACTTCTAAGGGAGCGTCCATAACCTAGGTAGGTCCATTTCGGTCTCCTGTAATACCCCTCCCCCCCCCCCTCACGTAGCATGACGTAACTTTTCGTCTACTCCCCCCCACACACACACACGCCACGTGGCAAGTACCTTTTTTCCCAATTGATTCCAGAACACATTTGGTACTGTTTTCTCTTGTCAGACTGTCGTAAACTGTATACGGAGATAATTAAATGAAGGAAATAAGTATGCACATGCTGTTGTGAGCTTTGTGTCTTACTTTCACTGTGATAGATAATATGAATTATAAGCTACGTGATTTAGTTCGTAATTCCCGCACACGCATTTAGCCCATCGCAGCTTTCTACTCAACCCCTTCCCCTAGATCAAGCCACGAAGTTTATGGACGCTTAATAAGACAATCTGACACAAGGGAACACAAATAGTGTGTCTGATTAGGATGGGTTAATACCGAAAAAGAAAACAGAAAATAAATACCAGTTTCGTATGCAATTGAAGCAACTCATGCAATCAATTTATATTTAATCAACTGTTTGAGGCTTTTACAAAGGACTGAAAAGTTTATTAGAATCATATAATCCACGCTGCGTTTACAAAAAACGTAAAATTAGATTAATATGTTTCAGTGTTGGGTTGAATTGTATTTTTATATTGTCTGGAAGCAAAAATTCCTGAAGCTAATAAATTCAGAAAGTGATGTATGAGTAATGCAGATTATTTCCGTATCACTCAAAACATTAGAAAAAATCATGCTTCAATTAGTAGAATTTTAGTGGCTTACATTGTGAAATAACGTACTTATTTTATACAACATTATTAATAATGTGTGAGTGGAGACTTTCCCGGCGTAGTGATTATTAATAATTTTTGGAACTTCAGAAAACTATTATTCCATTTTGTTTGATAAAAGGATTTCATCACCGACTGCCCCTACGATGAATCAGTTATATACGAAAATACGTAAATACGAACAAATTCTGTTAAATTGAGGCATAGTTAATAAAATAATAAATTCTGAATAGATGAAAAATAGCTTTCAACACTTATATAATCCTCTATCGCAGCTCAGTTTTTACATTTGAAGAAGTGATGCAAAATTTTTACTTTTTAGTTGCTGTTTACATCGAAACATTAACTACATTCACAATTTTTTTTTTTTTTTGAATATCATAGGGAACACAATAATTCTATTAATACAATTATTACAACAGGAATCACTAGGCTATGTAAATTAAACAAACAGGATACAAAATTTCTATTGTTTGAAGACTTGTGATAAAAATAAACTTTATATCTATTTGAAATTACTTAGATGCCTTAATTTATTTGGTGGTGTACTGTCGCAAATTTTTGAATTGACTCGTAAGAAAAAACTATATACGATTCGTGATCATTAGAAGAAGAAGAAAAATTATTTACATTAGAATTATATTACATTGAATTAGGCACTGTAAGACATTTTCAATTTCCTGCTGTTCTAATACGCGAAAAAATAATTGCGAATAAAACTAAAAAAAAAAATCAAAAGAAATTAAACATGGCATTATTGCTATTATTATTTTAAGAATTAAATAGTTTTTTGTAACTGCTTACACCAAAACATTAACTACATTCAATTTGTTTTGAGAATGTGAGAAATGTAAATTGCTTTTATTTATGTGTCGGAAAAAAAAGCCGGAAGTAAAGCGTATTTTCAGAAACACGTGTTAACTGAAAGGAAAACAGTTTTCCTGATTTAAAAATAAATGTGAGGGGGGATTGAGAACTTCGTTCTTGCTTTTAAGCAAACTGAAGACAAAGTTTCACGCTGTAAAAAAGTTTATCTTTGTTAAAATGGTAACAAACATCAGTCGTGTTCACTCAGAAACAGAATTCATTTTCTAACGAAAAGTGTTATTCATCAAGTCAGAGTTTAAGAGCTTTTTATCTGCTTTTGATAATTTTTCTCGTTAATTGTTTTAAAATTCGTTAATTTTTTTTTTTCTGAAAAGTTTAAGGTTAGTTGTCCGCCAGGAGAGGAAATGGAAGCGCTTCTTTCATATCTTTGGTGAGAATAAAAGGAAGTCTCTGGAGGAGAGTTATACGCAGATTAATGTTTCCTGGCTTTATTTCCGCAGATTAGCCTTAAAAATGGGGTGTATCAGGCTGTATTATCTCTCTGTGCATGGAAATACGTGGCGCTTTATCATACAGTGCATAACTTTCACATAGCGCAACCTAGTGAAATAGGGAAGCATGAATCCTTCTGGAAAAATTTTCTAGCAACTGGATTTACACACCAAAGTGTTTTGTTGGTCGTAAAGCTAAAACGGTCTGTTTATTTACTCATCGGAATGTCTGCTCGTGTATTTTTACATAGTAGGCACTCTGATCGATAAACATGGATAAAGGCTCACGAAAATAATACGGAGTAGACCACGAGTCAATCGAAAAATACAGCTAAGCAAAGAATACATTGCTCCCCCCCCCCCCTCCCCAACGTCGTTTAAACAGTTTGGAATCGAGGTGACATATTTTACTTTATTGCTTTAGTCGTCTAGATTTAAATATTGCAATGTTCGGCCTGCAGACAGTTTCTTGTATTTCTGGATTTTTTAATTACGTTTAAAGTTTACCTTTGCAGCCAACGAAAATCAGCTTATTTGGTCAAATGAAGTACAGTGGTGAATCCTGGAAGGGCTACTCTGTTAATTGGTGGCTTATCCACTCTAACATCAACTTAATGCGTTAAACAATTAACAGAAATAGCATGCCAGTATGTAATGCAAAGCAGCGTTTTTTTTTTTCAAATTTCGTGTGCATACTTTGAAACTTAGTTAAGAAAAACTTTTGACGGCACAGTTCGAGTTGTGTCATAATTTGAATTTGACTGTAATACTTTAAGTTTTCGTTTAAATGCTTTGAATACAGTACTACAAGAGTCAAGATGATCTCAGATTGTTTTACAAATTAATTGGAAAGTGTAATAGCGGTTGAGTAGAAAACCGTTACTCTTTTCTTTAAAGCTGATAATACCACAGATTCACTCAGCTAAACGAAACGAGTCAACATTTACATGTTTTCTCATCAAACAGAATGCTGTTTTTACCTGACGATGGCTTGCATCAAAAATAAACTCTTTCGTTGATAGTGCCAGGGCTATAACAGAATTTTTAGAAAAGTCTTTTGCTAGATTATATTCGTAACTTTGCTTCAACCCCTTAATTCTAAAATATTACAAGTAGGTATTTAATTTTGATACAGCTTTCTTTTAATTTAATTTTTATTAATGATTCGCTTACATAGCATATTATCCATAACTTTGATGAAAGTCAAGTTGCGTGAACCTGTACATAACGTAAGGTCAGTATTTAGATGTCTATTTGGGAAGTGCTGGAATATTATTATTATTTTTTTAGGTTTATGGCATTTCACATACGTTTTATTTGATTTAGAACAGCACTTTTAGTTATGACATGAAAATATTTCAATCATCAGATACAAAAAACTTTCATAAATATAACATTCCATCATAGTATTCTTTAACTACTCAATGATCTTTGCTGGATTAAAATACCAACTCAAATGGTCTGCAGGTATTATAGTTCTCTGTAGTCAAATTAATTCGAGAAAGAATTATGAAAAGCTACTGCGTGTCTGACTGTATATCTAAATTGAGAAATATTCGTAGTAAACTGTGGGGATAAATACTAAAGATTATTAAATAGTGTTACACACTGAGAAAGGAATAGAGTTCGGAACAATCATATTACTGGTGAACAGTATAAAATAATATATATATCATTAAATACTAAGAAGCGTTGAACGTAACATATTCTACCACCATAGTGGGAGAAAAACTACCGAGTCATTGTGTACCGAAGAGAATTTGGCTTCGTAACCTTGATCGATAAGTACTAATGATATGAAACTCACGTTATGAAAGATGAGGTTGGGAGGTGGGAGTGAGTGGTGAGAAGTATGGCGAAAACTTTCTTGGAACAAGACGCTAGCGGATATCACATAAGAGGGTAGCGAAAAGACACTGGTGTTTATGTATAAGATGTGTGTGTTTATGTGTAGTTTAAGAATTATATGTGTGTTGAGGAAAGAGCTAAATAGATATTAGAGGAACACTCAGGCTAGAGGGAAGGTGAATAGAAAGAACCACAACCATCACATAGCATCTGATTTAAGGAGGAAGGGGTGGAAAAATTTTCCACTCTCGTTGAAAGAGTTAGAGCTTCACGTAACATACTGAACGAGGAGTGTAATCTTATGCTATAATGATATAGTGATGTAATTTACTGCAAAAGCTGCGAAGGGAGCGATGGTTATAAATTACTGCTGCGCGTAATTGTGGCTTTTAGTTACCATCACCTAACATGTGTTCTGCAGCGATTTCTTGCGTATCTTGGCAACAGCTAACAAAAGACTGACGCTCGCCCTCACAGCAGGTGGCACTGCGATCGCTATCTGTCTGCAGACGATCATTGTCGGTGGCACGCCAGCCGCCTTCTGGTCTTATTAGGGCCTCTCACGCAGACAGCACTTCCGGCAGGCGCTAACACAACTTCCAGTCATAAATGTAACAGGTATCAGATATCGACTGCTGCCAGCCGTACAACTAGTGAAACAGTGCAGCACAAAATATTGGAATATTACCTGTATTTTATCACATGACATGGACTCCACTGCGTTTAGTCAGGGGGCGTCCATTAATTACGTGTTTTTATTGAATTCCGGACCTCCCATCTCTCCTTCCCCCCTCCCTCCTTCCCCCCTCCTCCCGTCGTGAGATTTGGTGAGATCTGGTCGTAACCCCCCTCCCTCCAATGATTACGTGAGATCTTGAGGGAACCGCCCCTCCCCTGCTGACCAACATCGCAGTTTTGACCTTTTATTAAAAAACAAAAACACAAAAACTACTGTTCTTCAAGAAATTAAAAAGATCTGTTGACAGACCCCCTTTGGTGAGATTACGCCGGACCCTCCCCTTCCTCCTATTTCACCTCACGCAATTAATAGACGCCCCATAACACTTAGTGTCTTTGTTTGAGTTAGGTATTGAGTAATCAATGATATGTTATTAATTTCTTGTAATGGTTAAAAAAAGGGCTACTTTAACTTTTTTATTCTTTATTTAATTTCTTCATTACTTTTTCTATTCTTTTATTGTTGAAAAGACTTGAGCCACATTAACATAGTTTTATCTTTTTCACGAAATGTGTTATCACTTATCACTAAACACAGATAGAGGAAAAAGATAGTATTTCACCTCAAAAGATTGACGTTGAATTTGCTAATCAGTACTACTAGGAGAAAGATGTTACCAGATTCCATACATTTTGTTAATTTTCTGCATTTTTGCATCTGAACTGATGTTGATGCTAAATGTTTAAACAAAACGTCTTAGAATACACTAAAAATTTGAAAAGTACTTTTATAGGTGGATTTACTATTTGTCGTGTTATTGATTGCTGGTTCAAAAAATTCTCTCATTCACAAAAATTTATCAGTAGAGACGATCACGTCCTGTTCTATGAAGAGAAAATGTCATCACGGAACTGTGAAGCGTATACGTTGTAGAAAGTTTACATTAATCGAATGTAATGTAGTACATTTTTGACCTCACTTCAAAAGTGAAACGTAACCTAATTTGCCAGTGATATCACATACTTTAAATTACTCTAATTACCATCACAATGTAACCTGTAGTTTCTGCGTGAAACTCATTCAACAAAAATTTCTAATTTTTTTTCGAGTGACATCGAAATGACTCATAGCCTGTTTTACACGCCGGAGCACGTCCTGCTCGTTAATTGGAACCCAAAATACAACTAGCAGTTTCTGAGTTAAATGCGTTCAACGATTGATACTAACTTCCAAATTTTTCATTTTTCGGACATCTCATCAATATGAAACATATTCCAATTAATTGTGTCATCATGAACTGCAAAACTAATGGAAACCCCAGTGAATGTGGCCAGTAGTTAATGCGTGAATCACGTTTCTATCTTCAATGTATTGTTTTACGATATCACATTAAATTTAAACATACCCTATTTCACCCGTGAGGCCAAAAATTGTGCATAAAAAGAAACTCCTATATATCCAACCAGTTATGTATGAATAATTCGTGTTCAACTAAGATTTTATCTTAAACTTCTTATCTTTTCTACGTCACATTAAAATAAAAAATACCATATTTTACCCTAGAGACCAAGGCGATGGGCATTAATAGAAACCCCAACAACATCCGACCAGTAGTTTTTGAGTAACTTGCTTTCAACGAATATATATATATTAACTTCTCAGCTTTTCTACATCAAATCAATATGAGTGAGATCATGGACTGTACATTAAACTATTAATAGTTAATAGTTTTTGTGTGAATCCCATTCATTTTCAACTTGCAGAGAGACAATTTTTTAAAAGCGGTTGATTGCTTCTCTGTAGATTATTAATAGTAACAACAACTCATTTCGTTTGAGTATCAAAAATGTATAGATCTTTTACTGGGTAATGTATTGTTGTAATTATACATTATTAATGTCAAGAGAAACACAGTAGACTGCTGAAAGTAACTTCATTAGTAAAACAAGGAATCAGCTAAATAAAAATTTCAGACATAAACAATTGTAAATTATATATGAAATTAAACGATAAAAATGCGGGTAATAACATTTTTACTAACTAAACAGTACAGACCTTATTGTAAAGTTTTGTCCCTGCAATATATATATAAAGATGAATGTATGTATGTTTGTTTGTTTGTTTATTTGTTCTTCATACAAATCCACAGTTTTCATTCGATCTCGATGAAACTTTACACACATATCCTTTCAAACAAGGAGAAAAATACTGTCTTCATTTGTTTGAAAAATTATCTGTATAAATAATAAATGTTGTCTTATAATTTCGAAAAATTACTGAATGGCGATAGACAGACACGTTGGATATGGAGGTCTATGTACCGTTTTTCTGTGTAGCGGTCAGCTAGCCAAGTGGTTAAAGCGCTTGCCTACTTATATTTGGGTCGCGGTCCCCGGATCAAATCTCCGTGGAGGCAGAGATTTTAAAAAATTGTTTTTGATCGTAAGAGTCATGCCTGGACCGTCGGTTATTCGGATTGAATGTTAAACTGTAGATATCAGAAATTTAGGGGTGCAATGGGAGGCAAATCGTTGGTACTATTGCAATGCTGTAGGTGTACATTTTTTACATTGTATTGATCCCTCAGGGGTGATTTGCAACAGTCTGTGTGTGATCTGCAGTAATCTATATATATATAACGATGAATGTATGTTTGTTTGTTCTTCATACAAATCCACAGTTTTCATCCGATATCGATGTAACTTTGCGCCCTTATCCCTTGAAACAACGAGAAAAATATTGTCTACATTTGGTTGAAAAATTATCTGTATAAATAATACATGTTGTCTTATAAATTCGATAAATACCGAGGGTGGTGGTGTAACGGCTAGCGTTCTGGCCTCGCATTCGGGAGGACGGCGGTTCGAATCCCCGTCTGGGCATCCAGATTTGGATTTTCCATGGTTTCCCAAATCACTCCAGGCAAATGCCGGGATGCTTCCTTCATAAGGCCATGGCTGAATTCCTTCCCATTCCTTGCCCCCCATCCTTTCCAGTCTCTAAAGACCTCGCTGTTAGAGAGACGTCAAGTAGGGGAAAAAAAATCGATAAATTACTGGACAGCGATAGACAGACGCGTTGGATATGAAGGTCTCTGTACTGCTTTTACGCATAGCGGTCAGGCAGCTCAGTGATTAGAGCGCTTGCTTACTAATGTTTGGGTCGTGGTCTCTGGTTCAAATATCCATGAAGGCTAAGATTTTTAAAAATTGTTTTTGATCGTAAGAGTCACGCTTGGGCCGTCGGTTATTCGGATTGAATGTTAAACTGTATATATCACTAAGTTACGGGTGCAATACAAGGCAAATCGTAGATAGTCTTGCAATACTGTTGGTGTACATTTTTTTACGTTATATTGATCTCAGGGGTGATTCACAGTCAGTGTGTGTGTGAACTGCAGTAATAATACTCTAAATGCGGAAGTAAGTCTCTGCCTTTTGTTACGTTTTGACAACTAAATGCCTATACCGATATTGACGGAATTTGACAAGAAAATCTGTATGGAGTGTACAGGACTTTTTTTTCGGCATGATTAACAGTTGTAGTCACGAAACTTTGAGAACTTATCAATTGGTGACAGGGAGACGGATGTATGTGTTAGTCTGTAATGTTACGTCGCTTGCTCAAGCTATGCTTCTTGCGCATTATGTTAGTGGATAATTTGTTAATAAATTTCGTTTAGGGAAAAACGTATTATTTAGTATAGATGTCGATTATCTCTGTCCTTTTACTTTGTGTCTGCATAAATGTTTCTGGCACCAGTTTATTTTCCCTTCTTTTTTTGACATGCCTTTCGGGCGTAAACTGACCTAAGTTGTAGCTCTAGCAGAGCACGAGCAGCTAAAGTTATTAGTACCCGAAATCGTATGCTCATGCTGAAGAAAGAAGAAAAGTCCAAGCTGAAATAATGCTGCCCTTAGTTAACACCCCTCCCTCCCAACATTCGTTTGTTTTTCCGTTTTTAAATATATTGGTAATTGATTTTCTTCAAGAGACGGGTTGGATAGTAGAATGATATAGTGATGGCTTTTCGGTCATATTATGCCGGCTCGGTGTTGTTTGGGACCAATCCTTCACTACCAACAACCTTCTATATTTAATTCTGGCAAAGAAATTCTTAATCCACGCGTACGAAGTCGTGGGTATCAGCTAGTTCTCTATATTTGTGTTTCAGACAACTGGGGCAATTATTTCACGTCATATTTTATATCGACAGTTATTCCATAATCCTTGCTGTTATAAATACTATTTCTACTATTAACCTTTGAATTCATGGTTTTTTCGAAACAAATTCGAGACATCAATTTTTTCTCATTTAACACGAAAATGAAAACTATTCATCATTACCATTATCAGCATCATCAACAACCAGTTCAATAATCAAATGATGTTACCTCTTAAAATTATGAGTTCATGCAGAGCTTCAGCAGCTATCTCCGAGTCGAACGATCCTCTGTCAGTTAACTCCTACAACCCTCCGTATGTCCTTTTCCAATCGGTCAGGTGGTCTTCCTCTCGGTTTCTGATGGGATGGTTTCTCCCTTCCTGTCTTTTCTAGCAAAGCCTAGCATTTACCTATCCATAACTCACTGTGCTATGTTTTCCTTTCACAAATTCGTTTAGTGTCCTGGTCTCACGGCCGTAACTACACACAGAAAGAATGACCGGTTCTGAAATACGCACTAACTTCATGGTTTAAATTAAAAATGTTAGAACACCACTTCCACGCAACGAAGTTTTGTGACAAATTCCAGGTTGAATACTTATACCATCATTTAGTTATGTAAGAAAATGTAACAGTAAACTAAATATTTATATGTAAACACAACCAACAGACAAATAAACCACTCAAGATGCTTCAGAGAACGAAGGGAAATACATTACATGCGTTGAATAACTAATTGAATAGAGAAGGGAATTGTATTAGCAGTCATCATTTAATATGTATTTGTAATCAGCGGTTTAGAAAAATGGCTGCAAGAATCCATTTATTAAACTCTAGTATTCGCTTTGTATAGACATAAACCGCAGCGAGTTGGCGTGTCCTCAACGAAAAAGTGGGATATGCGTGTCTAAACTGAATACCGAATCATTTCGTGCACTACCTCAACAATTTGACTTTAGCGTGCCGATGAGAATCTGTGATACTACTATACACTAGTTTATTACATTGTATGCGTGTAGTTTTACAGCAAGCTGAGGACGCAGTAATATCTTTATAATACATGAAAAAATTACACCATAAAAATATATTATGTTAATTTAAAGAGTTGTTGGTAAATTAAATGCATTTAATGTTTGAATTTTCTATTAATAAAATCAGAAAACTCATTGTTCAGTGAATATTTCAGTCTATATTTCAAAGTGTATTGAATGTACGAACGTTGACAATACTACAGAATGAAAGTTTTGTTATAATATCATTGTTTTGTTGGGCAGCAGTGAGGGCATACGAAAAGTGAGCAAGTTGCATAAAACTGGCATTAAAACTAATTGGACTATTGAGAAAGGAATATACAATTTTGAATTTATTTTGAAGGAAATTTTGAGAAAAGGGATAATGTAAGAATCTGGTGACAACACTGAAGATGAATACAAAATCGCGATCAAAATATAAGAAAAGGATATGAATATGGATGATTGATACTGAAATATCCCATCTAAATACTGCAAAATGAGGGTGTCAGGCCAAGTTTAAGTTCAATTATTGTTTTTGTTCGTGTATAAAGAGAAGCAACTTTAGTTTTGCTAGTGTGCGTGTGGGGAATTCCCTTCAGTTTTATCAGTGCAGGTATATTTTTATTCGTAATAGTTTTATAGTATTTTAAAAGGTTTCAGTAAACTTTTGTGGACAGTTTCATATAGGATTCCAAGGTGGGCTGTAGTACAGACAAGTGGACAAATGAAATCAATTAGCTAAGTCTCAATCGAGACGAAGAATGGACGAATCTATGATCTGGTGCTAATTGGAAGTCCGATTATTTCATAGTCACTTACAGCATGACAGTCAGCAATTGATGCTGTCTGACGGAGGAAACGGATTGAATCAAGGACTTGAAGTTCCGTTAAATCTAATCTCCTTAGCCATTACTTTATTTACAAGAAATGCCGCGTTTTATTTGCATTACGTAGCTTTCAGCTGACATGTTGCAGCACTAGTTCAGAGACGTTGCAACAGTTTGTTTACTTAGCAACGAGCGCCTAGCGTTAAAATTTAGTAGGTCGCTGTCTTCGTTGAACTTAATCGTTTAATTTTCCTGTTCACAAATTTTATCTCTTGCCTGGTGTTGACGGAATGGGAAACCACGGCAGATTTAGCGCTATTGTTTTGTGGTGGGTATGTTCTTTAAGTCTATCCGCTACAATGTGACTCGTCTAACAGATGTAAACACCGCGGCAACTGCAGGTGACTTCATAAACACCCACAAGCTGTTGTAGAAGTAAATGGTCTTTCATCGTGGTTAATGACCGGCCAAACTTGCAGCGAGTCTTAAACTGTTTACCTTTAACATTTTTCCTATCCACTCTGTGACGTCTTGTTCGCCTGGGACGAAGACGAGAATCTGTGGAAAATTATCGTCATGAAATGTGTTGATGAGTTCCGTGGGTCTGGTAATTGTTAAAATCATTCTGATGTCGGATTCGCGGTATACGTTGCGCCGGAATATTCTTTGAGAGTTTCCAGTGACAAATAAGCGTGACGAAGGATGTTACGGTTATGTTGCGTACCGCAAAGTGACCCATAATATTAGGTATCTGCACACCAAGTCGCACCATCGTCAGTTGACGAAGAGGATTCTACTGACTTCATTGAGTTTAAGAGCAAAGTCAGTATGTGATTCGGAATGTCCGATAGAAGAAATACTCACAGGAGTGTACGTTCCCGTATGGTATACATCATTTCAATGTTACGAATTCTATTGGAGGCTCAGACAACGTTATTTTAACAAAATAAACTGTTGGGTAGAACAGTAACTATACACCCATTTCCAATTGCTATGTTTATCTTGCGACATCTGAGACACTCGAATAAACCAAATTACACGGTCAATAGTTTGTTGTTAACTTTAAAGTATTTAAAAAATTATGGTGTTTGCGTCTTGTTTATGTACTGGAAGATTATTCTTTAAGACTCTGTGTGGTATTAAAATGTTATTTTACGGTTTGTTTTGTAAAGATTATAACGATATAATCGTTATATCTCTGTATTTGCTGTATGTTCTGTAAAGCGAGGTTCCACGGTGAGTAGATTGTGATTTAGCTACTGAATAATTGAAGTTGGTAGTATAAGATTTTATGTTAGCAGTTGGTAATGCGGCTTCGGTTTCAGTCGAATGAGTGTGAAGTGATAATGGCCGTAAGACATAAGGATTGTTAGAATTAATGCCCGTCATAGGCGACTACCAAAATGTAGTTATATATTTGTCCTTGTGATTTTGAAATAGTGTTTACTGAAGAGTTAATATTGTAAAAGCTTTAGAGAAAACTGACTACGAAATATACACCGTGAATAATACCGAAAGTGGATTTTTGTTAGATCAGTAATTTCAAAGTTCCCATCAGTAATCGAAGTTTTATGCTTAACTCTTAAATTTCGTGTAACGTAGGCTTTCGTCAAAGAGATCACGGCCAAATGGTTTAACAAAATCTACGACGAGCCCGCCCTTGCGGTAATATGTTGAGTAGCTTGCAAATGGCTCAGAAAATGTTGTCTAACTTGAATGGAAAGAAGACGATACGAAGACACCAAAGATTTAACGATACAAGATGTTATTATTATTTCAAAAATTGATCGGGCGTATTAACTACCAAACCAGCATTAAGAGTATTAACATTGCGGATAGAATTCTTATACAACCCCAAATTACATAAATTTATTCGAAATTTTTGTTATGTTACAACGATCTCTCCTATAAGTACAGAATACGAAGCCAATGCGGCCACGTACCTAAATATTTAATCTCAACAAATCTTACGTAGCAAATAAACTATTTAAAATAATGGTGCCGGCAATATGAAAAGACATGATTATTGTTTTAAGTTTGACCAATAATTTGTAGAGTTAATTTATAATTTTGTTATATCAGTGGTTCTGTAATATTGAAGTAATTATTACAATAGTTGACAGTAAGGTTTACAAACAAATATTGACGTTCGTATAGCCTATCCAACTTAAAATTAAGGGACATTAATTTAAGATCGTCAGTTTAACAATACTGGAAGATGTAAATGTATTACGCTATAAATATATCATGTCTGATTAAGTAAGGTAGGGGATTCGGTTAATCCGTATTAACATCAAATCAAATATTATGAAATACGTCGTCAAAGAATATACCCAGCAAGAACAACAAGAAGCGTTATGAACAGATACAATTATATTGACTAAACCAGATGGATATTTTTCGCTGATATTCCAAGAAGCGGTGGCAATATTTAATCCTTCCTCAAACATACACGGAGACGTAGTATACATACTGAGTGAAGCTGAAAATGTTTAATGATACGAGGGTGAGTCAAATGAAAACCTTAAATATTTTTTTAAATATTATTTATTGTGCAGAACTGGTACAAAGCTGTATCACTTTTCAACATAATCTCCCCCACGCTCAATGCAAGTCCTCCAGAGCTTACAAGGTAAATAAATTCCTTTCGAAAAAAAATCTTTTGGTAGTTGGCGCAACCACTCATGCATCGCGTGGCGTACCTCTTCATCAGAACGGAACTTATTTCCTCCCATTGCTTCTTTGAGTGGTCCAAACATATGGAAATCACTTGGGGCAAGGTCTGGTGAGTATGGTGGATGAGGAAGACACTCAAAATGCTGGTCTGTGATTGTTGCAACTGTTATACGGGCAGTGTGGGGCCTTGCATTGCCATGTTGCAAAAGGACACCTGATGACAACAATCCACGTCGCTTTGATTTGATTGCAGGCCGAAGACGATTTTTAGGAGATCTGTGTATTATGCACTGGTGACAGTGGTCCCTCTAGGCATGTAATGCTGAACCATGACTAATCTTTAAACATGCTGCAATGTCATTCAGTGTCATTCGTCAGTTTTCCATCACTATGGCTTCAACTGCTGCAATGTTCTGTCGAGTCACAACTCCTTGTGCCTGACCTGGACGAGGAGCATCTTCCACTGAAGTCACACCATTTGCGAACTTCCTACTCCATTCGTAGACTTGCTGGTGTGACAAACATGCATCACCGTACTGAACCTTCATTCTTCGATGAATTTCAATAGGTTTCACACCTTCACTACTCAAAAACCGAATAACAGAACGCTGTTCTTCCCTGGTGCAAGTGTCAAGTGGGGCAGCCATCTTTATACTGATACTGCGTTGGTATTTGTGCATCTGCACTATGCTGCCACCTACAGACCATTCTGCACGCTGCTTGTAGCACGCTTACCAACTTACAGGATAACGGCGCGAAATTTCGATTTTTTACTACAAATTTAAGGTTTTCATTTGAGTCACCCTCGTATAACCACGCAAAATGCCGCACTGAAAACCCAAACAAGGTCGGGACTCCAAAACGTAATATCGCTGCTATATGGCGGAATGGTTTGTTTTCGTTGGCAACCAAAATATTTGTTCACGAATGAACCGCAATTTGCACTTGAAGTTTCACGGAGGGTTCACGTGAAACGTTGGTGTACTTAAGCAAAAATAAAACACAGCTCAACACACCAATAAAGAAATAAGTTATAAAGTACACTATTGTCCTCTTTTTGCTATGCGAATTTTGATATTTCCATTAAACTGGAAGTTGAAAACAATGTGGATGAAGATGTTTCTATACCGAAGAATACTCTCCTTAACCATGAAACTGCAATATATTTGAGTTCCAATAATCGTGGTGCAATATTTTTCTCCATTGACGAAAAAAGACAATTTCTCACACCTAATCCATTACTCCGCGGTTCAATCAAAAATCTTTATTTGCTTTCTATCAGAACCTACAGGGTAAAATTAAATGAAGGGAGCTGGAAATCATCGGGAAAGGACTGTCAGGGATTTTAAAATGTATAAAATTGAATAAAGTTTACTTTTCTGATTGGCTAGTGACAAAAGTATGGATATTTGTTCACAGCCATGCATATTCTGTACTTGGTTTCGTTTACGTATTCTGAAATACTTGCCACGTATTTTTAGAACAGTATCTTCAATAATGTCTATTAAATTTATAGTGATTTATAGTGACTCTCGCCCAGTTTTAACTTATAAGATAGTGATATTTCAGTTAATTTTAACCATTTTTAGGACTTTTATCGAGAAAGTTCCTTGCGTAAAGTGTTTTGTTACGGTTTTTACTTCTTACGACAACGAGGTTATTAGTACCGGGAGAGGATTGTAGGAAGAAAATGAATGGAATGGCCTTGATTCGAACCGCAGCATCTTCAGAAGTTTCAGACCTGAAATGTTACTGTTCACTCACCGGACTCAGTACGGGTCTCAGAATATGTCCTATATACGTGAAATCGTACAGAAAAGGTTACTGACATCTCATTCCATCGACAGCAGTGTTTAATCTTTTTAAACACTACAAAACAGATATTTACTGGAAGATTACTGAATATATTCGACGGTTGATTGAACTACACCAATTCGCTTTTTTCCGCCATTTGTAAAACAGCTAATTGTTATGTGTTGCTGGCAACATCATCTTTTATGTAAATATCTTTAAGTTTTGTGGATACCCTTTCTAACATATACATGGTGATGTTTCTCAAACGTAATCAAGTTTCAGAGGAACAAAGTAACCTCATGTTTCATTAATGTGTTGCTTTTGAACTACTGGTGCACTGATCCCAATGTTATTACCTAAAGCAAAAATTATTTTTAGCGCTAAGCTCATAACACCCTTATGTGCCATGCCGTATAAATCGCTCTGGCGCTAATAATGTTTCCCTAATTTTCTTACTATAGCATTATTTTAATTAAAAAAGAATTTATCTTTTCAGCTCTAGGAACACCAACTATTTATGTGTTGGTATTTTAAAATCAGAATAACAGTTTATGAGTATGATAATAATATAGTCGTTCACAAGTGATTAAAAATAATAGTATGATTTATTTTTAAAGCATTAATGTCTCAAAATACTGTATGTAAAGAAATCAAGTTTTAAATATAATTTATACTAAAAGCGTTGTGATTGTCCATCCACTTAATATCATTTTTCAGTAACAGTATTAGTTAGAATATTGATTGGGAAATGGAGAAATGATGGAAAATCGTTTGAGGAAGTTGATGTTAAATTCTGTTTTCCTTTTATTTACGCAGGGTTTAGGCCTCTTGCCTTCAAGTTTGAGATTATATCTTCGCTATGTACAAAACCGTTATGGCCAGAGGTAATAATTTTTTAAGAAATATAAAAATGTAATAACATTTGCAAACGGTCGCTTCAGTCATCCGTGGTTGCGTTTATCTTTCTTTCAAGTTGTTCCTATAATTTTACTACTAATATTTCTAATCATCACATTGTCGACATCACTTGACGAAATAACCGCCTAAATAAAGTAACCCAGGTCCTAAGCCGCACTTGAACGCTCGGTGCAACTATACAACAAGTTCGGTTACTGTAAGAATAAAAATAGTTATGTGAAATTCGAAAGGTATTAGAATGTGAATGCTGATATTCGAGTATAAATATGGATCCACAGACGTCCGAATAATATTGTTTCGAAACGATATGAAACAGTTACCTCTATGTTTCAGCGGGAGATACCTATACCACGAGGGGGAAGCGCCTCTGGAGAAAAAAAATAGACGATGTATCATTTAACACATTTATGAAGCGATTGAAATAAATGGCCAACAACCAAGTTATTGTTATAACTCTTATCTAATATCTGTGTACAAAGTATTTGAACAAGATAATTTCAAACCATTAGATTGTAAATCAATGTATAGAAATCCACACTGAATAAGTTCATTTTGAAATGATGTGTTGTGTAATTACTTTTTATACTGTAGAACTGTTATCAGAGAAGTGATAATACATTTGCTAGATTTCCTATTGCTTAAAATAAGAAGCCCTTTTTCTTTCTTTATGGCTTTATGATTTGTCGACTTTGAGGTAATTAGAGGCGTGATAGGACTGGGGACAAGGAGCGGGAAGGAATTCGGCCATAGTATTTGAAGGAAGCATCCCAGCATTCACCTGGAGTGATTCGGGAAAACCATGTAAAAACCAAATCTGGATGCTCGGAAGGAAATTCGATCCGGCGTCCTACCGAATGCGAGGCCAGATCGTTACCGCTCACCCACCAAGCTCGATGAAATTAGAAGATAATTAACAAAAACTAAAAATGAATTAAGGTTACATGTTAAGAGAAGTCGGTTACGTCTGTTTGTTGTTTCTTTGGTTGATTTCTGTTTGGTGTCGTACACGTCATTTTCTTCTTTTCCGTATATTATAAGGTTATGGTAACAACAGATTTTATTGAGAACTACTGTGCCACCATTTCAACGATCCGCTTTTTCTTTACAGTGTTCCATACGAAATGGTCGCTTTGAGCTACTGGGCGCAGAAATGAGGTGATGGAGTGCCATGCCTTTGGCGTACTGCAGGAGTATGGATGCAGTGAACTGCGTATTGCAGGTAGTTTGGTAACGGGGTCGACCCAGTTGATTCCTGCATGTTGGAGTATTGTTCATTAAAAAAAAAAAATTCTCGACGTTTAGAATTTAATAGCTACAGTTATATACTGTATCCAACAACGTAGTAAAGGGGCGATTTTATTTTATCCATTGTTTCAGTGATACGGCATTTGGTGTTGGTAACAACTAAATCATATCTGAATTCCTCTCATAGAGTTCAATTGATTTCGTATTTTCATTATAATGTAGTAGGTTTTACACAATCGTATCTTCCTGGAAGAGGAAACGAACAATAAAGGAGCAGTACGTGACATTCTATCATTTATTGTGGTCATACGAAATTTTCATACCAACATAAGAAATATGTGTTAGCAAAGTACTAGATTAATTCTTACTGAATACCTACTGCATCTCTGTTTACGATATTGATTTTCCTAAGAACCTTACGTAGGTTTCTAGTGGCAGCACAACTGTCACAAAACTGTGGTCGATGTTACTTTTTCTATGGGGTGGATATAAATTTTCTAAAAGTTTCTTTTGTTAATGAATCAGAAGTTATGGACTATCACACAATAAGTTATAAGAGAACAAAGTGATCTTTTGGTTTGTTTGCGGTTTTATCGTAGCCTGGCTTCAATACCCTTCTCTCCGACTTCTACACAGTAATAAATATATTTTAGTTTACCTTTGAATAGCATATTTTTCTTTCTTACATAGTACATTATACGTCGTATCTACTGCATTTATGGCGGCGAATGTAGACTTGCCCCTATATTTTGTATATTTAATTGTCATTTTCATAGAAGATTTGCCTATCCTTCGTATACGTTATTTAATTCAACGTTTCTTCTTTATTATAAATTACTCCAACAATCACTTATAAACATAGTTTCGTTAACAAAAATGATACACTGAATCACTTAACACAAATTTCATAAAGCATATTATTTTTAGTACAGTGGGACACAGCCGTACATGTAACTATCAAAATTCATTATCTTGTATGCCATTTTATTCCCCTCTAATCATTTTACATTGTTTTTTTTTTTTTTTTTTTTTTTTTTTGCTTATGACTTTTGCCTCGTAGACATCAAAGTCATTATGTGCGGGAAAGGAACGGGAGCAAGGAACGGGGAGGAATTCGGACATGGCCTTTTGAAGGAGGCATCCCGGCATTCACCTGGAGTGATTTGGGGAAACCATGGAAAACCCAAATCTGGATGCCCGGATGGGGATTGGAACCCGCGTCCTACCAAATGCGAGGACATAACGTTAACCGTTCACTCACCATGCTCGGTAAATTTAGTGCCCCAGGTGTTTACATCGGCTTCCGAAGTTCAATTTCCATAAATGTAACTTCTTCAATATGATTAATTATTAATTGTTTTACATTTTTCATTTTATATTAACAGTACAATTTCAATTATAGTACATATTATCTGTTGTGTCAGACTTTTAGAGTGATTTTTTAAGATTTATTCGAGAGCACATCAAAGAACGTTTGTTGTTGATTGTTGAAACTTTACTATCAGTCACCAACAGAAAGGTCTATACAACTGGGGCAGATTTGCCAGATTTCTAGGTAATACTGTAGCATTTCACAGGATCAGCAGATTTTATACCTGTACTGTTTGATTTGCGTAATATAAATAATCGTCATCCATTGGTGTATCTTTCTCATCAGAAGATGTTGAAATATATTATTGACACAGTGAAGTGAGACACAATTCCTATTCTTAAAGTAAAGAAAATTACAAGTAAATGTTACTTTTTTTCAGGAATAAAAACGGTTGTTCCCTTGTAGACATAGTGCAGATACGAGGAGGCAATACGGATCTGCTTAGACTATGAGACACATATTTATTTACGAAAGTGCAGAAGCGCAACAGCTGCAAAAAGTCTCATCGCATTTCTGTAGGAAAAGTAGATTGGATAGTCAGCAGTTTGCGGGAGAGGCAGTTGGGGAGTTTGCGATGCAGCAGCATGACGGAATTGCCGGGAAACTCGTGAAATATGGATCGGCCGTAGAAAGCTTTCCACCGCCGGCGAACGGCCAAGCGTCCTGCCAGCCGCCATTCAGCCAGTGATTCGTGTGGGTGTTGGTGCTGGTTTGTAGATTCTGACTGCAAACACGACAGCAAACAGTAGTCGGTCGGAAGAGAGAGGTCGTTGTACTAAAGCCAAACATACGTGACTCTATAATGCGGTTTTGACTCTATAAATACTACTGTATTTATAAAGATGAATGCATGTATGTTTGTTTGTTCTTCACACAAATCCATAGTTTTCTTCCGATCTCGATAAAAGTTTGCACACTTATCCTTTGAAACAAGGAAAAAAATACTTTCTACATTTGGTTGAAAAATTATCTGTAAAAATAATACATGTTGTCTCATAATTTCGAAAAATCACAGAACGGCGATAGACAGACGCATTGGATGTCTAGGTCTCTGTACTTAATTTCGATACGGCAGTCAGGTACCTCAGCGGTTAAAGCGCTTGCTTCCTAATGTTTGGTCCGTGGACTGCAGTTCAAATCTCCGTGGAAGCAAATATTTTTAAAAATTGTTTTTGGTCGTAAAACCCACGTGTGGACCGTCGGTTATTCGGATTGAATGTTAAACTGTGGATATCACAAATTTGGGAGTGCAATGCGAGGCAAATCTCAAGTAGTCTTGCAGTGCTGTAGGTGTACACTTTTTTACGTTATAATGATCCCTCAGGGGTTGTACGCAGTCAGTGTGTGTGATCTGCATTGATAATACTATAAATGCGGTAGTAAGCATCTGTCTTTTTGTTACGTTTTGACGACTAAATGGCTATACCGTTATTGGTGGAATTTAACAAGAAAATCTGTAGGAAAGGCACGGGACGTTTTTCTACATCTACATATATACTCTGCAAGTCACAAAATTGTGGGTGGCAGAGGGTGCTCAGCACCAAAGCTAATCTCTTTGTTGTGCATTCCAATCCCTAATGGTACGAGGGAAAAAATAATTCATTTAAGAATCATTGCAGCACCTTATTTCTCTAATCTTATCTTTCCTGCCATTCCGGCTCAAAAAGGTTGGTGGACGAAGTATTTCACTACACTCGTGAGCGAAAGTGGGAGTACACATTTTTACCAATAAGTTTATACGAAACGTGCGTTGTCTATCTACCAGAGACTCCCAGCCTAGTCTACTAATCAGTTCTGTGACGCTTTCATGAGGACTGTAGCAAGCGGTCACGAATCGAGCGGCTCGTCTCTGTACTTTCTCTATTCTTTCGATCAACCCCTTACGAAACGGATCCCAAATGGCACAACAATAGTCCAAATGTGGACGCAGAAGAGATTTGTACGCTATCTCCTTTGTTTGTTGATTGCATTTTTTCAAGATTCGACCTATGAATCGTAGCCTAGTATTAGCTCTACCTACAAACGAATTAATGTGTAAGTCCCATTTCATGTTCCTTTGTACTGTTACTCACAATATTTCATAGAATCAACCATATCAATAACTGAATTGCTTAACTCGTATCATATATATTATTTCTATAAGGTATTTTTTTGTCACAAGCCTGTATCTTCCTTCATACTTAACCAAAATCAATCAATGAGGTGTCATTTTAAAGCTTATGGTCTCCACTTTGGTCACATCATATTTTAAGAAATGAAGTTTTCGGAATTGGACCCTTAAAGGGCAAAAATGTCAATATTTCTAAAAAGCGGTTTTCTGTGTTACGAGTCATTTATCTCACTGGATACCCATTTGAAATCGTTTAATGAAGTATCATTTTAAAGATAAGATCTCTTCTTTAGTGACGTCATATATTAAGACAGATATTTTTCGGAATTCGACCCTTAAAGGGCAAAAGTATTAATATTTTTGCAATGCGTAATTGTGTCACGAGCGATTTATCTCCTTTAATATCTAACCGATATAGATAAATGATATATCATTTTAAAGATTGAGGTCTCCGCCATGGTAACATTATATTTCAAGAAAAGAATTTTTCGTTTTTCGACCCTTAAAGGGCAAAAATGTCGATTTTTCTAAAATTAGTCTTTTTTTATCTCGAGCCATTTATCTCCCTGGATATCTATCCAAAATCGATAAATCAAGTGAGATAATAAGGAATAATGTCCCAGCTTCGGTGACATCATATTTTAGGAATGACGTTTTTGGAATTCAACCCTTAAAGGGAAAAAGTATGAATGGTTCTACAACGCATTTTTGTGTCACGAGCTATTTATCTCAATTTCTAACCGATATGGATAAAGGAGGTATCATATTAAAGATTAAGGTCTCCGCCGTGGTAACATTATATTTTAAGAAAGGATTTTTTCGTAGTTCGAACCTTAAAGGGTAAAAATGTCGATTATTCTAAAATGCTTTTTTTGTATATCGAGCCATTTACCTCCCTGGATATCTAACCAAAATCGATAAATCAAGTAGGATTATGAGGAATAATATCTCAGCTTTGTGACATGATATTTTAAGAAAGAATGTTTTTGAAATTGAACCATTTAAGGGAAAAAGTATAAATTTTTCTATAATACATTTTTGTGTCACGAGCCATTTATCTCCCTTTATATATAACCGATATAGATAAATGAGGTATCATATTAAAGATTAAGGTCTCCGCCATGGTCACATTATATTTTAGAAAGAATTTTTCGTTATTCGACCCTTAAAGGGCATAAATACCAGTATTTCTAAAATGTGTTTTTTGTGTCTTTAGTCATTTATCTCCGTTGACAATTAAACAAAATTGATAAACGAGGTATCATTTAAAAGCTTCAGGTCTTCGTAATGTCTTTGGTTCCGTTACCACATTTTAAGTAGACATTTAAAAAAATTCTAACCTTAGAGGGCAAAAGTATTAATATTTTTACAATGCATTTTTCTGTCAGGAGCTGTTTATTTCCCTTGATATCTAATCGAAATCAATAAATGACGTATCGATTTAAATATTAAATTAGCCGCTATGGTCACATTTTTCTAAAATTAATTTTTCGTGTCTTAAGCAATTTATCTCATTGGACATCTAACCAAAATCGAAAAATCAAGTAAGATTATGAGGAGTAATGTCTCAGATTTGGTGACAACATATTTTAAGAAAGAATGTTTTTGGAATTCAACCCTTAAATGGAAAAAGTAAAATACTTCTATAACGCATTTTTGTGTCACGTGCCATTTATCTCACTTGATATCCAACCGATATAGTTAAATGAGGTATCATACTAAAGATCAAGGTCTCCGCTGTGGTAACATTATCATTTAAGATAGGAATTTTTCGTAATTCGACCCTTAAAGGGCAAAAATGACAATTTTTCTAAAATGTGTTTTTTGTGTCTCTAGCCATTTATCTCCCTGGATATACAACCAAAATCGATAAATGAAGTAGAAGTATGAAGAGTAATGACTCAGCTTTGGTGGCATCATATTCAACCTCACTTTTCACCGATTTTTTTTTTTTCGCTAAATTTTCGCATGGGTCGTCTAGTAAATCTAAAACGGAACTGAGTATGTTCCCGTATCACGCAGAAAATACTCAACAGGTATTGACAGATTTTCACAGTTTGAAAGGGGTAAAAATATCATAATTTCTCAAAACTTTTTTTGTTTTACCTTGGTTGATATTTTATAAAAGGAATTTCTTGGAATTCAACCCTTAAAGGGCAAAATTATCAATATTAGTTATTGAACGTGTTTTTTTTTTAAATTAATACAAGCCATTTATCTTCTTCGATACCTATCCGAAATCGATAAATGACATATCGTTGTAAAATTAAGGTCTCCAGCTAGTTAAATCATAAATTAAGAAAAAAATGTTCGGAATTTGGTGCTTAAAATGGTAGCGCGTATGAGACTGTTCAGAGCCACGTCCCCTGATTTCAGCAGCGGATATCACAGAGATGTCAATAAACTTTTTTTTATTCAATAAGTAGCTTTTCTGATATATTTTTTTTCTGTTACGGAAACACTGTCGTTTTGCTATACAATTCCAATGTAAACATTTTATTCGCACAGCAACAAATATTTCAGAGATGTTGATATGTTGTGTGCATTTTGTTAAGGTTGGTTTTATTCTACTAAGGTCAGTGACAGTTTGTCATAAATACAGTGTGTTTTAAATTTTCCTAACTGTTTCGTAATATGTTGTGAGTATTTTGCTGCGTACCTATTACACTAAATGAAATATTTGCTACAAAAGTACGGTTATACAATTTATTATATTACAAGCATTCAACCTCACTATTCATCGCATTTTATTCGCGAAATTTTCGCACTGGTCGTCTAGTTTCTGAACAATTGGATTCTTGTTCTTAGTTATGCTCATTGTCTTCTACTTTTTCCAATTTAGTGTAAGTTGCCACTCAGCGCACCATGCCAAAATAATATCCGGATCACGCTGAATTTCTAAGCAATCGGCGAAATTCCTTACTTCCCTATAAATAACCGCATCATCAGCAAACAATTTAAAAAGGCTTTTCACTTTGTCTCCGATATCGTTTATAAAAATTAAGAAAAGAAGTGGTCCTATTACAGTTCCTTGAGGTACCACCGATGTAACATCTAGATTAGAAGAACTTTCTCTTTCAACGACGACATAATGCGACCAACCAGTTAGAAAATGCTTGATCCATTCACAAAGCTGATCCGATATTTCGAGGCAGTTTCGATGGTAGAATGATATAGTGATAGCATTCCTGTCATATTATGTCGACTCGGTGTTGTTTGGGACCAATCATTCGTTACCAACAACTTTGTATATTCAATTCAGGCAAATAAATTTTTAATCCACGCGTACGAAGTCACGGGTATCAGATAGTACTACTATATTTATAAAGATTTGGGTTCCATGACTACTGCTATTATTATTTCCAACTAAATTAATTTCAATAAATCGTGTGTTAAGAAGCGCCAAATTTGGAATTATTATCACTCTCTAGAGTCTCTTTAAACTAAAAGATTTTTAAGTTTTGTTATCGAACAAACATTTCGCATCACTTGTTGGCAGATCTGTTTCAAATTAATATGAAATTTAACTCTGAAAGTGTGTAATAATGCGTCTGCTGTTGTTTCTTTGAGGCATTTGTTTCCATGCTATTTCAGTATTATTAAAATGTACTGTTTCACTTAATTATCGGGATTTTTTTGAACCCATTCTTTTCCAAACAACTCTCCAAACGACAGTAACATCCGATTAACTAAACTGTTCTTAGTATTATAGATTATACGGAAAACACTGCAGCAGGCAGAAATTGAGAGCGTAAATAACTCGTGAATTCCCTTTACAAAGTTCCAATTTCAAGTTTAAAAACACAGTAACAATCATTGTTTAGTATTCGTATACACAGTAACTTCCAAACAACCGACTTCCACGTTTACATCCACTATAGGAACCTTTGTTTTGAAAATTCCACAATTTATAATAATAATTTGACTAACCACTTAAAGTTACCTTTATTTTGGATAGTAAGTTTTTAAGTTTAAGCTTCTGAAACAGGTTGTTTAAGTGAACCAGATATGTGAGTTGATATTCATATAAGTCAGGTGGTACAGCCTACTCGCAACTTTCAAAAATAATTAATCAAAAAAGATATTTTGCTTCCTGAGAAAGATTATTTAAAAAGGCAGATGAATAATTGGCTAAAAATTAGTTCGTTCTTAAATTTTACCTAAATTCGGGATGTATAGTTTGGAATTATTGAAACTGCAACCATGAAAATGTCTGTACAATCGAAATATTTTTAAAAAAGTTTTGGTGTACTATTAATAAGCTGCAGATAAGGAATAAAAAATCTGTTTATCTATTTGCGTTTTGACGAGCAGAAATCACACAAAATTTATTGATCAGATATTGAAGGGAATTTAGTTTAATGCAAAACCTATGGTCTCACGGATAACAGCAGCATGTTTCATGTTGATGTGGAAAAAATTATAAATTAAAAAAAAAATAATGTCAGTTTTTCCTTTAATATGATTTACACAAAAACTACTAGTCATACTTTCGAGGGGTTTCGATTAACGTAAATAGCGTGGTCCCGCCGGTTAAAGGTCAAGAAATTTAGAATAAATTTTTGTCTAAAGTGATTCACCGAAAAACTTCTATCTGGATTTTGATTAATGAATAGCCTATAACCACGCGAGTAAAATATGGTATGTCTCATGTTGCAGTGACGTCAAAAAATGTGAAATTAAAGAAAATGTTTCTTTGAAATCGATTCTCGCAAATACTACTGATTTGTATTTCTACCCAGTTTCGATTAAGCAGATTGGGGCGCAGATAAAATTATGTTTTATATTGATGTATTGTCGGAAAAAAGAAACTTACCGACCATCGCGCAAGTAAAAAAGAATATATTTTTTTTTAATGTCAGAAAATTATTATCATTTTTATTTGAACATGATTCATAAAAAACATAGTGCCCTGATTTTGATATGGTTTTGAGTAATGTAAAGCGCGTATTAAAGTAGTTAAATAGGATATGAGATTTTGGAAAGCTGACAAATATACCATGTTAGCATCAATTTTTTCGTTGAGCTTTACTCACGAAAAACCAAGTGGTCAGGTTTTGATGAGGTTTTTATTAATGAACATCCCGTGCTCACGCAGGTAAAACACTATAGGTTTCTTTTGAATCTAAGGTAAAAATTCAGAATTAAGAATAATTTTTCGTTGAATGCGAACAATGTCAAAACTACAGGTCGGATTCGATTAATTTATTGCCTGTGAGTCCATGGCTAAAATACTATGTTCCATTTTGATATGGTGTCTAAAATTGTAATATTTCCGTGAACTCGAAATAAAAATATTAAAAAAAACCTACTGGTCGGAGTTTTGTTTAATGTACAGCTCGTACTTTTTACTGGTAAAATAGCGCATGTTTCATTTTGATATGATGTTAAAAAGTTGAAGAATTAAAATAAGAGTACACCAATTAATATTGATTTAAAAGTGAGTTATGTACTGTAGTCGCGATTTCAGCGTACGAGTGGCGTCATATATTTCGGGGGAATGAAGTCACAATTTGTCATGGAGAAAAGGGCTTCCAAAATTCTATGGCAAGTTCGTGTAATTTTTTTTTAGTAAGTGTTTCTTTGTAAAACAAAATAATAAGTAGACACAAAGGCATTAAAGATTAAAAATTGGATTAGTTAAACGTTTCACAAGCAAGGATAGTTTTGTGGTACACAGAACCAGCTCTCACTACATACGAAAAGAATGCCACTTGAAAAGAATTAATTTTCTATCAATTTAATAAATTTTGTGTAATTCAATGAGCATTATATGTCTCGTTATAACCTGATAAGATACAAATAAATTTAGAATTATATTGCATACATCTTTGTGCTAAAAATAAAAATCCATAAACTATGTTTTGTTGTTGATACAAACAGAAAAAAACTTAAGGTATGATAAATAAGCAAGTTCATTAGTAATATTTTATTGGTGTGAAAATGTCATCCAGGGGTTATTTTTTTAATTTTAATAATACAGTGTTAAGAGGGACAAATAATCTAGCGAAATAGATTTGAACACACCTAATCCAATAACGTGTAAACTTATTTGTTTCATTCTTTTCTTAATTATATTGGTGAATATGTCAGCAGAATTCACTTATTTCTCGTATTTAAAAAAAATGCCAAACAGAGTAATTGCTACGATACACATTGAGTACTGGGATGCGTTCAGTATAGTATTTGCTTCGATATTCCATTTCCCCTTGATTTTTGTACAAATAATCTATCACTTAATCGGAGTTACACCTCATTCCGATTCGAAACGTGTTAAAAGCTCTTTACTCTTTATATTACACGTCCCCGCGGATCAATTAAAAGGTTGCTGGTATTAATCCGCACCCTCTGTTCCACCCAATAGCAAATCGTTGCAATTAATTTGAAAGTACTGGAACACCTGTAATCCGAGGTATTAGTGCTATTTCGCTCACTTCCATTTAAATTATTGACTTGGTCTCAAATAGTTGCTTCCAGATCTCGTGTGTTGGACAGTAATACAAGTAAAATTAATTTTAAAATGTGTGGTGATATACGTCTAAAACATTATCAATAATTTAAAATAACAATTCACAGGAGATTATTACTCTCCAGAAAGCTTGGTTCTACCCATTGTTTAATACTTGAATGAAGTTGTTCTAGTTTACGGTTTCGAACGCAACAGCACACGACTGGAGTATTTCCATATCGTTAAACAACCCTTGGAACCAAATAAAACTTTACAACAGTTATTTAAAATAAAAATACACGACTTAGTTACAGTTCCTAAACTTCGGCTCTTAAGCTGGAGTTACAGTTTGCATCTTCACCTACTGAAGTATCATTTCCTGGACTACGATTCAGGAGGTAATTCAGGAAAAATAATATATCTTATGAGCCAGTAATTTCGACGGCAATTCCGTATTTCTTGTGTAAATTCGTAGACAAGAATTCCACAAATTCTCTTAAATGAATGTTTTGTGAAATTTTGTTTCATTCTAGTTTCTGTATCTGTTATAATGGCACAATGTATGTATAAATATAGAAGAAAGAAATGTAATAAAATGTTGTAGTTTATTTTATTTAAAAACTTTTGTTTCTAAATACGTGCTGATAAATACGCCAATAGTGTAAAACACTTTAATACCATTGGATTAAAATCCAAACGTACCCAACTTGTCAGAAGCAGCTCTCTAACAATTTATATTTGTAAAGTAATATTTCCAAACTAGGCTACATATGCACTTGGGATTTCAGTATAACGATTCTGGCACGCGTGTACTTACTTTGCTGTTGTTTTCTCGGGCGATGGAATGTAGAAGTATGTCAATTTCGATTTAATTTTGATGTTGTAAAACAGGGATGGCCAACCCGCGGCCCGCGGGCCACTTGTGGCCCGCGGTACGTCATTTTGTGGCCCGCGGAGCTGGATCATTAATTCATTATATACCTAAGCTTTGACTTTCAATGGTGATATCTACACTAAGTTAAGCAGATACTCAACCAAGTCATCGCTCGATTAATCTTGCAGGGATGGAAGTTGCAGGTGTATAACGGAGCATTATCACGACTAATGTTCCTATAACTTTCAACGCGTTAGTGGTTCGCCTGACTGATTCTTAGAGCGCTTGTGTCGGTTATTGATGTCCTAGCAGTTAATGTTTCCACCCATAGATGGTAGTACACTCTTTGCTTTGATTGTTGTATTTGATTCGAAATGCATTGTCTAAATTCCATGTGTCTGTTGTACCGTACTGAAGTATTTGTGGCGTTTTGTCGTGATCGACTTTTAAGAACTAGTTTCTGTTTTATATACGTCATGTGTATGCAAGTATTACTGGTATTAAAAATACGTGATATTTGTGTTGTTACATCTTTACCGAATATATTCCCGGTATTATTATTTTTAAGCGTTGCGATTGTAGTAGTTTCTGCAAAATACAAGCACGTGACTTTTATTCATTTCTCTTTCTAGTTCAATTAAATAATGGCTTCACCTAGCAAAGATGTTCGATCAAAGAAGCGAAAAGCTGCAGATGAACTGAGAAGTTTTCAGGATAAGTGGACAATAATCTATTTTTTTTGTAGAATTTAAAGCTAAGCCCATATGCAAAGAATCTGTTTCTGTATTGAAAGACTACAACATAAAACGGCATTATGAAACTAAACATTCAAAAAAGTTTGATGAGTACCAAGGACAATTTCGATTAGACCAGGTAAATGACTTAAAAGAAAACTTTCTGCTTAGCAACAGATATTCACTGGCACTGCTGTAGAGTCAACATGCCACGTAAAAGCGAGCTATGCAGTAGCTTCCATACTAGCCAAGAAATCGAAGCTGTATCCAGGCGGTGAAATGGTGAAGGAATATTTGGAGATC
This sequence comes from Vandiemenella viatica, assembly GCA_031002005.1. NCBI lineage: Eukaryota > Metazoa > Arthropoda > Insecta > Orthoptera > Morabidae > Vandiemenella > Vandiemenella viatica. Next base: position 174,287,157 of record JARYHS010009186.1, on the reverse strand, counting down.
ATCGTTGAAATTATGTGTCCAGAAAAGAAAAAGGAATTTTCATAAATAAGCCGCTCTCGTCAAACTATTACCAGGCGTGTGGAAGACATTTTGAAGATAATTTGAAAAGCAGAGCGCCTGATTTCGTCTATTATTCTCTAGCATTGGATGAAAGCACAGATCTAGCAAATAATGCCCAAGTAGCGATTTTCTTAAGAGGTGTTGATATCAATTTAAACAAAACAGAAGAATTAGTGGCTCTATATCCACTTAAGAACACTACAACTGCACGCGATTTGTTAGAGTCAGTTACAGCAACGTTAAATCGTTTTTCGTTTAAACTTCACAACTTATCTGGCGTGACGACGGATGGAGCTCCTGCAATGGTTGGAAAACATGAAGGTTTAGTAAAACTGATTGAAAATGAAGCCTGCAAACTTGATAATACCTCATTATTAAATTTTCATTCCATTATTCATCAAGAGAATTTATGTTCCAAGTCTTTAAAAATGGATCATGTCATGAGCGTGGTCATCAAAATAGTGAACTTCATTAGATCGAAGGGGTTGAACCACCGTCAGTTCCAAGAATTCCTCAAACATTTGGATTCTGATTATAAGGACCTTACATTTTATACTGAAGTAAGATGGTTGTCCCGTGCAAAAATATTAAAAAGAGTGTTTGATTTGAAGGAAGAGATACAATCATTCTATGCAAGCAAGTTGAAAAGTATCCCAGAGTCTGAAGACGTGGATTGGGTTTGTGACTTCGCGTTTCTAGTCGACGTAACTAACCCTTTAAATAACTTGAACATTCGTCTGCAAGGCAAATACCAATTGGTTAATGATATGTTTGATATTGTTGCCGCGTTTCAAATGAAACTTGGGCTTTGGGAACAACAGTTGAAAAATAAAAATTTCACTCATTTTTCCACGCTATCATTGGTAGCAGACGTCACACAGGCGTTGGCGATTAAGTACAGTTCATTGATATCAAACTTAAAACTTGAGTTTGAAAACCGATTTCAAGATTTCAAAAAACATCATATTATTTTATCTTCATTTTTTACTCCATTCTCCGTTTATATAAATTCATTGCCAGGAAATTTGCGAATGGAGTATTGTGAATTGCAGTGTGATGCACAACTCAAGGAGAAATTCCACCAGGTTGGTTTGGAAGAATTTTACTGAAAATATGTGGACAAGGAGAAAAATACTTCATTTTATAAACATGCTTTGCGGATTATTTCCCTATTTGGAAACACTTATGTGTGTGAACAGCTTTTCAGCCGGATGAACAGTATCAAGTCTCAAAACAGAACACGAATCACCGATGTTCATTTGGAGAACATTATGCGTGTAGCCACAACTTCTCTCGATATCAACATTGATTCCCTTAGTTCTGTAAAACAATGTCAAAAGTCGCATTAAAATAAGTGTATATTTAATACTTCATTAAATATCAAATTTTATTTTAAGTGTTTTTTTCCTTCATGAATATATTAATATTTTTTCCAAGAAAATATTAATATTTTTCCAAGAAAATTATGCATGCGGCCCGGTAGAGAGTTGTAGTTCTAAAATTTGGCCCGGCTGCTGAAAAGGTTGGCCACCTATGTTGTAAAAGAAGGAATCATAGTAAAAAAAATAGCGTTTTGGCACAACAACAAAATTCTTATTTCTTTACTGAAATATATTTAATTTTTGAAATATTTTGTTTTTTCTAAAAAAAACGCAATTACCGATAAAAAGGAAATGGATATATGATAACAGTATAATCTTCTCATTAGAGAAACTAGTTGTAGTGTCAAATGAACTGTTAACCTGTAACAGTTGGCAGCTGCCTAAAATATAAATAAAATATCTGGAATTACTGAACTGGATTAGTATCGGAACGAAGACCATTCAAACTAAAATAAGTGTGAGATATTCGCAAACAGCGTGCTGTCCAGTATATGAGAGTTTTGTCCTTACATCCCAGATTGACAATTGCTGACGATTAAGTGGTGAGCTAAGTAGAGCAGTCAGCACACGTGTGAATTTGATTCCTGGCGAAATTAGGATAACCACCTATGATTTAGGTTTTATATGCCAAACACTACATATTCTTTGGTTCTATATGCTACCTACTTCTTTTATATCACAAACTACGAGTTGGGCTGTTTCCCAATCAGAAATATTTTGTTACAGCAAAATCTTATTCCACAGACGTTATCCTGAAGTACACCAAATACAATTGGCAGCTGGTAGAAATATCAGCAGTGTGATTTGAAGAAAATCAACGCTTCAGAAATGCTGGTAGTAAGCGGTAGTTTTACTTTTCCAAGACATATTTTTTCAGCCGATTTCGTGTCTATATTAAGACAAGGTGTTGTGAATGAACATATCTGAATTATAAGAAAGGAATTCTAGATTAAATTGTTCAGGGAAAGGAGCTTAATAAAAGTTTTTTCATTGGTAGAAACCAATTTTGGATATGAGATTTGATATGACACTTGAAACACAGGGTAGGTGAAAACTAAGATTTCCAATAAGGAGATGTGAAATATATGTATATATATATAAATATATATGTGTATATGTATAACAAGAGTCACTTAAATCTATCAATAGTCATTGATCACCAGCAAAGGGTTTGAATCATTTTGAGAAACATATGGTGGCTATCAGGTTTTCATTTCATTAGATTCTAAATTTCTGGATTAGTTCAGAAAATTAAGTCTGAAAGTTACATTACTGCAACACCAGCATTCCTTTTTAACAGCATCATATAAACCCATAAAATTAATGCGACCGTATTGCGTTTATCTAATTAAGAGACAGTCGTGCACCTATAAAAAATTTATAAACCTTGACTTTCCACACGGAAACTGGAAATAAAGCCTCACAATGTGGGTGGACGGATTCAATCTTGCCCGTTTTATCGCGCTTGCCATGCACCACTGGCCACTAGAATGCGGCTTCCAATCGCTATAGCCACAAAAAAAGGACACAGCAGTGGGGAAAAAATAGTGGTAAAAAGAGAGTGGTGGCACAAAATGCGACGCGCGTAAGCGTGCACGCAATGCGTTATCGCCAGATCCGACCAGTTGGGCGAAAGCGCGTCCGACACTTGGCCACCCGTCCAACCGACCAGAAAACACTCGGTTTTTAAACAGCACAGCCTGTACAACGGCATTGCTGAATCCATTACTGCTGACTTCTGCACAGACAACTCTCCGGTTATTTATACTGGCCAACACTGTGACTCTCGTTAAATAGCATGTACCCGGAATGTAAACCAGTTTTTGTTTGGTTGTTTCTCGGTTGTCTAGCAAAACGCGGTCATTACTTTTGCTCCTCTGATTTTCTTTATAACGTCTAGCTGAGGGTTTTTCAATCTGTGGTCCACGATAATATGGTAGGTAGTCGGCAGACATGACATAACTCATATGATTAGTAAATATTAAGCATATTTGATTCACTTTTAATAGTTAATTTGTAATTTAATAACTGAGTTTCAGTTTGAATTCAAAATATACTTTTAGATTTATGTTACGATGGTAAAATACATTATGTCTTAAATGTTAATAATATATAAATAGGTAAAAAAATTAGGTCCCCAGATGTTGGTGATCCCCAGGATTATTTTTGACATTTTTACTGGCCCTCTGGTTGAAAGGGGATGATAAACGGTCTGATGAAAGCATGGTTCCAGACCGACATTAACACTGTCAAAAAGGGTGTATTCGCGTATTCAAAAGAAGAACATGGTTGAATGATGGTGGAAATGGAGCGTGTAACATTCTACTCGTGGTAGCTATTCTGATTTCTCTTCTTGACATAATCATTGACAATTTACTATCTCAGATTGTATTTTTATGTAATCTTTTATACTTGATATAACTTTTAATGTTTGCCTTCCAGTCGTAATTTTATCTTTTGTGCTTCCTTTTTTATCTGAAAGGAAAACATACTACCAGAGCTTAATTTCTTTTCTTCACGAAAACAAACGTTTCAACAATCAATATTAAACTTTACTATGGGCAATCAGATACACATTTATTACACGACTTCTGACACATGTTACACTGAACTGAAAATATCAAATGAACATATTATCATTGTCCGCAGGCGTTATAGTTTTATATAAATCAATTGAAGTCAACTATTTACATATTACTTCCGCAACTCTTTTTTAGCCATTACTAGTCTAATAAGGCTTGATCATGCTTCTCTATGCATTTATATTATCTTCCTTCTTAATGCGTCCATCATAAAGTAATCAGAATCTGTCCGTCTTAAACCACCTTCTTCGTCTCAGTCCATCCATCTATCAAAATATCAAAATTTTCTTTGGTTTCTCATCTGCGTCGGGCTTTCTCTTTGCTAACAATGATGCTCACAAAACGTAATTAATATATAAAAATCTCAATGTTACTAATAATAAAAATAACATACTTTCTTACATATAATTGCAAGCTGAAGAGGCACATATCCCTCACAATTGGATGGATATAGTATGATAAGAGATGATTTTTCGTATATTGTGTAGAGTGGAAGAAACTAAAGAAAATTTAAGTAACATTTGCGGCAACGGCAATTCTATTATCCAATAGAGAAAACAGATAACTTAAAGCTCTTCGGTTTTATTCGAAGACTGCTAAAATAAGCAGCTAGCCGAGGACATAGGATGACTCAAGTACAAGATTACGGAAAATATTTAAACGAGAAAGGGCTGCGGATCCTGTGAAACCCGTCGGCAATCTTTAGACTAAAACAGATCAGATTCTGTAGCGGGAAATATTTTTGTCATACATATTTTCAATTTTTCGGAATTACTCAGGGAAATATTATTAGGTGTTTTAGGGTTAAATAATGGCTTAATTGCAATAGAGCTTATGATCTGGTGGCAGTTTTTCTACACAACTACTTTTGTGTTTTACGAATTTTTAATCCACATTATTTCAGTGTGAATATAAGAAGATACGATTAAAACAGTATAATACGTATTTGAGGTAGTGATTAAGAAATAATGATTTTATTCCTTTCTGAGATTAGTTCGAGCAACAGACTATTGTTCCTTGCTCACGATTCTGTCCTTTTGCTGGAAGCTCGCTATCGTTAAGCTAAAGTCTGAAATTGAAGATCTTGGTTTAAACTTCAAAGCCAGTTTAATAGAATTCACCGACATTTAGCATTTTTCTTGTACGCCTCCTTTCTAACCGCAACTTCAATCACTTTCTTTGTTTCAGGATGCTCTTGTGTCAATACGGCAGGCAGCGGATTATATTGAAGTGCAGATTTGAATTAAAGTATACATATTAACTGATGCAATTTTCTATTTCATAAAACTTGGACATGCCGTAAAACGTGTTTCCTGCTTGTACTTTCTAATAGCGATTTCTTCTTCTATGAACGTATTACCGCTGCCCGGACGTAACCATGAGGAGTTCATCACACCATCAACAGAGACACATGTACTCATTAGGAAAGGTGGGGGATTTACCCAGGAATCTGGTACACAGTCATTGTGCAGCACTGCCTGTCCTACCTTGCTGGCCAAGTCTTCATGATGAAATTTCTTCCACCACCAGGACTCGGATCGGCTAACAGGTGTCAGCGCTGGACACCATCATGGTGCCAACTGTACCAACGGGACGAGCCTAAAGGTGACTGATGATAGCTTATCTTGCCTTAGTTAGGTATATTGAATGATTATAGTGAAAAAAGGTACTTAGCGATTTTTTTTCAATTTGCTTTCCACTTTATATAGTCAAATCTGCGAATACATTATGTGAATAAAATGATCATCTTATCTAATTTTACCGAGCGGGGCGGTGTAGCGGTTAGCGTTCTCGCCTCGCATTCGGGAGGACGGCGGTTCGAATCCCCGTCCGGGCATCCAGATTTGGGTTTTCCATGGTTTCCCCAAATCACTCCAGGCAAATGCCGGGATGCTTCCTTCAAAAGGCCATGGCCGAATTCCTTCCCATTCCTTGCCCCCATCCTTTCCCCCCATCCTTTCCCGTCTCTAAAGACCTCGATGTTAAAAAGAGACGTAAAGCAGTTAAAAAAAAATCTAATTTTGCTAGCTAAACTGTTTCGGTAGGGAAAATTTTTCTACTTCTTTTTAACACTTTGTGAAGTATGAAAGCGAAAAAAAAAAAAAAATCTACCCAACTTCACCGATTTATTACTAATTGTTATTTGCGCTAACTTCGCTGGATATTTCTCTGTGTGCATACGTGCCCACTAAACAAATTTTCTCTGGATTCTCTTCACCATGTCTATCCGTAATTCTTTCCAGCCCCTAAACGCATTATCTACTTGTTAAAAAATTTAACGCTTTTAAGTTTGATGTCAAGTATTATCTAATAGCAATTTCCGTCTCATCAGTTCGTCTCTGTCACTCCTAACCAGTCTCCTTTATCACGTTAGTTACTGACCGAGTTCTGCGGTAATTCACACAAATAAATCTAGCTACCCCCGTTAGTACTGTTTCGAGCTCCACTATTTGATTATCATAATGTGAGATCCGTCTCTTCAAAACATACAGCAGTTTAAAAATTTCCCTAGCAACTGTTAACGTGGTATTGTACTGTGATGAAACATTGAAAACAAACTTTAACTAAACAAAATTGAAAAAGTCGTATAGAAACAATAATACTGTTATTCAATAAAATTGAGCATTTTATGATGCATATCTAAAAATAAAATCCACTCTGTTAATTTAAAATAGAGGTTTTTCTGCTGATTGCTTTTGGTGTGTTTAATGGTTATAAATGTTAATTTTTGAATTTCTAAATTTTCTTGTTCAACTTAAAGCAATATAAATTTTGAAAAATCAAATTACACAAAAACCATTACGTAAATTAGTATTTCCAGATCACCTTACTGTGGTAACATCGTTGCTATGAAATGCGAATAGGTTTTCAGTGTCTTCTTTTCTCCAAACTGTTGCTGCAAAAAGAACAATTAACAAGAGGCACGTCTAATGTTATAAAATATATTTATTCACATATACAACTCGGATACAATTTACCTACCCACGCAAGGAGATAAAATGCCACAAACGGTATTAATTTAGAGTTATGTATCATTTTTGGCCACCGCAAATCTTCAGTCTCTCGTTTTGACACTGACGAATCGAATAAATTATTAATTTAAAAATATCCACCATTCTTCTCTGTGTTACACAATAAATACTGAGGTGTGTCGTTTACACCTGTAGCGTATGTCCACCGCTGAAGAGATGCACAGTAGTTGCGACGCCGGGCCGTCACCTGTCAGCCGCCGCCGCCAGCCACTGTGCGAGCGTCGCCGCGACGCCACAGAGTACGAGCGTCACAGCAGGTGTCGTACAGCCCGGGGCGCCGCTGCGGCTGTCGTGCTGCATTGCCGCTGGCTTCTCGCCTGAAAAAAGCGGACGCCGTGTCTTCACAGTGTAGATAACAGCAATATTAGTTGTTTCGTATCCGATGTGAATACATGTATTTCAAGTACTATGTCTCCTTCACTGCCTCTGAGTTGAAAATGTTTACTCTAAAATCACATATTTAGTGAGTTTTCTCTGACTTGTCATTGTCAGTACTGAAAAACATGCATTTACCTTACAAATAATACCATTGTGTCGCGGTGGGGGAGGGGGGGATAGGGGGTTGTAGGAATAATTCCTATGACGAACAGGTGGTGTGCTACGAAAAACTTGGGCAACCGTTAGAATAAATTTTTGTTGTTCTTGGCATAAAACTGATGACTTAAAAGATGTCTATTTTAAAAATTATTCCCTCTGAACTCTCTTGATGCATCATGAAATTTTCATTAGATGGTGAAATGATGTTACAGCAAGCGAATATTTCCCATTGTGTCACGGGTTTACGGCCGGTGAGATTCCAAAAAATATAATTGGTGACGTGCTCTTTTGCATCCATTCGGTATGTACTCGTATGGGCTGTTTGAAAAATGCTGAGCCACATTATTAGTTACGTCAGATGGTATTATTTAACGTCCAGCTGTAAATTACTTGTTGAAGACGTCACCGCACGGCGTCGAAGCGTGGTTTGTTCATCACACCATTTGGTAGCAAGCCAGTGAAGATTACATAGAAAATATGACGTCATCACCTTACTTGAAACTAGTGGCGGACAGAACGGCTTTCAGGTTTGGAAATAGGTTTAGAAATCTGACGGTAAAAGATTTGATGAACAAGGGGTTTTCTATATTAACCAGAACCAGCTGAAGTTGCATTAAGATCAGTAAGAGTTATCTGTGGGAAATTGGTCCTGAAGGAACACAACTTCATGAAAATTTTACGGTTTTTTTGGTTTTGTTTTATTGATGACTACTAAGAAATGCTTCTCAAAATAGTGCAATGCGTCTAAATGGTTCAATATCTGTTTTTTAGGACAGTAAGCAATAATACATCCTCAGAACCTCAAAAAAATAGACACCATTGAGTTATCTGCAGAAAGAACTGCCATTACCCGTTTGTACTCTGCGAACTGGCACGCTCCCACTACGAGGTCTCATTCACAGTTACAAATCGTTCAACTAAATCTACTGATTGGCTTCAAAGAGGGCTAGATTTTCTGCATGCATCTGTCTTCCTTTTTGACCATGTGTAAAATTTACAAGCAACTGATAGAATCTTTTCTACTTCAAAAGAACTCTGTCAGAATGAAATTCTTAGAAGGTCTTACATCTTCTCATTCATTATCTGACTAATTGTCTTAACTGCCCTTCCTACAAGCGGTGGTTTCTCCAGTTTTAAAATAAGATGCTGTCACAATATTCCTCATGGATGTCCTTATGTAACATTTCTCTTTTACACTTTTACTTAATCAGAGTACGCATATCTTCTCTCTCTATTTTATATTAAGTACTAATATTTCCCGGCAGCTTTATCAAAGTAGACCTCATATTTTTCAGACTTACAAAACGACAATTTTGTGGATTGATTCCTCCTAATATACGATCAATTTAGATTTTAATAAATGAAATTTTCTTACGAGTGTTATGTTACTAATTAACCAAAGTTATGAAGTCAACAACAAAATAAACATAATGCAAATACTAGCGTGTTTATCTTTGATGTAATGTTATGTGTGGCGCCTATACATCCAGGTAAACAACATATTGCCACTTATTACTTATCCACCGTTTCCCACACACCTCAGTGTATTAAGCTACATCGAAAGATTTCAAAGTGTCAAACCCTATCCAGATTGGTTCGATAGATTTTCTCTGATGAGTGAACAAAAAGAAAATCTATTGAAACAACCGCTTACAGATTTATATATCTGTAATGAAGTGATACACCTCAATTATTGGTAGAATTCTGTTAAAAAAAACCTAAAGTATTATATTCATTTTTCAACAATTTGGTTTTTCCTTATCTGGTCACGGATTTGCGGGGCAAGCTTCGTGGAAAATTAAGCGTCGTTTCACAAAAGCCGTAGTTTTCGCTTACCATCGATGACGTGCACAGTGATGCTGGCCGGTCGGGCGTTGGATGGTGCGCACGTATAGTTGCCCGAGTCAGTTCGTTCGGCCCTGGGTATAAGTAGCTGGCTGCCTCCACGCCCCTTGCTCACCGCTACCCCGCGCTGCTCGTCGTAGTTGATCATGCGTTCGTCGTGGTACCAGAAGACAAACACTGGCGCCTCTGTAGCTCGGCGCAGCGAGCATATCAGGCGCAGCTCGCTGCCGCTGCGCAGATGTAAGTCGGGAGCTCCTTGGATCTCCGCTACCGCTTCTGGAATAACAACCGTTGGAATGTGGTGTATTAACAGCGAATTAGATGCTACGGTCAGCTCGTGACAACTATACAGACGATGAGAATGTGTGATTTTTAATAATTGCATACGTCGATAGGAGAGTATATCAAACTTATCACCAAATACAGTTTTGTATATACTTTCGACAAACAGTGCGCAATCATCAATTTAATAATAATTGATTCCATATGGTATTAACCAACATTTAATGCAGCAAATTAAGAGTGTAGCTTATGACTTCTGTTAATGAATAGGACTTGTGTTAATTCGTAGCAACACTTACGGTTTCGTTAGATGATTTGGAATTATTAGTGTCTGGCTTATTATATTAAGTGTATTAACTAACACACACTGAACAAAGGTATATGGAAATGACTTTGAACACCTTGCAGTATTTCAATAATCACCAATGATTACAATTTGGATGTCGAAAACTATTCTCTCAAATCTTCAATGTGAAAAAATGCATATGAGTATTTCAAACGACAGTTACGGTCTTGTGGGATTTTCAAATGGTATTTTCACAGCGTTTGCCTGAGCGTTTGTCTTGGCATTCAGGAAAGTATGAATACAGAGAATGAATAAAGAGTTTCGAATGTAGCGAGTGTTATATGTCAGAGTTAAAAACACTCAAATCGGAAGACCTCACTGTTTAAAAATTAGAATTCTTTACTTAACATTGCATTATAACTTTGTGTGAGTCAAAATGTCAATCATTCTTTGCAAGTTATGAGAACTATCCTGATTAAACAGTTTCAATTGGAGGCACATTTTCTGTCTTGGCTGATTAATCTAACTAATGATTTCAACTCTAACAATTTATGTTGTTTTTGGGTATTTAATTAAATAACCAGAACAAAGAAATATAAATGGGTTATTGAAAAAATGTTATTTAACTTGTTACGAAAGACTGTTTCGTCAGAAGGCAACTGAAAAAACTTCTACTCAATAGGAAAGATATATATACCTGTTACACGAAGCTCAACGAAAATACTTGAAGGCGGGTGTGTGGACACTTGGCACTCATACCACCCAGCGTCTCGAGGTTGGACGAATTTTATTTGCAGCCCCCAGCTCTGAAAGAAAGAAAAATGACAGAACAGAACTAGTCAATTATATATGTCAGACATTACATTTTAAAGGAAATTTTAGAATAGTTAGCTAGTAGAATATCATCTTATGTTTAAGATATAATTTGAACATAGATGGGGAATTGTTTTTCTTGTTTCAGCTCCAGAATTACTTAGTAAAATTGCGTTGTAAGAAGTCACAGGACTAGCCATGCCATATTAAAGAAGGGAATACAGTGGATCGAGCTTCAAACTTCAGGCTTGATGTAAAGGTTTTCGATACTTTACCATGATGATTTCGGTAAACTCAGTGACTGTTCACAATTTCCACATAATAGAAGCAATCACTAATTTTGTACTGTCAAGGGGTAGTGAATTACTTAAATTTTCTAGAATCTGAAAGATATCTATTTTAGATCACAACAGTATGTCATTGAAAGCATGAAATTGACTATAAATAAATCTAGAGAACTTTGGAATGTTGGCCGATTATAAGATTAACTACAGTGTTCCCCTAATATACAATTTTCTGGTGAGAATGAATTTTAAAGGAATCAGAAGTACGTTGGAAGTGATATCGAAATTAAAAACAAATATATCTGCTGAGATAAAAGAAGGTCAAGCGTATTTCTAACCCAGTTAAATGATAATCATTCTTATTCCAGAAATAATACTTTCTACCAGCCTATGATTGGTTTATTGGCTCGAAGCTTGTTTCACGTAGTAGGTTTACCTAGTACAAGTCAGTAAACGAGTCACTGTTTTTCAGCTAGGTTTACACCCACCCACCTGTAGGTGCCTGGCGTGAACGACCATAAAACGGTCGTCACTGCTGTACGTAGCGAGTCCAACCGTCAGCAGGTGGTAGTCTTTACGTCTGATCCACGAAACCTGAAACACAATTCGAGTGGTTAAGACTCATTTATCCCTTATACAATTACGTTAATATTTCGTCTCGGACGATGAATTATTTTCTTTCTAATGTTTCATGATTATAAGTGAGTAAAAATGTCTGTTTAAATTTTGTAGGGAATGTCTACCACCAGGTATATTACACAGTAATATAAAGTAAAATACTAGTTGTTTCCAAATAAATATAAAGGAACAGATTGTATTCTAAATTACGAAAACAACTATAAGAAAACTAACTATAAGGGTGCTGATACTCTAATACCAAAATAATAACAGCAACAACCAACTTCAACTTCATGAATACCACTTAGTTTCTATGAAACTAGAACAGAACTTTAATTTTTTTCATAGGAACGGTTAAATTTTAGAAAACATACTTCAAAAATACTGCAACTGATATTAAGATAATATACTTAGGAACCTAGCTGAGTACAAGGTAATTACACAGGATATTTCGGTAACCGAATTTTCCTTCATCGGAAGATGGCGACAGAGTTTAGATCACTGAAATATCGTGTCAAAACATCTTTTTCACTCGGTTATTTATATTGTATTATTTCTCAACGACGAGAAAAAGTTCGATTTTATTTAAATAATTCATATGTATGTTAGTTTTTCCTCTATCAGCAGTTCGTATTTTACAAAACGTAATGGTAATAGAAAATTTAAACTACCATTGTTTGCTCTGTAGTACAAAGTGTTGCATCTTTAAACAATGACTGTTGAATGTGGTAACCGCGTTGCTATTACTAATACTTTTAAGGAAACTTTTTGGGTATAAAGCAGCAGGACTATTGCTCTAACCATTCTGAAGTTATGAGTAGGAGAATGGAGCCCCACTTCCATTTATCGCATCGTAAGGGCCAGAGAGAAATCTGTAATAGGTGATCCCTTAATTTTCCTTCGCTTTAGGATTTAAAAAGAAATAGAACAAGATGAAAAAGAGGCTTGATTAATATTGCAGATACAATCAATTGATTACCCGTTTGTGATGTACAGGTAAGTGGTGAATTTTAATAACTATAAAAATTCAGTAAAATATTTGAACCTATGTTGACAATAACAGCATTTATTTTACACTAACCCACAGATAAAATGAAATATGATAGCGTTGATTGATATATTAAATTATCATAACCTTAAAAAACGAAAATAAAAATGCACCAGTTGTTCCAATTCGTATTAAGATAATACATTTCCTTCGAGAGCCCAGCCTTGACCACATTTATGCTGGAGTAGTAAACTTCAACTTGCGATACGTGGATTACAGGGCTATCATATAAGAAGAATATTAAAGGCTTGAAGAGAATCTTGATGCGATAATCTGTATAGATATGGAGTTTCAGTTATATAATATGCTATATGGTTAATTTCGTGCTTCGTTATTTTGTTCATTTTCGCTTCTATTAGCCTGTTTTTTTTTCTGACAGCGATGTGACAGAGGGAAAAACTAGAATATAGGGTGCTCTACAACAACCATCATTTTGCGTACTTTAATACCTATGTAGTAGATACCACTCCAGAATATGAAAGTCAATCTATTTTGTGTAAAGTAATTTCGATAGTGCTTTGTCTGTGCCTTGCGAAGACGTACTGGAGTTTAAGTCATATAGCGGCTACTTGAACATAAAAAAAAATATGTTACATGAAAGGTGTCCTACATACTGACTGAGAGAGATACAAAGCTAAGCCACCATTATAACATTACACAGAATTAATCACGATAACCGTATGTCTGTCATTGTTCGGTTAATTTTCAAAATCGCATGAAAAAATAAGTCATTTACAAAATTATGCTATGTCCTTGTCGAATTTAATCAAACTTGGTTTAGTCCTTTAGTCTTGAAAAAGTAACAAGCAGATAGATTTACCTTCACCTTATAATTTAATGTAGATCAACACTTTGGTTCCCAAAGGCATACAAAGGTCCACAGCGGACCATGATATCATAATTAATCATACAACTCTCCTTCTACACAGAGGAAACAGAAAAGCAGTAAGGAATATTTACACATTACAGCTAACGTATCTGCTACCCAAAGCTGGGTTTCCACATCTCTGTGAGTGTACTCACGACGCCGGAAGCAAATTTGCGCAGAACGCAGGGCAGCGTCGCGGTGCCCGCCGCCTGAGCCACAACCACCGTAGAGTTCTCGGTGGTAAACACGGCGGTTGTCTCTGAGCCAGTCCGCAGCGCGTTACCGCCTCCGGCGCCGCCCCCGGTGCCGCCTCCGCCGTCATCAGCGCCCGATGTGGCGATGACGTCTCTGTGCTTAGCGCCGCGATGCAAACCAGCGTCGTAACTGCGCGCCTCCTGGTTAGGCAGGCCTGTAACACACAATGCATCCACGTTCAGTTAGCAAGTGTGGAAGAGCATCGACTGTTTAGGTGAGTTTGTGAATATTACCTTCATTGCTTGATTTGAGAAATAACAAAATAAAAATCTAAGTAGCCTGGTGGCTCAGTTGTTTTGGCGTCCGACTGGAGATGGAAAAATCGCCTTCCGAATCACTGTTTTTTTTTAACTGCTTTACGTCTCTTTTTAACATCGAGGTCTTTAGAGACGGGAAAGGATGGGGGGCAAGGATGGGGGCAAGGAATGGGAAGGAATTCGGCCATGGCCTTTTGAAGGAAACATCCCGGCATTTGCCTGGAGTGATTTGGGGAAACCATGGAAAACCCAAATCTGGATGCCCGGACGGGGATTCAAACCGCCGTCCTCCCGAATGCGAGGCGAGAACGCTAACCGTTACACCGCTCAGTGGAATCCCTGTTACAGTGGGGATTTTTATAAGCCCTTCACCCGTCCATGACCTCTGGCACAGCTTGCTGCGTAATGTGAAGTACCCCAGATTCCATATTAAACTGTAGTTTACCTCCATGGCTAACAACGCTAGTTGTAACACGGATGTGTAAAGCGAATTCGTGCTAAAGAAATGCTAGACGGCATAAACGACCATACATACATAAGTTGAGATCAGAAATCTACATACGAGTAATTACAATTTGATTGAAAATTAGTGTTTTAAACATCAATGAGTCCTCTCGTTTACGAGTATAATGCATATTTTCCACAAATGCTACAAGTATGATTTCTAGAACAGAAGTTTACTATAGAAAAAGCCTTCTTCGAAAACAAAAAGTTTTATTTTTAAAAATTTGCCGGGTATTCAGGGAGCTATCTAAAACTTTGGGCATGAAGCTATGCACCTTTTGGAATTGAAGCTTGAACTTAGGAATTCCAGAAAGAAAGAAAATTAAATGATTTGATACGGGGTGCATTGAAGGATTAAAATTATGTGGCAAGATAAAGTACATTATCAACACCTATCTTGCACAGTCCCATGACACTAGGGCCTGGCATTCGAGAGGACGTGGCTTCAGATCCCCATCCGAACATCAAGATTTTGGTTTTCAATAGTTTCACAAAATCACTCAAGGGGATGCCAGGACCGTTCCTTCAAAAGGCAATTGTCGAGTTCCTTCCTGTTTGCTACTTTTTTAACCTTTTCCACCTGTAATGTACATGATGTCGATGAGTCTTAAATGTTTAAACTAAAACGGTGGAAAAAATCATTTTTGTAAGAGTCTCACTGATGTAAGAAACAGAATTGTTGATCATATTTTAGGAGTTTCAGGATAGATTAATTTGTAGGTGCAGGAAACTGTAGAAAAAAATAGAGAGATGAAATAGATAAGTATACGAGAAGCAGTTAATTAATGACGTGTAATGTGGGTATGGGAAGAAGAGATTATTTCAGCACTGAATAAAGTGGAGCATTACATTAAACCAGTCGATAGACCGGTTAAAGAAGTACTCGAAGACAGCATCTGTATTTAGTTACCGAGAGTGGTGGGTGAACGGTTAATGAACTGGCCTCACATTCGGGAGGACGAAGATTCGAACCCCCTTCCAGGCATCCATGAGAAAAAAGTGCATTCAGTTGGTGTTTATAGTTCATGGTAAATTTTGTAGTTATGATACCACATTATAAGAGCAGCAATACATATTAACTAAAATGGCTCGGAATAAAAGAAAAATGCAATGGTTGCTGGTTTATCTTAATGGGATTATTGAAATATTTGTAGCTTTTAGATAATTACAACATGAAAAATGATTGACGAGTCACATTTCATAACTTTTACCAGCCTGCAGGAGGAACAGCATAGAATATTGTAAATTAAAACTTTGAAATAGGTTTTAAGAACTACAAAATGTTTGGCGTTACTAAGAATCTACGTGCTTCAACACAATTGCAGAAGTGTAACTAGGAGTTTTCTCTAAATTTAAGAAAGATTTGATAAAAAGTATTGGGATCGATGTAATGAAATACATGAAAGCCAAATTTCTTTTTTCAAATCTCTGTATAAATCACTGAATAGATTTTAGTGTGGTTTCCGCGCATTGAAAGAGTAGGAAGTGACTCATGGTCTTAGCCTCATCATCACCGCAAGAAGGATGTAAGACCAAATATGTAGTTGTGGTAACTTTTCTGACACCTCAATACATATTTTCACTCTAAGACACAGTTCTCTAAGCAAACTAATTGATTTTTTTATATAGTTCGTTATGCCGCTGGTCGCCAAATGATGAAACCTAAGCAGTAATTATAAGAACAATTAATAAAGGTCATTAAGTACATTAATGAGAAGAATTACGTCCATGACAAGTTTACTAATAAAGCACGTTAACACTTGTGAATGGTTTGGCCACCATCAAATTTCAAAGTAAAAGTATAATCGAAACTTCGTATCCGAAAGATTAACAGAGTTCTTGAGAAAAAAAAGGAAAATTATAATTCATATCTCTTTCCAGCTAAATCATCCATTACCACGTTCAATGTTCATTTAAATACTGTTCAAAGTTCACTTTTATAATCACATTTCCTATAGACGACATGAAGTACTTCTTAAACACAGTTACACTTACGAAACTACATCATACAGTAAGGATATATGTCAATGCCTTCACTACGTGAGCCACGCTCCGCGATCCGCGCTCTGCGACAATTCGCTTAGAAAAAAATGTATATCTCCGCTCCATAGACACTACTTCGTAGCCGGCGGAAGGTAACTGTAATGTTACAATGAGCTTGAAATAAGAATGTCATTTAGATTTGAACATATTTAATTTTTATGAATAGTCTAAACATTCTTTGAAGAAAAAAAGAAGTTTTGAAATCAATGATGATACTTTAAGAGTAGGAGAAAAAAATGACCATGCGTTTTTATTGTCCACGCAGGTAATATCACGGGTAAAATATAGTTCCTAACCAACTTAATTCAGAAAAAAATAACTCACTGGTTTGTGTATTTGGACAAGCAGTGTACAATATTCTAAAAAAGAAACTAAGCATCTAGAAGATTATTTATCCACACTTAAAATAACACTTTGGAATTTAAAAAATTCAACGAGGTACAAACGCCACTTCGGAGCATATTTGGATGGACTTCTTCTCCGTGACCAATCTTGATGACGCATATATTCAGCCCATTCATTTGACCAGAGTACTCATATGATGTTTCTGTAACGTAGAGTGTATTATGAAACTTTAATCTTGTAGTATAGAAATGTTGTAAAGTTGTAAGGTTTCAATAAACCTATTAAAGAAAATAGTATGTATTACACCTGGAGAGTGGGTGGGTCCTCGATATCTGGCAACCTTTGGCGAGTTCGATGATGCCAGAAGTGTTAGTATACTGGCCACACCCATAGCGCTGCTTAGCTAACCAGGAAATTTCAAATAGATAACTGCATTCATTTTATTTGCGCTTGTGCTGTTAAAAGGACGTGTAATTTTTAAACAAATAATTGCATTACATTTTATTTGCACTTATAATACTAAAAGGAAGTGTAACTGCAATGACAGCTAAATGGCACGCAACTGCGCTAAAATGCAAAGGAAAGAGTTTAAAAAAATATATAATGTGAGGCAAATATTGAAAAAAAAAACACAAAGGGACGTTAGTTTAAATATTTTGGTCTATTTACCACGGTTAAACGAATAAATTCATTTAAGGAGAAGAGCATCTTATGTCTACTTTCTTGTCACTGTAGCAGATGCTAGAACCAGGTCACCACATAACACAAGAATTAAAGTTTACATGAAACGTACGTAATTACGAAATATGTTAATGAAATAAGCAACAATTTTTTTGTTTGTTGAAATTATACGTTACTTAGAAAGTTTATAATAACAATAAAAATTTCCGTAATTTAAAATCAATAGGAACATTTAAAACATGATAGATAACTACTCCGAAAATCTAATCAGAGAACTTTTCTTCACACTACCAAAAATAATGTTAAGAAATATAATTATAGTTCGTTATTTGTTTTTCGTTAGAAAATTTTGCAGAACAAATTCCTACTATCACTATACTCATTATTTTAACGAGCTTTTAAACCAGTATTTATATACTTCTTCAGTGTGATAAGTTACTTCTTCTTAAATATCCGTAAAGGACAGATATTCATTGCAAATACTTCTGTTGTCCTGCGATGTTTCTGACATCCAGTACGTAGAGGATAACCACTGCTGGTTCTGACAGTACATTGTCGTGTGATTTCTCTCAGCGGACACGTCGGCACTGCCTTCTCCACAGTAATCCACTCATAAAGTGCCTTGCACCAAGTAATGGCGCGCAATTTGTTGGTCCCTTGAGAGATACGGAAGGATTGTACATTATACACGACCGCCGCCAACGCCATTAAACTTCCAACGCCGCCCGGTCGATTCCTAGGAAAAAGAAAGACCGCTACAAATTTGCCGGCCCAGATAAAGAAGACGCGGGGGGTATGTTGGTTGGCTTGAGTTGAATGGGCGGGGTCAGAGGGGTCTCCGAAAATTTGTTGCCGGATCTGGCGGAGATAGCTGACCGCTTTCTCGGCCAGAAGGGAGGATTTCTCTCTTGTTCCGCGCTTCCTTTTTGTCGTCTCTGAAGAAACAAACGCAAAGACTATCATTGCTTGAGAAACACTGTAGCAGTTTGTACGTTACCCACGAAAGTCTGCTGACTGCTCACAGAATGTGTGATTTTACATAGTAAGACCCTTGCAGGAAATGCAGTAGTTTGAAGGCTTTATGCCAGATTGAAACTTATATTGCTACAGTTGGATGTAGATAAGTTTTCATTCAAAACGGAGAAGACAAGCCAATTATTTTCACTTAAATCAAGGGAAAATTGTGGAAGCAAAGTGTGAATTCTCCTAGTTCAAGAAATTAAACAAGTTTCTTAATAAGTTTTATGAAAATTTTTATACATGTTTGCTTTTTTAGGCATTCTGTTAGCTATTTGATAATCTTTTCAGAATCTGTTATCATTTATGAGTAGAATTGTCGTTACATGTTCGTCAGATAAACCATTTACAGCTCTGAATGGGTAATTAATTGAAGCAATCGTGGAATCTATCGTATGGCGTCAATGTTCAAGCCGACAGACAGACAATGACGATGAAAATCGTTTCTATGTAAAATGTTTGTCGTGGCAATTAAAAGGCAACCGACGTTTAAAATTTAAAAACAATGTTTCCTGTGATAAACTTCTCTAGAAACTTTTAACATCATATTTGATGTTTGAGACTTTATATCGTATAATTTTATACGTTTTACTCATTCAAGATTACACTTTAAAAGGTGTGGGAAAAAGAAACAACTAAAAATGACGATTCCAGAGCTAGGCTAAATTCAGCAACTCCTTAAAACTAGTTTATAGCAATAGCACAGCACTTCTAACTTTACTTATCAGGCCGTAAAGAAAAATATCGTCTAGAATTTATACGAATACACTGTGAAGAATAGCGAAGCACACATTTAGTACGTACTTGATTTAAAAGACTGTAATTTTCAATCGATTCTAAGTACCAAACACACCGGATCTCAATGCATGTTGTTATGACTTACATTGCAACTGATTTAGCTTTACTAGTCCCCTGCAATCAGATGCAATGAAAGACCTGTTTGGCTATGATGTAATGATGTCTCTGACTCGTTAGGCATTCCGCTTTCTTCGGGAGGCCAGTGACGGCCGAAGACGTTTACTCTTTCTGTCTATATACACCACTGTTATTATAAGCTAAGAATATTCTTTACTTATGTTTACTTTCAGGTATTATGCGCTTAACCTCTAAGTTAAAACTGCTAGCAGTAGCTCTTGCAGCAAGCTAAGAACGAATATTATGAATCTCATTTAAATTTACAAGTTAATTACAATAACTCTCGGCAATCTTCAGATGTTCACACTTTATTCTCTATCCACTGTTATAGCAATTTAAGACAGGAATTTACACGTTTATCATTGTGTAATTGTTTAATTCATTTAACCTTAAAATTAAAAACTGAAAACTAACCATTACCCTTTTTTTGCGATGGATTAAAACATGGAGCAAGTACCAACTTCACACGATTTTAAAATCAAGCTTGTTTTTAGGGTAGCTGCTCAGGATTTCAAAATGCTTCTTCAGTCGAAAGGTAGTGGATTGAGATAAGGAACAGGAAGGAGTTCGACCATGGCCTTTTAAAACAACCACCCTGGCTTTAGCATGGTGTGATTTTGGGAAATCATGGAAAACTGAAATCAGGATGGCATATTACAGGCGTCAGATTTTCTAAAAAAAGATCCTGGTCCATACCAAAAACAAAAATCGAATCACAGGAAGTAATTATTGTCCTGCCCGGAGTGGTCAAATCTCCCGAAGAATATCAACCATCCAAAATGCAGGGGTTATTTCATCTTTTTTAATCATTTGATTACTGTAATCAACTGCGAAAAATGAACTGCAGGAGCTCTGTGTTCAAACCGTCATTTTTGACTGACTTAGAAGCTAGTGCAATCTGTAAAACACAAATGTGATCTTGCTACGACATATATGGTTTAAAACTACATTTTGTAAGTTATACCTCTTCTCTGAAATGGTATTTATAAATTTTTTCGGAAAATAAGCGTTAAATAATCTGCGCCAACTCTTAAAAAATATTAAATCTGCCTAAATTAAGCACAACCCGTAATGGCAGTATAATGTTCTTTATCGTAATACCATAAACAATTTCAAGTTAGGGATTATCTGTAATACTGTATATTCAGAGTATTAGATAGAATGTTTTCGGGTTTTCAGGCCACAATTGTAGTGAAAATATAGCCTTTTTCAAGCTATCTCTGCTGTCCTCATCAGGTACAGCACACCGTCTATCAATTACAAGCCACAAATAAGTCGTTACTTTTTTTGTAAGAAAGTAGCGCATTTCTTAAGCGAAGTAATATGTTATTGTAAATTTTGCCGTCTTGCCGACAAATTATTCAACGTAGAAATAGGAACTTATCTCGTAGTAAAAACTGAAGTGGTCGTAAAATATTTTGCAACATTCAACCGAGTAGAGATTTCACCAGTACCATGTCTAAACACAGGAGTTCTACAACAAAAAGTAATGAAATGAAAATTTAGAAATGTATTGCCCTTCCGCATACCCTTAAAGGACATGTGAGTTTCCTCCGACTTTTAATAAGCTGATTTTTGACTGACAAGAGCCTCAGATACAAATATTTTTACAAATATGCATGCCCAGTGGTAAATGATAAATCCGGTCTCTGTACAATGGCTTAGGCGGGCGTGTTCAGCTTGCTGCGGGCGATCGAAACAAAGCAGGGTCAAGAGGCTATTATAGACTGAACTCTCTGTAATGCCATTGTCTAAAGCAGTCATACTGATTTATAGATAAAGTGCAATGGAATAATGTCTGATAGAGAACAATGATCGATATGACACCTAAACAGAAAAATAATGTTAAATTTGCCAATATTTATTTCATGTCTCGAAACTTTTAATTTAGTTAATATTCTAAAAATTTGAATAAGTAAACTCCTTTAAGAAGTAAATATTTGACTAGAATATTTGGAGATGGTTAGTAGGTTTTAATGAAAATGAATCACTCAAATTTTTTACGAAATTGTTGATACAGATGTATGTAAATGAAATTTAAATATTGTTCTGAACATTTCAGAACTGCGGCTTTTAAGCTATTGTTTCTTGCAACAATATCACCACTATCTTTCTTTTTACTGAGTGTCTTTTTATTTGACATTGAAGCAAATGAATATTCAGTGACATACCTGATTTTTCTTTAAGATTCAAGCTGCTGGAATATAGAGATAATTTGCTAGGCTACTTAAATCAACGGATGAGTTGTGAAGAGAGAAACTAGTATTATCCTAGAAATTTTCAATTGCAAATTAATTGAATTATTTGTCTAGTAACAAAACTATTTTTTTCGAAATCAATTTCTCCGAGCAGCAGCAATGTGCGGTCGACCGGTATGCTGTAGTATTGGAAATTTGCACTGTTTAAAGAGTTGGAAAATGTGGGAATTACTTCGTTAACATACAGGAGGTAACGAACACCATTGGTAGAACTACAGGCGGCCACATTAGTATATCATGACTTGCCATTCAGTAGAGTCACGTATTTTTAGTACTCAAATGACCGGGCAAGCTTCTAAGCTAATTTATAAATACTTCTCCTCATGAAGTTTACTAGAAACTTTGCATTTAACATTAGTTTTAACTTTTAAACGTTATCATTAACTTTGTCCTCTATATTTAAATGAAATAACCCTGTTAGATTGTATTATCCATTCTTAATGTTTATAACATTTAAGTCCCAACTATAATTTCCCTTATTAACTTTTCTTATAGAGTTTTCCCTGAATGAATGATATGTCAAATTCTTATATTTTCATATGTAATCTGTGATATCTTAAGTTATGAATGGCATACCATCTTTGGTTCAATTTTAAAACATGATAACAACAAAACATTATTTCCTTTGCAACATGGCTCTAAAGACTTAATACGATACAGCGGAAAGAATGCGAAACGCACCCTAGTTCTTACTCTTCTTAACGCAATTGAGCTTTCTGAGTTCCTCATAAATGTCAAACACACTGCTGCTAACATTCACCTAAAACGTTTTGTGTAGTAGTGATAAGTCAATTAAAGCAGAATCTAACACAGTGCTAGCAGTAAAACACTCCGTGTTTTAATATTAATTAGTAACCTTAAAAACCGATGTTTAATTCTTTATTGTAAAATATGGTCTAATAAACTATTTCCTTTTATCTGTTTGTAAGAAATAAAAAGAATTTAACTGATACCAGAATAAAATTGCCATTGATGTGAGCAGAATAATGCAGTGCTATTCGCTGGTCCACAATTCTACACACATTAAAGTCTACTGTCAGTCGGGAATATTACGGCCAAACATGAATAATTGTCATAGTCCATAGTCCTAACCAATAAAAACTCCTTGATAGAATTGAGAGACAGAGAGAGTTGACATATAAAACTTGTCAAGAGATCGCTATACCCGCAGATTTATTGCAGAGATAATAGATTTATTTTTATGCTTACCAATCACATTAAACATTATTATCATGTGTTTTCAGTTGCCATACCACTTCACTCGTAGTTCCGCCTAATCAACGGGCTGTCGAAGAAATCTTATCCTCCAACTTCCGACGTTGTGCTGATGTCCCCGTACACATTTGAAATAATAGTGTAAACTAGATTGTAATATGGTGCATATACTTGATCGCAGAAAAGGTAATTGTCTTGTTTCGATGTTATAACGTAAAACAACAGTGCGTTTAGTCTGAGAATGTTTTAATTTAGTTCGGGAAGAAAAAGAAAAGGATCTGTAAATGATTCAAGCAGTCTTCGAAGCAAATGTTAAAAAGTGGAAAATGTGAGACGAGTTATTCGACGTGAAGTAAATTTTTTTCAAGTCAATGATTTATTTCAACTAGCAGCCATTTTTGGTTGAAATTCTCGATACAAAACAGTTACAACATATTAATATTTATGAATAAGAAATAGTAAGAACTTTTCAAAAGATAATTATATATCGTAAATTGTGTAGGTAAAGAGCTATTCAAAAGATTGTAATTGAACAAAGGATCTAAAACATAAAATCTAAACAGGTTGTGACCAATTATCAATCCTAATTTATATATCTGAAGCTACCGTCAATTTTAAACTCGAGGTTTTTTAAGGCTCCATGCTGGCAGTAGTGTATAATTCTTACAGCCCTCCAAACGGGCTTAACATTGGATAACAGTATTCCTTGTAAGGCATGATGAAAGCAAAACTCAAACTGGATAAACATTTATAAAATCCTAATTTCATAAAAATCAACAAAAATCACTGAAAATAATCGTTCGAACATTGTGAGTGGCCATAGGAATTGCATGCTTTGAAGATAATGCAAAGAAGAAGAAACTTATTAGGTAAACAGACGAAAAACTAAAGGTTGGTTATGATTACGGGGTGGGGAACGAATCGATTGTTGAAAACTTGATATTTAAATACCTGGGCATAATACTTGATAATAAATTCACCTAGACATGATATATTTCCATGTAGTACGAAAATGTTTCAAAATCCCTCACTTACCCGAGGGGATGTGCCGGAGGAGACAAAACGTTTTGTCAAACTATTGCTTGAATGTGGTGATATAATATGGGACACATATTTTAGATAGTTTTGAAGAGGTGCGAAGAAGAGTTCCTAAATTTTTATCTGAAATTACTGCAGAACACAATAAGCAGCTGATCTGATATAGCAACGGGGATGGGATTCACTGGAAGATAGGAAAAGTGTGAAGAAAGTGGTGGAGGTATACAAGACGTATTTTGATGACGAGGAGGCGAAAGATATTGTTGGGAGAATTAAGAATGGTGCATAGAAGGAAAAAGCCTGCAGTATAAGGAAAACACGCTAAAAGAATTTAAAATTAAATTTCAAACAGGATAAAATTAGGCTGTATAAGAAAGGGGAAAAATAGGTGTATATGGAACTTTCCACCGGAGCTTGCCCTTCATCGCAATTAAATGAAATTAAATTGCTTTATATTTATTGCTTACAAATCCATTAAAAATTTGTCCCTGTAACTGATATACTCCTCCATATCGCATAATCAACGAAGCTTCACGTCGGACTCAATGCGGAAATGTTGCTTCTACGTAATCGGTTTGTTTGTCATTGCAGAAGTGTACGAAGCACTGCGGCGTGGCTGCGGAAGCCAGCACGGCGAGGAAGGTACCCCTAATGGACTTTGTAGTTGGATAGACCGAGTCTCTGGTGACGTTGGCTGCGCCTCTTAACGCTGTTATCGGTCGCTCGTCGAGGTCAAGAGTTCCCACAGTGGGGGCAGGGCAGGGCAGGGCGGGCAAAACTTGCCCCTCACAACTTTGCCTGCGCGCTGTCCCAGATGATAAAACGGGGGAGAGGTGGCCAATGACTGGACGCCAACTCCAATTAATGCCAGCTAGACAGGCGAACGAACGACACACTGGCATCCTCATAAAAATGGAAATTGCTTCCGCTGGAAGCGTGGCTAACAAACGGCAAGGTGAAAACTGATTCAACAATTTCATTCTGTCTATTAACGATATAATAGATAATGTGTCATATGAGATCGTTGTAAGATTACTGTGACAAGCTGTCTCATAAAAATATCTTACATTTGTCGAATGCTGTGCGAATTTCAAAAAAGTTAACTGCAAGTCACATTAGCTTCTAAACAGCGCAGAAATTATATAAAATTACACTTAAATTTCGGTTTTGGCGTTGCGTGTTCCTTGGAAAAGTTTCAGTCCTAAACTGTAGTCTTCTTCAGAGCTGCTTCACGTTAATTTATCTGCTTCGTTTTCCAATATGGATTTTTGGAAGAGATGGTATTGCTTCTCCTGGAAAGAGTGTCTGCATTCCAGAGAGGTTATGTGTTCATGGAACGCGTTCGTCTGCGAGTGTAGACTTCCACGTTTCAATTAATCCGTATCCCCCTACTTCGTTGAAGATTTTAGTATAAATTTATATAGATTCTCTAATATTTCGTTTGAAAACATTATTTGGTTTTGCTATGCACTGAGCGAAATGTGGAATTATCTACTTACAGAGCAGCGTGCTGCAAGAACTGCAACCGTATCGCTCTACGGAACCCTAATCTCTCTCGAATCGCAGACACTCTTTGACGTAGAAGCAACAACATGTCTGCCGAATAATATAAGCAATGTGTCCGATGAACCGGAAAACGAAGCGGAACACTAATTAGAAGCAGCCCTGTGGGAGACCTCAGGATGGGACCGAAATGTTGGCATCACCGGCAAAAACACGCAGTGCTAAACCAGAAGAAAACAGTAAATGACGCCTATTAAAAGAATGAAATTTTACATTAGCGCAATTATTACTAAATTCTACCACCTGATTACAAGTTCACTTCGACAGCTCTTTGTTACCTACAAGAAAGGCGAAAAGTATTAACGTTGCAATAATAATTACAGCTTTGCGAGTAATAAATGTAAGAGCATTGATCTGTTGGTTTAGTGGTTTGTAGGTATTGTAAACCGTACACTTTTTAAACAACGAAACGATTAAGAAAATTGAGGGAGAAATATCTGAGGCAAATACCGTCATCAGTAATGATTTAATCGCAGCTCACATCGTACTACGGGAATATATCATAGAGCAGGTAACTATTTTTAGGCGAAACAATGTCATAAGGTGCAGATAATTAACATAGTTCCACTTGGAACCAAATGCGTCATAGAACATTTTATGAACGCCAGATATTTTTTGAGTTCATCGTTTAGACGCATGCTTCTCGGCAAAGCTGTTAATAGAAGTGCTACCCACCGAAAATCTTGGACACTACAGCGAAAATGTATGCTTCAGTTCACCGGTCTATTTGAGAGATTTTACCATCAGAACGTTCACAAATATAAACAAATCGTCACTCCGTTAGTGGAATTCAAGAATTTAATCAATACTACATAAATAATTTTAACGTTATGATAACTGCGTCAATATTTACTATCACATTCTAGTAGTAAACTTATTCTGTATGTTGTGGCTTAAGGGCGCGTCGACGACGGGGTCATTAGCGGGTAAACTTGTTTCTTTATAGCATCGAATATGAACAACCATAGGCAAACAAATCTAATATGAGATAAACACTAAGTTATGGAAGATACGATTTTTTATTATAAACAATTCCAAAATACTAAAATTATGTATTAATTTATAATTTAAATATAAAAACAAATATACGATCTTCAATGGATTCATTTTTCATCATTTCGTTTCCGATCACAATTCTATTATAGAACTACTTGGGAGATAATCCTGTCAGTGGATTCAGAGTTTCAAAACATCGTCCATAACACTGTGTTCTTATACGAGGTATTTTTTTTTTAATTGAAATTTTAGGAACGATGTGACGTCACCTTATAAAACTAATACAAGGATAGAAATTTAGGTGTGACACAAAACTATAGTCCCATTTTCCATACAATAGGGTTTGATCAGGTTTGAAATAGCAATTATTGTCCTATTATAAAGGGAAGAATCAAAATTTGAAACTGGGAAACAAATGATTTCTAATGCCTGCATTTCGCAACATATCAAGATGATGCTCCTCAAATACCAAACTAAATTTTAAATCTCAATACTGCACTTACTGTTACGCCATAGTGTTCATTTCGTCATTACCAACCTGATGAATCAGACTATTTGATGCAGTTAACGCATATAGACCTAAGACGCCAGGGACAGATAATCAGTCCCATGCCACTCAGGCCAAAGAGGTACAGTACCTCTCTACCTCTGCGGACACTGTGGTTTTTATTTCTTATTGAGACAGTGTTCACATGCCACTGCGGGTAGTTCTGTTGGCTCGAAAAGCCGACACAATGACCACGGGAGATTGCACACGCTGGAAGTCGTCGACACAGGCAAGTGGTGAAGCTCGTTTTGGTTCCGTACGTGACGTCAAGAAGTCGGATTCCGATTTCAGAGGTGGTATCGAGTGGTCACCGCTTTACTTTTGGACGTGACACTAACACATTCGAATCCTGAAGCCAACATGGTAAGGCTACTTTAGATAACTATTCTCTAGACTATCGTGCTCATCGGCTGGCAGTTTCAAAAGCAGAACGGAGACGGATGAATGGGAGACGAATTAGATTCACTATTTTGATATCAGAAATTGTTAGAGCGTAAAGATATCTGTGGTAACGCTTGTAATGGTCCAGAAAGCAAATGCGTGATAAATTTACAACGTCTTTTAATCTTATATATCGATTGCAAACGTGTCTTAGAAATTCTGACGATGCTGAGATTATGTTAATATGATTTATAATAATACTTGCTACAATGACATATTTATCAATTTAGATGATGTCAATGATCTTTTCTTTATCGTTTTGATTAATATTTTTGATTTCATGATTTGATCCTTGGATTAATGAGCTTAAGAAGCCACGACCAAGCGCTGCGGATGAGCAGACACATTTTGAGCTCGCCTTCGGGAGGTCGTGGGTTCGCCACCCGGCCAGTCAGAATTGGGTTTCCCAAGATTTCTCTAAATAACTCCAGGCGAACGCGGTAATGGTTCCTCCAAAAGGTCATGGCCGAATTCCTTCATATTCTTTCCCTCGCCCTTCCTTTTCCGATATCTATCCTCGATTTCTATGCTGATGAGTAGCAAATCCAGAAGAAAAATAAATTAAAAGAAGGCACAATTTTAATTATTCAGTGTTGATGTATTACTTTTCAATAAGAATGCTGGAAATGAATCATTGCATAAATGATGAAATAGGACTTAACTAAACGTATAATACCAATCAGATCTAAAAACTAACAATAACTGTGTACATTGATATATAATATGTAACCGAATTCTTCCACAGCCGGATTAAAGTTTCTCTGTTTCTACGGGGAAACTACATATAAATATGTTTCACACACTCTACTAAACAAAAAATGTGGTAAAATAAGGTCGCAGTAAATCGTCCGAGAAGTCGGTATTTTATACTAGGATACGGCTCATTTCGGGAATCTAGATACTAATGATGTAGCAGTTATATTTTATTTTAATGGTTTTACTCCAAAATACTTATGTAAACTTTGTAACTTCTATCAGAGATAGGTTTCACTAATGGAATATGCATAGCGACTTTACGGAAAGATAATGGTGGTCTCAATGTTACCAATCATCTCAGTTTCTTAACTTCCTCCCTGCTACTGGAATGTTAATTCCTCAATCTTGAAGCCACTATTGCAAAATTCAACAAACAATAAATTAAATTTAACACTTACCCAGGTATTCAAGATAGTAGGTCAATCGAGGGCACATTACCGGCTGTTACTAACATGCCATTTAATTGTGTAGTGCCGTTAATATGAGTATTTGACGTTCATATCAAAAGTTTATCATGTATCAGTACAAACTAGATCAAGTAATAATTTAGAGTTTTACTGCAACATAAAACATCTTTCATAACTTCATTTTTTAAAGTTAACATAGTACTGCAGCACTTGAAGCCTCAATGTTTCGTAAACGACGCAACACCTCAATATGGAACAGGCCTATTGGAACCAGAGAACGTTGAGTGATACAGAGGTTTCCACTTACCAACTATAATCACGCAGGTATATCATACACCATATTTTGTGCCATAATAAGCGAGTAATTTGAATGAAGTCATATTCAGGCTCACACCAATGGGTTTCCTCACTAGAGAGAGGACCTCGGAATCGATTGTCAGGTCAACTGTAAAATTTAATATTGTGAAGACGCTGTGTTTTGCAGCAGTTGGAGAGAATATATGGTATTTTTAAATACTAAATTATGGTGACTCAGATACTCGTAAAACTGTCCGTAACCATTTGTTTTTTTTTTACTTCACTCTACTTCTTTCAGACTGAATGCATCTTTTTTGATCAATGTAGTCTTTTAGTGTTGAACCAAGAAAAACGATTAACATGCAGTAGTTACGACGTCACTAAACAGGTGGCAGAATTGTACAGTATTAAGTGAGATAGTTGAAATAATATCAGCCATATACGTCCTGGCATCAGATAACATTTCTCATATTTTCATAAGATATTCCAAGAATGTATTCGATGCCCCTAAAGGGAGTACTTTATAATGTTCCGCTGACGACTGCAAGAAACGAATGCTGAAGAACCTTGAAAGAAGATCCAATATTTGTTATTCATCTGTCCAAAGGCGCTCATCATTCAAGACGAAAGATTTCTATAGACCTTTTCACACTTGCCTCGCTCTCAGACGAGCCTACGAAACTCTGAAAGAACTTTAGTCCTCGTTAGTAATTAATATCATCCCGCATTTTATTTTATACTTGCAGAGGGGGAAAAAAAAACACTTAACCAGGTTATATTTTGTAAACACAGCGTTTCTTAAATATCGCAAGAAACATTATAACCAATAATGTGTTCATTTCACTTTTACTTTCAATATACATCAGTTCCGAAACTAATTTTAACATCAGAAGAACCTATATGGTAATCAATCTACTTATCAAACACCTAAACCTAAAAACCTAAAAAAAAAACTCCACCTCAAAATATTCTTCTAATGTTTAAATTATCTTTTCATTAATGAAATCCTACGTAAAAATCTTGCCAAAGCAACTGGGAAAAGCTGAGATAAGTGAAACGGTTTTGGCCAATGATGGCAGAAAATGAACTGAATGGTGAAAGACCTAACGATCTGGTTCGATCTGGTAAAACTGAACATACGAGTGATAGGTGTACCACTGTCTAAAGTTCGAAAAGAGGAAATCTATCTGTATAGACAAAGATGGAGAGCGCTCTTAAACCGAATCCGGAAAAATGGCGACAGATAAAGATGATTAATTATGTAGCATGTGTTATCAACTGTAGTAATAGCTTTCCCTTACACATTACGCTTTCCATCCCATTTCCGTCGAAACGTTTTCTCTATAGGTATTACTGTTATAATAAGCAACGAGTGAATGTTAGCTATGTAATTTCTCAGAAAAAAAAAATATATATATATATATAAAGAATCAAACCGTTGAATCTACGTGCTAATTATTAATTGCTTTTTGTATACTGATTTATATATTTTCGTTGTATTCCTTGTCCTCAGAGGTCTCTGTTATAGCAATCTGATTGTAATAATGAAAGAAACCTATTTAAATAGTGTAAAAGGCTTAAATTAAAATTTCTAACCAACCATGAAGAAAAGTATTTGGTTCGTTCAAATCTACATGTTAATTATGAAGGGGAGGGTGCCATGGAATGAAGTGATTAGTGTTATTCATAACAAATCAGTTTAGATAAGCAATTGTGAGAAACCTGTGCTCAAATCATTTTTTTGATGTGCTTAGCAGTTAATAAACAAAGAAGATTCAAGTAAATGGTAGAGGCTCATTTTCCGTATAAAAGCGTTTCTCATAAAAGAGAAACGTTTAAATACCGCGAAACCACAGCATTTGAGATTTTTGTTTGTTACAAAAATGTTCATTCACATTTAGACCATTATTTTCGTTAGTTAGTAGATATTTTCTAAAGTCAGACAAATAAATTCTGTTTTATCTTACTGTAAGATTCGTGACGTTAATATTAGAAGATAAAATATAACCCTCGTACTACAACAAACACCAAATACTGATGTCAACGAGGTGTTTGTTTTGTTTTCTGAAGCAGACATTACCTAGTTATACTGGATAGTACACAATTATCGCACTGGTTCCATAGCAACAGTAATGTAGATTGAAAATAAGTTTTTCTTTCTGGACACATGTCATAAGAATGTTTCAAGTATCTCGCTGTGTCGTCTTCACCACATGCTACTAAACTCGTGGATGATACGGATATTATATCGGGTTCTAGCCCTTCCCATTAAACTACAAACAAAACTACTCGCGGAGGATAAGCTTGGGATTAAATCCTCTTGAGATCGTCGCTGTAGAAAAAGTCTATTGGCAAACAGGTGTACTCTTGTCTTTTTTTTTTTTTACTTGCAGCTTTACACCTTGTCGACCTCGAGGTCTTAGAGGCGGTTTGCGACTGGGGACTAGGAACAGGAACAGGAAGGATTTCGACCACGGCCTCTCGAAAAAAGCATCCCGGCATTCGCCTGGAGTGATTTGGGAAAACCATGGAAAACCAAAATCTGGATGCGCGGACGGGGAATCGTACTGGCGTCCTCCCGAGTGCGAGGCCATAACGTTAACCGTTCACCCACCACGCTTGGTGTATGTACTCTTGTCGTTACGCTTTGAAACTACCTTATTGTTTGTAATCAATGTAGTGAGATACAACTACTCGAAAAAACCGAGTTTAAATTATTCAACAATCGCCTCACTCTCAATCTCTCATTCCATGGCTTCATGCGATAGTGGATAATTGCAACTCCTAAGATCCCTCGCAAAACGTGTTGGACTATTATACGAGTCTATGTCACTGGTAGTTTCCTGTTAATGTTATTACTTTATTTATAAATGTTTCTCGGGAAACAAACCGAGAAATATTATTATTGATGCACAATATTTCGGCGACATAAAACTCCGTCGCCATCTTCAAATGCAGTTATAAGACTTGAAGTCTGCCTTGAGTGCGTTGTGCATCAATAATAATATTACTCGGCTTGTTTCCCAAGAAACGTTTATAAATGGACAACGCCAAGATGGAGAGGACATAATGCGAAAATGCTGCGTTCTGATGGAAAAATCATAGCAACGTTAGACACGAAGCATCATCAGAATATTGATGCTACATTTTGAATTAGTTACAGAACATTGTAGCGTATCCACTAAGCAGAACAGACAGTTTTACATAGCTTTTTGGTCCCCATACCCCTCTAACGAGTGTGAACGAATAGGTGTCGACTCCACAGCTGTTGTGTCACTGAAGTTTTTACATCTACACCTCAACTCTATCTTTGGAAAGGAGCGTTTCTGATGTGTTAAATCATCTGACTATACCATAAGTAAAGGTGCAGGGGTCCTGCAAGTCATGCCACCAGCTTTTCCGTATAGGGGATAAAGTACGGTTTACGCTCAATTCAATTCTTGAAAGCTAATCTGATTGCACGATATTTGGGATATGTGAATAAAGCAAAAGAACATATTCCACGCTATCTTAATGGATGGGATAAACGTTATATTAAATTGTACATTTTACACGAGTTTGATCAAATTTGTCAGTGACGTTCCTTACGTATTTTCTATTTCACTCCTGGCCTTTATCATACATCAAACTTCTCCGAAAAAAAAAAAAATATTGGACATCTTGCATGACCCATTAGCTTGAAATTTTGAAGCAATCTGGAATTCGAGCAATGTTATTCTGTTTATGAATAAACATCGATGAGACTGAACATGTGCCGGCTCTCCACAGCGGAATAGAAATGGTAATCGGATGTGGTAATTGTTAAACAGCTGCGCAATATGAGTACAATAAAACAAACAGTGTGGTCACTCTGGATAAAATTAAAACAAATTTAAATAATTATATACAAAATAAAATTGGTAGAGAAGGACGGTTTTTGATCCTAATCTGTTTCTGCTGTTTTACACAGTATTAGAAATAAAATATGTGAGTATGCTGAAATGAAAGACACAGGAACACTTACTTCACTCATTAGGTAATTCCTTGGACGTATATAAGAATGCGGAGTTATTCTGAATTCACATTTAGCTCACGGAACACAAACAGGCATTCGTGTAAACACTTTCTGGAAATACGAAAGGTATTACTGAGTACTGATACCATATTGTTTTAAATAGAAGTTTTAAAGAAAATTTTTTGTTTTCGGCTCCGAACCTCCAACAAACAATAAAGAAAGCTCTTTAGAACTTTTCCTCTGACTTCTGTTCCAATGTTCATCTTGTTTAGGTACCCGGTAAAGTAGAAGCAGTATTTTTATTTAAAAATTTATTTTGATTACTATGAGGAAAAAATAAATATAATTGAAGCATTTTCTTGTAATCTTTTCGTTTCTAGCAGACTGCAATTTTAGATAATCGAATTCTCATTTACATTTTATAACTTCATTAAGAATGCACTGTACCTTATTAATATTAATGTTTTCAATGTTAGATCACATTTTTGCTTGGAGAGAAAAGTAAATATAAATGAAAACTGGTCTTAATTCGTTGTTTTATTTTTGTTTAGTGGTAAATAATGTCTTGGTCTTGACCTGGCTGTTTTTCATGAGAATAAACAACATAAAATGTAATGTAACTTTATAGATGCAAACAATAAAATTCTCATGAAAATATCAGTCAGTGTAATAGAAGACACAATAACTATTGTCAAACGTATCTAAAAACGAAAGCTAACTAAACGATCGAAAATATGTAACAATACACACTTAAGCGTCAGTGCTATTCACTATATAATAACGGTGAAGCATACTTGATAAGAAATATTCAATACTCTCCATTCGTAAACCTATGGAAGTTTTCAATGAAATGTCCCTCATTTGATATATAATATCTAGCATTGATTAGTTCAAACATATTTTTAGAATTAAAAACAACCTCAACGCCCAAAACTAAATATACCCAGATGCAAAAAAAATAATAAAAAAATGCAGCTTTCCTACATCCTTAAAATCAGCACAATTTCTAATAGTTATTTTCACAATTTTTTTCACAAAATAAAACGCATATAACAGCATGATCCAGTATACCTAAAAGTGGATTTAACACCTATGTCATTGGATCAGTGTGTTAGCTGATATAATGAATAATTTAGTGTTTTCCAGTGTGTTATGGTATCTGTAAGAAGCGAGTATGAACTCAAAATTTATCAAATCACGGGGAGAGAAAATTTGTAATTAAAAACCGTATACAAAATACAAACACAGTTGTTATTTTCAATGCAAAATTTGATTCTTTTACATCCAAAGTAGTGTATCAGACCATAATACGCATGAAAGGTTTCTTTATTGTTGTGAAAAAATGATTATATAAGAATGTATACAAATGAGTATGTATGAAGAACAAATTTTATTTAGAAAATTCTGCAATGAAATGTTGTGCTTCTTTTATGAAGAAATGTCACATGTTTCTTGCAATAACCACAAGTAAGCTATAAATAGAAAGTCAAATATATTAAGCAGGTTGGTAAATATACAAGTCGGGTTATAAGCAACCTGTGTTTACCCTTCTTTTGATGTCTGATTACCAGAACCAGTTTATATCAGCACGAAAATGCGCTTTAAGCTACCACTAGTTCTGGAGAAGGAGGGAACACCATCTTGGGCCTTCAGAAGTGAGAGCGGCGGTCTCTCTTTGAACGCTGCTGTGAGTTAACCGTTTACTCCTGCAGAGTGCGCCTTGGATGAGAGTGCCGCCTTGTTTACCAAACACTTGCTCAAAGGGTGCACCGTACTCTCGAGCAGGAAGTGGCTGGCTCGTCTGAAAAGGTAAATATCGAAGCTGTCAAGAATTCTTAAATCGGAAACTGAACCGTGTGTCTGCCACGTCTGTTCAGATACAACCACCAAGTGACAAGTATCCTTAGAAGAGTATTTGCACAGAAACTGTTTATGATAGTGATAATTTGTCGGTTTTTGTCTCTTTCCCGTGGTATCAACATTTCATTCTCATTATCATGGACCAACAGCTATAAAGGCTCCAATTAGGTTAGTGAAAAAGGTGATTATAATTATTGTAAAGGCGAATTTTTTCTGTTTAATCCATCCTACCTCAATAAGACACAGTAGAGCAAATAAAAAGGTACATGCACAATACAAATGGAAATGCTTTTTATTTTTATTTATCAATCTTGTTACATGGATCCCTGCTAAGGAAAGACCCCTGGGATGTGAAACTTCATATTTAACACACACACATACAATATTAGTCATAATCATAGTGAAAACAATTATACATAACATAGACAAATAAAAGAGAAAGAAAGTAGATATTAACTTTTGCAACTGAGTTTTACAAAACTCATATTGAATACAATGAATTATTTTGTTCAAATTCTTGAATGGAGTTGAAGGAGTTGCAAATAAGATAATCTCTCAGTTTTTCTTTAAATATATCTTTATTATTGGCAAACTGTTTTATTCTCTTGGGAATTTTATTTAATAGATGTCTCCCGCAATAATTAACTCCTTTTTGTGCTAATGAGAGTGATGTTTGTGTTTTGTGGAAGTTATTTCTGTTTCTTGTATTGAAATTGTGTAGCTGTGAATTCGATGTAAACAGGTTAAATTGTTCTTTGACAAAGGACATGAGAGAATATGTATACTGAGGGAGTGAGGGGTCATTGTAAGAATATTGAGTTTTTTTAAATAGTTGTTTGCAAGAAGTTCTTGGTTTTACCCTACAAATAATCCTAATAGCTATTTTCTGTACTATGAAAACTTCTTTACTTCAACAAAAAATTATGCCATATGACATCAGGGAATGAAAATATGACAAGTACACCTGTTTTATTAATTCTAGATCTGCTGTAAGAGAAAATGTTTGTAGTACAAAGATGGCACTGCTTAACTTCTTCAGTAGTGAAGTGATGTGTTCGTGCCAAGAGTTTCTCATCTGTTTTAATGCCAAGGAATTTTATACTCTTTGTTACCAACAGTGGAACTCAAACATTGCCCGTCTGTACCTACAACTGCCGTTCACTACTAGGTAATGACAAGCTTGAAGAAACTGAATGATATGTAAATCCGGCTGTGCATTTTTTTGTTTTAAACATAGTATATTGCGTTTTTTTTTTTTTTTTTTTTTTTTTTTTTTTTTTTACAAAATTTAATTTTAATGAATTTGTCCTAAATCAATTTGCTACAACACTCAGTTCTTCATTTTAATTAAATTCTAGTTTACTGTTTGGTGTTTTCTCACGGTAAGGTTAGTGTCATCTGCAAATAAAAACACTTTTAATTTTGCCTTATAAGTCTGCAGAAAGGTCATTGATGTTTAACAAAAAGAGGAGGGATCCTGGGACATAGCCTTGCGAAATTCCATGTTGTATTTTCTCCCATTCTGATCTTTGATGATTTTATAATCGAAAATGGAAACTTTTTATTGGTCCGCTTAGCGTGCTGTAACTGTCGAGAGAGATTTAGCAATGTGTAAAGTTTGTTTTAGCAACTTATGGCAAGACACACAACATTTTACCAACGAAAGAAGACATACAAAATGAAGCAGCTTCCAAATCCTAACGTTTTTTATTTAATTCTTTAATATCTATAACTTCTTATTTCTGAAAATTACAGTTAATGACTCGTCTACATGAAATAATTCAAAATTAATTATAAATATTCCTATTTAAACTATTCTGGATGCTGTATTCAAACGTTCAGACTGTTGAACTAAAGCCCGGAGAGTCTCATTTTACCATTTAATTGTACCTAAACTTAAGTAAAAGGAAAGTAAAACCGATCACATCCAGTTTCATTTACAACAATGAAACCAAAACTTAAAAAGTAAGTTGTTCATTCCACATTAATGCTGATTCCCTAAATTAAAAGTACAGTGGACATGTGGCATAGGCCATAGAGAAAGTCGAATCAAGATTTTAATTCGTAGGTCAAATTTTGAAGGCGAAAACGAGTATGATTCTAATAGTGTATGGGATCAGTAAACCGTACATTATCTATGAATTACAGAGAGCCATAGATATAATGAAATTGGGAATCAATTGGTTCCAAGGTTCTCTGGTATGCTCTGATTGACTGAATAAGTAATTTTCATTTGAATCTATCATGTTACCTGGGCACATCTGCTTTCACTTACGAATGGAATAAAGGTTTTTCCCTCCAATGTGATTGATCTCATTGAAGGTATAGAAAAGGGAATATTTCTATAGAAATGGTGGCTGCATGCACCCTTCCGCCGAGACATTGTTAATTCTATAAAACAAGAGTAATTTGACACCATCTGCTTCGGATATTTTGTTAAATTTCGGACTGCAGATACAGATGTGCTACACATATTTTATTTCTCAACTCGATCACACAACTTCACTGAAATCACACATTTCAAACTCCAATCCACAAAACTTATGAAAAAAGTTAAAAAATTAGCAGTATATAAAATACCACCACTAAACGAAAAATTTTCGTTGACCAGATGGAACCAAAAGAAAGAACACTTACATTCGAAAGTGTGTGACTGCGTTTTTTTCACAGTAAATAATATGAAGGACTTCCAATCCTAATTTACCTTCATGATACAATGTAAAACAAACATGTTAACTACACTTGATTAAGATTAAATGGAATTATTACTGGTATCATACTCCGTTATTCAACATGCTTTTGCATCCTGACAAAGATCAGGAGTGTATAATCGTTCCTGGTATTTCTCATAGTTTCGCAAGAACCTTTTTGTCAAAATCTGTAAGGTGACTGACTCATATTTCCACACTGAAGATTGTTAGCGTACTTTCATTTTATGAGACGTACATGAACTGAATATTTTTTTAAGGTTAACGGCTCCTGAATGACGAGGTAATTAATTCCAGGAGACGAATGAGGGTAAGGACAGAAAGGAAAACTGTTTTCTGAGGGAATCATTCTACTTTAGCTTGGAATGTTTCCAGAAAATCATGAAAAGTAAAATGTGACGACCAGATCTGGAGTTGAACCCACGTCAGGCAATACTAGGTTATTCGTGGTAGATTTATTTACAAGAGTTTACGCCTCGTCGATGTCGAGGTCATTAAAGGCAGGAAAGGACGGGGACAAAGACCGGAATTCGGCCATGGCCTTTAGAAGAAAGCATCTCATTCACCTGAAGAGATTTGGTGAAACCATGGAAAACCCTAATCTTTGTGCCCTGACGGGGAATAGCACCTACTTCCTCCCGAATAAAAGTGCAGAGCGTTACCCTCTCACCCACCACGAGTGGTATTTACTTACATTTCTTAATTATTATTGTTTCTTACCAGCAATTCCTTGTGTCACATTAGGGTTCCTGCTTCACCAACTTAGTGGATTCATTACAATATAGCAAACTCTTGGATTTAATGGGTTGTTAGCCAATACTTATGTAAAGCCCAAACAGATGGTGGTACGATGGTGTGATATAATTCTTTTGTTACTGTTTTCATCAGATTTTTCGCCTCTTACCCAGAAAAAGAATGTGATGACATTCATAGGTAGAATAGTTGACTTTCAAAACATAATTTTAATTTCCTGTTACTGTGATGGTAGACGTAGCGTCGTCAGGCATATCTCAGATTTTAAGTCAAAGTTTGAAAAGCCTATACAGCAGTTTTTGCTTGATATCAGAAGAAATTTTTTTTATATTTAAAAAAAGAATTATTTAGTTTCAGGGATCTCTAAATTGTGAAATACGATAATTTTTTTAGAAAATAGCTTAAACGTACATACAGTTTTTGATACAGATCTATAACACGAAGGAAACTAGAACCAAAAGAACAAGAAAAATCATTGGTTCTCTCATAGAAGAGGGAAATATATAGACTCAGTTACAGTAAGGACCTATTTTGGAGAGGATAACAACAGCTATGAGACAGAGGAGATTTATCTTCT
Source organism: Vandiemenella viatica (assembly GCA_031002005.1). Lineage (NCBI taxonomy): Eukaryota > Metazoa > Arthropoda > Insecta > Orthoptera > Morabidae > Vandiemenella > Vandiemenella viatica. Next base: position 174,248,093 of record JARYHS010009186.1, on the reverse strand, counting down.
ATGGTCACTAAATTTGGATGGACAGTCAGAGACTCGCCTCCAAAATCTTCTACAGCGTCTCTAGAGGTAAAGCGACTAACGCAAAATGGACGAGGCTAGTAAGAAAAAAGAAATCGCACAACTGGAAATTGAGCCCAACAGGGATAAGAACACAATGTTGATTAAAACACCCCATTATTCCCAGTCACTTACAGCCAAAACAATTCGCTCCGTATATGCTGTGAAAAGGACACAGGAAAGAAAAGACAACAACAGTGCAAGGATGGAGATATACTGGGCTAAACAGAAAGCTCGCAAGTGTTCTGAACTACTTTGTCTGCAGTGGACAAAGAGAAAAAGAAAATGAAGAACGCAGGGGAGGATTTAAAAAAAATATAAATTAATAAAGGTTGTGAACGACATATCGTTTGATATAAAGGAATCCCTTGTAACGAACAACTAAAACAAAAATAATCGTTTTAAGAAAAACGATGAGGTATTTCACTGCTAAGAATAGGTTCCAGAAACCTACCTATAGAAGACAATGATTATGACAGTACCAACAAATTTTCTTGCTGCAGTGGAAGAGTAAAACTGAGAATTGTAAATGTTTTTTGGAGTACACATCAAGAGAAAACGAAGCCAAGTTTTTCTTCTGCACGGTGGGATGAAACAGTGCAAGAAATGTGTATCAAAAGGAGGGCAAGAAAGGCAGCCTAGCCACGATAACGTTCACGCGTCCCGAGATGACAGTCCATTTAGCAGCGAAGGAAGGGTTGGAGGCGAGCAGACAAATTGCCCCTGCGCTTGCCTCATTCCCGTGAAACACGCGCGTCTCATCCTCGCTGCCTGGCGAAATGGACTTGACAATCGCCCGCTCACATCCAGACCAGGAACCACAAATCTCCTGCTCTCTTATTCCATGAATAAAGGTCTCGCTCGTGGGCAGGGCCATAGCGGGCCGAGGCTGCAAGACGAGTGGGAGTACTTTGCGCCTGACCTCGGTCTTCACACATTTCGCTGCTGTAGACACTTCTCCGGGAATTTCTCCGTGAAAGTCCAAACAGGGTGAACAAACTGCTGAAAGTTGTAGGAAATTTTCCATCAACTGAGGCACTTTATTCTGATCTTACTAGTTCTGATCCAACTTGTAACTGATTGAACCAAACATGTTTTATTATTCATTGTAATAACACATTAAATTTTCTTTAAAAACTTGCAGTAACGTTACTATCGTATAATGAGGCTTTGTAAATCTTTTAACACTGAGAATAACGAAATCGTAGCATATATCAGAAGCAACACTGTGAACTTCAAAAAACGTTTTCACAGTTTAAATCCGTGGATTTAAAACAGGTATAAACATATCATTGGGTTTTATGAAGTGTGTAACCTCCATACAATTAAAATTTATCCAATCGACGACGAGCAAACTCCACTAATTAACTTGCTCGTAACTCTGCAGGTCTTATGACGACGTGGCCCTAAATATGTCGTATTTTGACCCAAGTAAACAGAGTAGAGGTCACTTCTTTAAATATTATAATATTCAATCGTCATAAAATAGCTCAATCAACGGGTCGCTAATTATACAAAAAAAATTACAACCCGCAGTTGTTAGCATATAGTGTCAACTGCTTTAATAATCAAACCAAAGATTGCAGACGCTCGACAAAACAAAACACAATTACAATATATCACTTTTCGAGTAATTAATACATTCATACACCGCTATCGCGGCACTCTCTGTCCGAAACCGACAGCACTTTCTCGCCAAAAAAAGAACAAACTTCCTCTTTCTCTCTCTCTCTCTGTCCGCCACACCAGAGCAAAGATTTCTATCTTATCTTTAAAAATGTACTTACACGACCCACTGACCATGTGTTTGGTAACTTGTGGATTTCTCGAGCTTCGTAATTACATTATATACATTATTACAATCAATATTTACATCATAATTAACTACACTTAACTAAATAATATTAACAAATTAATTAACTTCGTAACTGGGGTGGTAGTATATGTTACACTTGCTGGAAAAGTTATGAGACAATATGCCTTCAGTAGCAACGAAAACGATGCACGAAAAAATTGATCTAATAAAAGAGTCGCTGAATTTATTTCGCATTTCGTTATGAAAATCGGAAATTAAGTTGAGTATATTTTCATTTATTTTCTAACTCTGTAATAAAAGTAAAGGGAAGAGTAGATGACCTTGTTCCTCTTTCCTTTTGTTCTGTAGTTACAGTGACGCTCTTTAATTTGTCTTAGGTCTTCCGTTTATAGAGCTTCTGTCGTAATAAAACCGAGACGTCGCTCTAGCTATGCTGCCGACGTTCCTCGGTGTATTAAGTCTCTTCTTTTTATCTCGAGTAATTCCATTTGAGTAGCAATGCGCTCGCCAGGAAAAAAGAAAGTAAAAGTGGCTCTCCTGTGATGACTTACTTATGTCTAGCGGAGTTTTTAATTTAGATCAATAATTATCACTGCCACCAGAGGTATGTGAAGTTTTGTTAAGCAAAAATACAGGAGAACGAAATTAAAAATAAATTACATAAGGGCGTTAAGAATATATATTATATTCTGGGGTTACTTGCAGTGTGAACAAGGTGTTTCCAAGAGATGTTTTGGCCATCAAAATCTCGTTACAGTTGGACATAAAATAGTTGCGGAATTCAGAAGGAGACGAGAGGATCCTAGAAATAGAAAAAAAAGGGATTTCTACTCTGTATTTTCCTATCCAGCCAAAAGATTTCTTTGATAGTTTAAATGTTAAATCTCAATTCCTGTGTGGACGAAGTGGCGGGTACAGCTAATACCGTATAAAAGTGAAACTGCTCCTTAGTAAAGAAGTCGAATCTAGGTGAGCCATCAACGTGCCTTCATAGTGTGTTACATTTCTTGAGCGCTTTGAGTAGATAGTACGTATTTGTTGAGTTCTCTTAGCGTTTTAGTATTTTTTGTATATTTATAAGACTTACCGCTATTGTATCTCCGTGAACACGAGTTCATGCTTAATAGGCAATAGATGTTAGGTAACTCAGCTTATTTGGACAGACAACCTAAATATAATTTATGTTGGGATATTAGAGTTTACTAGGAACCTAAGGGAAAATTTGTGAGAAAACTGATGATTGACAACATTAAGTTTTATTTCTTCAAAATCCGTGTGAGAAACTTGATAAGAATTACAGAGTTCGTACAAAGGGCAGTTATTTCACATTGGACCCACCAAGGGATTCGATGAAAAATTGGTAGACTGAAAACCATTTGAAGTTGTACTGTGTATCTGAATTGGTTAAACAAATGCGAAGAGGAATGTGAATCTTCCAAAATGCTTGTAATTATTTATTAATCTTATGTTATCTGCATCTACTGATGCAACTGATCAATATTTTTTTTATCCATCCAGATTATCCGCATCTGGAATCTTCAAGATATGTGAATCATCCCAAGAAATACACTAGTTTATTAATCTCATGTTATATTTATCTACTGACGCAATTGATCTGTCTAGTTTAGCGTCTTAAGTGGATGACTAATTGGGGTTGGTACTTGGACAAATTCTGAGATCCACTTACATTTTCAAGTTAATTTTTCTCTAATCACTTCCACCTTACTGTCAACAGAAAATAGCTTTAGTGAATCATAAGAAATGATAATTAACTAATTTTTCGTCAGCACAGAAACCACTTCCTTTTGTTCAAAGTTTATTCTGAATTCTAATATATGACGACATATTGATACCCATATTTTTGATTCGTGATATGAATCATTCTCTATACAGAACCCCAAGTTTTACTGCAATGTTTGTCGAAATATACCTAGCTACCGAATCAATGAAGCTATTTTTCTCGCTTCATACAAAACAAAATTATAAATAAGCTTTAAAGTTACTACATGGCCGATCTCTGATGCGAATAATGACTCACTTGACATGCTTGAGTAAATCTTGGAGTGGTTTTATCAGTATAAAGTTTTATTATTCACTTGTCCTATTACTAACAGTATTATACATTACTTAATGCGTAAGAGTATTGGTGGCCTAAAGGAGAGGTTTATGCACGTAATAAGCCTTAAATTGAAATACTATATTTTTTACTTTAACTTCAATAATATTAATCAGTGAAGAATTAAAGACATAATATGTTATGGCTTCCTCGATAAAAAGTCAAAGTAATTAAATAACCTCGAATGGCTTCCTCGACAGACAGGGGGCGACTTTAATTCTAAAAAAAATTCATGGGATTTTGAGATCTGATAATTTAGTATCCAATTATTATGCTTTTCCGCAATTGTTGTTGTTGAACCTACAGATTAATGTAGAATCCGCACCTTGGCACAGCTGAAAACAGATTAACAAATACAAAGGATTGTAATTTTTTGGGGTAGTGTGGATTTTTTTTTTTTTTGTCAGAGTAGCTCTTGTTCTGAAATAAATGTGTTTGAATAACAGGTTGGCGAAGATAATTTTTTTTAATGGTACAAAAACACTCGTGGAAACCTACGCCTCTGAAACTGACTTAGTGAAAGATAAATAAGGAATTTTACTGTTTCTAAAATGACCATCAGGAATGTAATGTTTTCTTCAAATCATTCTGTTGGTAAACAAATGTTGTAAAATAACAGGTATGAATCGCTGCCCCTGAATATTTTCGTTTTTTTCAACTTTCTGTTTTGTGATTATGTGTTCTTTGAAGAGGACCTATCATTTCGTTCGATCACGGTATAAAGTTTGACGCAGTGTTTACGCCTCACCAAGGAACCTTCGGGTCGTTAAATCTATTCTCGTAATGCGCCCCATCGTCCATAATGTTACATTAAAGGACCATTATGTTCTGATTTTATCACGTATTGGATCAAATTGTTCTGTAGCAGAAAAGTGTTTGTTTTAGTCCACTTCAAATCAATGCCATATCTGGCTTGCGCATACTGACAATCAAGTATTAACGTAAGCTCAAAAATCAGCACAGATTCACTCTCAGATTAATTTACAATAAAAACTATGAAGAAGTCAATTAAATATTAATCTCCAGTAGTAGATAGAAATTCCTTAGTACGTTCCATAACTTTGAAAAGATATGTAACATTCATATAGCATGCTAAGCAAACAACTAATTACCGTTATAGGTTTGTTTATAACTGAAATACAATTTTTCATCATTTTTATAAATATATAATCCAGCAATAAACACAATCCTGCTGAACTGTCACAAGGGAATAGAGAAAAAAAAATCTAAATAGAACTTTGGGAAAATACACAGAAAAAATTAACCACTTTGGTAAAACATAGACTTTTTTGATCGTTTTTAAAGATAATTTCAACGTCACTCTAGTGACTACAATAAAAAAATTAGTTATGAACGGCCACACCTAACCTGTATTTTCAAAAATTATGATAACGCTCAGATTAATGCAAAATACTAGGTTCGTTAAAATTTGAAAATACAATCGTTATCCCAAATAATACACTTTTTTCTATCTTCATACCTGCTGAATGTGTAAACAAAGTTTTATCAGAAGAGATCACATTCACAATAAATTTTTTCTCCACACTAAAAATACATTTTTTATCTTTATTTATTTTTATTTGTAAAGCTAGAGAATTTTAAGCATTCGTCCAAACTCATTTAGTTATTCTCTCTTCGTGACATTTTGTATTATTACCATTAGAATTTAATACAGGCTTTTGTGATCCGAGGTTAACCCAGCACGAATTGTGTTTGCAGACGTTGGAACCGACCAGCGCGTTAAATGAGAACTGCCTGCGTGTTCCGAAAGTGCACGAAACAGTTGCCGCACGCGATCCGCAAGTGACGCTACGTGTGAGTGCTGACAGCCGCGCAGCACCGCACCCTGTAAAGTCTGCTCTGACGTCACACAAATGGGAATGGGACTTTATCGACTGACAGGGACGATTTGGCAATTGCTAAGGGGTTGTGGAAAATACTAAGGTTTCTCAGAGGTGTTTGGATTTCAAGAATTTGTGCCACGTATCTTGTAAAAGATCTTAAAAGACTTTCGTTATAACTATGTTTCGTATTAAAGAGATAGAATTTACATTTGTTTGTCTGTCTGTCCACCAAGATTTCGATTTTTCAAGTTATCAAGAAATTATAATTATTTGAATAGTTTCTTAATCAATGGCATAGCAAATATATTTTTCATTATATACCAAAAATTTGGCTCCCTCTCTTTTGAAATGGTCGTCGACATACCGTAAAGTCCCGTAGGAGAAAAGAAAGGACCGTGTTGAGCATTTATGATGATCCTACTCCCGTTAATATCTCTTATGAATAGGAATTATTACATGATCACTCATTTATTATTTGTTGCATCGTCCACAGAGGCCTATAATTCCACAAAATAGTGTATTATCTATGAGTTCAATGTAATCTATTTTTTCTTCATTTATCGCTCACTTTTAAAAGTAGTATGATAACAACTGATTGCAAATTCATTTTAAAATCTTGGATATGGTTAGTAAAATAAAAATATGAATAAGAGAAATGTCACAGGAGCGTGCACTCTATCGCAATTAAATTAATAACAATTATAATAAAATCCTAAAACAGATAAAGAAGTCACTTAAGGAAATTAAGTACATTGTTTTTATAAAAACTGCACAAAGTGGCTGAATTGTTGAGAAAAATAAGATTATTAATACATAAAACAACTGTGGGAGTTTTCTTAGATGATAATACAAATTAAAATCAACGTGTTCAGCTTTCATATCCGTAAGCTAGTTTTCTGAACAACGAAACTAGTGTATCCATATTTTTACACTCCTGATGTTACGGTATCCCTGTTGCGAAAGTTAAGCTGAAATTAATGTTAGGAACAAGCCGGCGTACTTTAAATATATATATATCCTCGATGTAATTATTACGACAGTAGAATATATAAATTCTATTCTTTTAATTCTCAGAACATTTCGCAGATTGAAAACAAAAGTTAGTAGGCACCTTCACGATGTATCAGTGTAACAGATATATAGCTTGCAATTTGTAAACCAATGTGAACTGTTAAAGTAATTCATGCTTATATTGGCGCATGTGTGAAATTAGATAGAAAATAATTGGTTGTGTATCTTTTACAATTAGAAATGATATAAGTTTATTCCAGATTTTTAAATAGAAGTGACATGCATGGGTAATGCCTCTACAAAATAATATGAAGTCAGGCAAATCTTCGCGATATACATCAAATTGATTTCATTGGAAAATGAAGGTTGAGAGGCAAGGAACGGACGGGAAGGAATTCCCCCTGCCCCCCCTTCGCCAATTGCTAGGACAGAGCGTTACCGTTCACCCACCAAACTCAGTAAAATTACCAGAAAAACTCATACAGTGCCTCTTCTTTTTACTGATGTTAACAGGTAACAGGTCATTAAGAGCTGAATAGGGTTGTTGATACAGAACGGGAAGAGTATAGCCGATTGTATTTCGAAGGAATCCACCTAGAATGATTTCAGTTACATATAATAGTCCGAAATCTGGCTAGCTGGAAATGTAATCTTACTCGAGTCCATTCTAACCCCAGTTTACATTGCTATGTCTCATTCACAAGGCTAGATGTGTTATTGGCTTCTGTACGAACATGAAACGCATTTTCTACGTCTCTGACACAGGCTTTATACGACATCAGATGTAGCGGCTTACATGCCAGCAACCAGTACATCAGTGCCTGTCCGGCAGTTGGTAGACCTGTCCTGCGCTGATAGCTAACGCCACTGCGCGATACACGCCAGCCGCCTACAAGCGTGGTCACGACAGATACCGCTGCCAGTGGAATGTTGCCCAAGCCGCAGAACAGTATATCACAGTCAATACCATGGCTCTGCTGTATACATCTGTTGTCACTTCCAATTCCGTGTGAGGTCGAATGATCTGTTTACTCTAGATCGAAGGTGTTTGCATCTTCACTAGCTCGTGACACTACACAGCCATATTAGTCTCATTATTAAACTTCAGTTTGTCTTTAAATGTACTTTGATTCTGTAGTGGTGTCGACATTGGGTACTTCTGAAAAGCCAGTGATAAAACGTATGAGATAATGTTTGCATTGGCAGTTAATAACCAAAAATCTAGTTAGACACTTAATATCCGAATAATAAAACAATTTGTACCACCGATTCAGGGACATATCTGTTAGAGGGGTGGGGAGGGACTCCCATTCACGTTTTGTGTTTACTTCGTCAAGTATGGTAACCTAAAACCAATATAAGTTTTAACAGAGTGGTCTGGTGCCTCAATGGTTGAAGCGTCTGTCTGAAAATCGATAGGCCCTCAGCTGGGACTATGATAAAGCTTGTTATGTTTATTTGAAGTACGCTAGAACTGTACCGTGGTTCGGGTACCACGTTATACTGTAAGTTCCCTTTACCAAGTAGGATTACCGGGTTATGTTAGGTTAGGAGAGAATGAAAAAGTCACCGTAGCTTCGATACTAGGGTAATTATAGCTCTTTCGTGAAGGTAAAACCACTCTTCGGATTGAATATCAAGCCAAGCAAAGTTCTAACTGTAGGTACGAAGGCAGTTGTAGTCTCTTTCTACATGAATCACTAAGATCAAAAAATTTCAGGAGTAAAACATTATGTGTGTTTTGACTAAATTTGTAGAGCTTGTCGACGTCAGTTTAGGCGGGAGAGGATAATGGGGAGGGAGCAAATTACGAGAAAGAATTTGGAAATTTCATCTTGCAAGGGACTAACTCAGCTTAAGCCGTGGATGATACCAGTAAACTACGGGGAAAAAACTAAACCTGTATCGCTGGTCGCGTACACCCCGCAACCTCCATAATTCCAGGCCCGTACTTTATACTTACTATCATTTCTTATGCCCTGCGTTTAGCTTCGAACAGATACAATAATAATAATGCTGTGTGGTCGTAATGACTTGGTGACAGCGTTTTTATCGGTTGCGCATTCCGCCCCTGCCGTAGCCGTCTTAACTTAACCTTGCAATTCTATCAGGTACAGAAAACCAGAAGTTTAATGTGGAATCCGAACGACGGAAGCGATCTGACGTACTTCTCATTACACAGCAAGCTGTGCCAGAGGTGAAGGTAGGGTTAAGGGCCTATGAAAATCACCACCAAGGCAGGGATTCAAACCACGGACCTTTCAGTCTCCAGTCAGACGCCTTAACTACTGAGCCACCGGACCGTTGGTTTCGATGAGATATGACAAAGTTTGTTTGAAGTTACAAATAAACAAAAGTTAATATTTTTAATGAATACACCAATATAACTGTTGTTGCTGTTATTTATTTTCAGACGCGTTTCGCCTCTCGTCGTGGTACACTTTTTTTCTGTAATATGCTATGAGTTTTTAACTTTTGTACAGAACAATATTTATTTACATATAATACACATAATACTAATTTTATGTATGTGACTCATAATGTGATTTTCATTAAATGAACATATTATTGGTTTGTGAGTTTCGTATAGAAGATTTATTTATTTACTTTTACCCTTTTAAACCTAGGAAACATTTTAAAACTTGTATTTACATTTCTGTTTGAAGATGGATTGTTTATCACCTGTGTTCTAAGCCTGCATGCAGCTTACAATATTATAAGTAATTGCTCTATTTGGATGTTTTAGAGACTTTATTACTTTTCTGATTGATTCTATTTTGACGGACAGCTTTTTTTTACTATCATCATTCTCAAGCGCTGTAGTTTACTTTTAAGGGCTGCTGTTTCTTCTCGGCGGTGCTCTGTCGTACGTATCTTAAGTGGGAAGATTGAATTTCGTATTTATATTTGTGTGTGTGTTTTGTTTTGTTTTGTAAATCTCTCTCTCTCTCTCTTTGTGTGTGTGTGTGTGTGTGTGTGTGTGTGTGTGTGTGTGTATGTGTGTGTGTGTGGTAGAGAAGCCAGATTTAAATTGCTGTTAATGTTTTGACGCAATTTATGCTGTTTTGGGTGAGTTTTGTGTTTATTTATTTGTAGAGAGTTTGTTTATTTAAATTCCCACGCTCGTTAAGTACGTGTTTTCCTGAGAATATTGCCAATTGAATTTGACAATTTTTATATTGTGTTGTTTGTTGTTAGGATTTTCATGTCTTTATTTATGTTTGTCGGGGATAGGTTATTGTCTAAGAAGTGATCAGCTATAGTGGAATGATTACTGTATTTTAGTGCTCGTAAGTGTTCCTTATCTCATGTTTGTAATTGTCTTCTTGTTTTGATATATGTATATTGTATCACAATTCTGACATGTCAGTAAGTATATGCCAGAGTTTTGGAATTTCTTTGCATGTAATTGAGATCTGATTTGTTTTGCTACTGAGTTATCGATTTTGAGTGCAATGTTTGTCGCTTGTTTTTATAATATTTATGTTACCGTGTGTGTCTGCTTGTTTGAGTATGTCATAGTATACCATTTCTTTCTAATGCTTGTTGTTGGATGTTTGTGTAATTTGGGATGTTAATGCTGTTGAAATGTTTGTCTTCTATTTATTGGGTTTGTGTTTGTGTGGGGATGTTCTTTTCATTTTCTTTTTCAAGACGATTTATTATAATTTTATTTAATGAATCAACCATGTGGGTTTCGTATCCATTATTATTATTTTTTAAGGTATTGAATTCTATTCTATAATTCTGTTTTGTTAAGGGATTCTGTTGAACATGTATTATACTGCAGCGTGTTAATAATTGTGTGGATGATTTTATGAGGAGTGTATTACCAAGTGTGGTGGGTGAGTGGTTAACGCTCTCTCCTAGCATTCGGGAGGACGCAGATTCGAATCCCCGTCCGAACATCCGATTTGGGTTTTCTATGTTTCCCCAAATCACTTCAGACGAATTCCGGGATGCTTTCTTCAAAAAGGCCATGGCCGAATTAATTACCGTTCCTTCTCTCCACTCCCTTCCCGTCTCTAATGACCTCAACGTCGACGAGACGTAAAGCCATAAGCAAAAAAGGGAATGTATTATCTGGTTTGTTGCTTCGAGGTTCCTGTATTCCAGGAATGTGTGTTTACACGTGTACACAGTGAAATTGTCGTTTGGCATAACCTCTTGTTATTTAGTGATAGTAAAATTAAGCATGCGATAGTTCTAGAACTAATGATATTAATAACATCACAGCGTAGGTTCCGTTAAGTACATTGGCGTATTCTATTTTAAAAAAATAATAAAAAAACTGATAAACCGTCTAATACAGTTTGTTTGCAGACGTAACCAGATTTGGTGCGCGTGAGTGTACCACTGCGATTGAAGCGCTTCTCGGCTCGTGTTGGCATGCTTTCCGGCCTCGCTCGTCGTCCCGCTCAGGCTGAACGTGTTCGGCTTCTTGAGCAGTGCCGGTGGTATCGACCGGCCGTGAGGCGCACAGCATTTATCTCCATTGCTGTCGCCGCGACAGGCAACGGCCGTGATGCACGGCGCCTGCAGTTTCTAGACGTCAATATTCGACAAAGCCGTCCACAATGCGGGTACAGTTTAAGCACATATGACCTACTCAGAGCCTCCGTGGCAACACATTGTTACCAATGATTTCTTTCCAACAGACAGACGAAACCTGTCGATGTGTATGAAATTTCCTGTATCACTTTATTATTATTATAACGAGCGTATGGACCCAGATGCAACATGCATTGCTTTTATGGTTCACTTTTCTGATCTTCCTTATAGCTCTCATTTTCTCTCTATGAGCTATCTTTCATTCTTCAGTCCATTTGGTTCCTGGTCTCGTTGGAACTTCATTCTCTGGCTGCACCACCCATCAGTTGAGCTGTTGATTGAATATGTTCCTGTCTAAATCTTCCGAAGTGTCTGTATTGGCACTCCTTTTTCACTTGTTGCATCCACGATAAATACTAGGAGATATTTTCTTCTATTATGGTAAGGAATTCGGCCCGTTCGCCTTGAGTGATTTTGATAAACAAAGGAAAACAGAAATCTAGATGCGGAAGGGGATTAGAACCCACGTCCTCCCGAATGCGAGGACAGAGCGTTACCACCCCCCCCCCCCGTACTGCGCTCCTTCCGAGTTGTGCGTGGTTCAAATCGATGAGACGTTTGCTCATATTAAGAAGAGATAACCTTGCATCACACCATACGAGAGACTGATGACAAGGTAATAAAATGTTAAACTGTATAATTAAGTTATTTCAATGTGAGAACGAAAACCACATCTCTATTGATTCGCTCTCTGGACACATGTATAACATTCTATTCAGAATAACCATGAGTCGTATCTATATACTAACTAACGTCATATGACAAGCTGTAAATAGCCAGATTTTGGCACGTAGTTTGGCACTAAAAATGATGTAATGTATATTCCTCATTATTGGCAAATCACGGCATTGATTTGTCCTATGATAGGCTATTCTGTCACTTTATAGTAGACAAGTTGTTGCAGTTTAAGCAAAGAGCCCTTTCACTGTTTACAATTATTCCATAATCTAGCGCTAAATAAACTCGCGCACTCCACAACATCAGCGATCGTTTGGACAGATATTCAAGTCGACTGCAAATATGAATCCAAAGAGATCGTAGGAGCTGACGTGTTTTTTTTTTTTTTTTTTTTTTTTTCTCATTGATATTGGGGAAAACTTAATAAGTCCTGTCCTCTTCCAGCTTGGGGCTGTTGGGCACCTGGGCAATTGTCTGTTTCGATCGCAAAGAAAGAAACTGATAATCTGCTTTATACCCCCTTGTAATTTCACACCTAAGTCCGATCATCTAGTGGATAGTAAGTTTAATAGTAAACGTTATATATCATGGGAATAGCGTACCATCTTATAATTTGACTTCTGTTGCATTTGCTTCTATAGGACACTACTTCTCAATTTCAATCAAGACAAGGAAAAAGGGAGGGGGGGGGGAGGGGGTTGGAGGGTAATGCAGGTCTACCATAATGAACCCTTCCTCACCTGATCTTAGCAGGGGCTATATCGTTTAAATGATAAAATCGTTTTATGGATTCATAAACAGGTGTCTTCATGTAGTTTAGTATGTCTTGATAAGCCGGTAACAATTTGTTTGCAAATCCATTTGATCAGTTCATACAGATAAACAATTTCAAGTTACTTCAATCTTCCCTAATAGAACCGAGCACAAAGGTGGTCTTTTATGAGGACCAGTAACAATTAAAAATATTGTACTGCATGCCTAAGTATAAAAATCGTTGTGATTCCATGCATTTGTCGGCTATGTACTATTAGTTTTCTCCTGAATTTTCCTTGAAGTTCCTGATAATTGCTAGAGTTGGACCCGAGTTAAACCCCCTTTTTCTTTTTGAGCGTGGAAATTGAATCAACCATTATCAACTGTCTTACGATCGATCTCGTCGATTCGTCGTTTCAGAGGCCACCCGAGCAGTCTGTTTGATCTTAGCATAAATAAAAAGCATAAGTTTCGAATTCTCTCATGTCCTGTCGTCAAACAGTTTTCACTTTCTCCGAAGCGTTTATTCGGGGGAGGAATGATAGAAGTAAGAAGAGCAGAATATGTTCTCTGGGATCTACAGTTTACCGTGGAGTATGTGTATATATATATATTCTCTCTTTCTCTGCTTCATAGAACATTAACTCGTTTACATCAATTCACAGGTACGCACTTGGAGAAACAAAAATTAATTCTATAAAACACAGAAGTCACTGCCGTTACTACAAAGAATATATGTTTATTCTGGGATACATTTGCAAATGAACTTTTTAAAAGTATAAAACAGTTAGCAGGTATTGAAGACGTATTTAAATAAGAACTGGCAGATAATCTTATTGTAAATTACTTCTATTGTATCCAAGATTAGTAAAAAGAACTAATGTATCTATTATGCCAGTTTCAAAATTCATTTGTAATGTTATTTTTTTGGGTGTTTTGTTTATTTGTAACTTATAAAATATCAATCTTTTTTTGTGTGGAAATATATTAACCTCGACATGTGTCACATCCCAGAGATACTTAGTCAGTTGGTATAAATGAACAAGAGTATTTAAAAAAAAATATCCTTCATCATATATTCATTACTTTCATCCGATATATTAGATTTTTGAACAATAAACATTTACAAATAATCTGTTTCACGATTACCAATAGTTATACTGCAATCTGTCATTCATTTTACTGACATTTTCGAATTGTACTTCATAAATTTCACGAGTTAAATTAGAATAGAGAGTTTCGTAGGTAAGAAGATGTATTTTATTAATCCGATATTGAAGCTATACAACGATGGTTTTCCATAATCGTTGAAAGGATAGTTTCTACGCAGCGGAAGGCAGAACTGCAATATATTGAAAGTGTGGGTTTTAATAATATCCAGTAGATTCGAATAAAGAACCACTGGTGCTCTAGCATTCAGCCCTGGCCTTAACACGTTAAGCCGTATGCACACAAACAATACATCATTACACACAGAGACCACCAATGAAAAATGAAAACCAGTTAGGCGTAGCGGCAGCGCACGAACGGGCGTGCTAAATAGACTGACGATCCGCGTCCTAATGTGTACTCTCGCGTTAATACACACGAGTTAACAATTAAAACGTGCTTTAAATGCAAATTGGGTAATTAACAGATGCTTGAAAAAAAGAGACACATCAATTACGAACTTTTATTTAATAAATTCTCTGGGAAACGTGATTGAAAATCTGCAATTCACAAATTATAGAACCAGTAAGACTTTCGTTTAATGAGAAGGAGAAAATCTCTGCACTTTTAATTAGTAAAAGATATAAATCAAATTCAGTTTCTCTTTAAGTTTCTACCAGGTCATTTTTAGATTTAAAAAAATTTGTGACAAAGTTCCTGCATTGGTGTAAAGACTCTCAATTCAATCATAGAATCTAGTATACAAGTTTTCTTGAATAATGGCACTATAACGTCAGTGTTATAAGCGTACGTTTTAAAATATAATTATTTTGGACAAGAAAGCCTGAAAGCTTTGCTGCGCGACTTGACTATATAATAGGACGAACAGTTTTGATACAAAAATATATGCGGTGTGCTCGTAACTAGTTAAAATGTGGTCAGAATTATATCGAAAGAATTGCTACCTTGAAAAACAATCCATAAAATTTTGATGCTCAAAAAATGCCTAGTTTCTTTGAAAAAGGTAGGCCTGCCTCACTTTTCTTTACGAATGGGAAAACTGTTTAGATAGATTAATTAGTGGAAATTCTTCAAGAAATCTTCTGCCCCTCCATCGGAACAATTTCTGTCACGAGTTTATATAAGCTTCTGTCGCACCGCACGCCTGCTTCACCGTGTGCGTAGAGCTCCGCTCCTTGTCACTCCGATCTTGATCCTTCCACGAGAAAAACAGCAAGTATTGATAACCATGCCGGAGCCGAACGCTAAACCCTTATTCCACCTCCGTAGCAGCGATCACATTAGGTGTCTTCTATGGTTTAACAATATACCGTCGACTTGCGGAAGAGATATCTTTTAAATCCTCCAATAAATCATTTTGCTATTTTTCAAAAACGTGAAAAACATTCAAGCCAGTTCTTAAGCTGTTTGTTGGTGGCAATAAACGTGTCTCTAAAAAAGCTTCGTTACCTAGAACATTTACCTATCCGGAGGTTCCTATAATCCTTTCTCGCATTGTGCGTGATACTCTGGCGTTCTTTGAAGCTCCTACGCACAGTATAGGCTTCCTAACAGCCACACTGACATACTATCATTAAAATCCTTACAATATTGTGTTATGGATGGAGTGAGATTGAAACGACAGCTTATCTACTTAAATAATATATAATATCTTAATTGCGTCCATGGAACCTTGGATAACGTAAGTTTATGATATGTAACAACGTAGGTCGTCACAGAAACCTATTTACACGACTATGCTGAACTTGAGAAGTACATTTATAAAACACAGAAATATTTAAAGAATACTACAAATAAAAATAACATCATTTTAATTAATATGAAAAATTATAATATAATATTCTCAGGTATCCAACGGGATGGTGACTTGGAAACAATTCGTTATAAATAGATGTTCTGCTGTGTTTATCAGATGTCAAGTAGCTTACGGATTCAGAAGCTTGCTGTGACTACCTAGATTGGCTTAACCTCATATTTGCTTCGAAACGAACATAAATAGTCTAGGCAGTCACAGCAAGCTTGTAACATCTGGAAGCTACTTGACACCTGATGAAGACAGCACAGCAACTTGTCGAAACGTTGTGTTTCTTCAAACACCATTCTGCTGGATACCTGAAAAGATTATACTGTATCATTAAGCCAGGAAAATTTTATAACACTTAAAATAAATCTGACTGATATCTCAGCGCTAGAGAACTTTGGTTATTTTAGAAATATAGTTTTACTCTTGTTGATCAAAAAAGGCTGTAACACACGCAACCAAAAAAGTGTAAAACATGAAGTTGGTTAACCTCTCCAGAAAAACCGTAAATTTGATATCGTTGTGTAGTCCAAAAGCTTACTATTCAGTTTCAGGAAGATCTCTGGAACAAGGCTGTGTGTGGGTGTGCGTGTGTGCGTGAGGCGAGTGTGGGTGCGTCGGTCCGTCACGCCCGCTCGCTCAATTATTGACGGCAAGGGACGGCGAACAAGGGCCTGGACTGCGCAGCGACATTGGCGGTCACTCTGTGAGGTGGACGCAGAGGTGAACACTTTGCGAAGAGGGCTGCAAACGTGGAGGCACAGCGGCGTAGGCGGTCAGTGGACAGTCGCTCACTTTGAAGCAGTGCTGCCAACCGTATCCAAACCTATCGATTCCGGATCGGAACATTAGAAACGTCCTATCTTTCTGTTTCTCTCACAGGAACTAAAGAAAGCTTTCACTCTGGTCCATTATGCTAAGGTTCCCATAATCTGGCCATTTTTCACAATGTTTGTGGAAACTTTAAGAGCATTTCATGTTGATAGGAAAAATCTTTATTTTCAATGTTATATTTGCTCGTTTGCGTAGACGAGGTAATTTTATGAACCATTGAAGTTAATTACGAGGGAAAATGTAATTTAATTATTTTGGCAGTAGTGTAAATATACAACATTTAAGATCAATGACACTGTACGTGATATAACGACAGGTAATGTCATTATCCATTGGTGAACCGGTGATACTCAGTCTAAGTAAAGCATTAATTGTATTTGTAAGAACGAACGTTTGAAGCTGCGAAAGAGCATGGGTGTATTCGACTCAATACACATTTCGTCCGTCATGAGGAGGACAATGATGCACCTGGGTTGATCCCACCCAAGTTTGTCTCAATTAATTTTTCCTTATTTTTCCCACAAACTTTCCTACTTTGTGATTACCATTCTCGCTTCACTTAATCAGCCGGACATTATATTATACGCTAGGACCACCCATCTACCGTACTTCAAAACTCAATACCAGATATTTAAAAGCGGGTCTCATAGATGGTGTTAGATTGTGTGACTTATATTTCTTCTATATTGCTGTGATTAGATTTTAATTTCTTTTGCATTAATAGGCCCTGTAGTGAGATGATATATACTAAAGTTTTCTTGTCAAATCCTATTATTTAAAGCTATGAACATCCAGTATTTACAAGTAAATATATTTTGACAGCGGTTTAAATATATAACATTGAAGGTCAAGTGAGTAGTTTTCGATTACTCCAAGTTATAATTAAAATTTGAATGTTATAACAATAGATTTTGATTTCCTGTTTCACCATCGGGTGCCTTGGAGTGATCAAATATACCTAAAAGTTTAAATTAGACTATAATTATAATTGTGCATACTCAGTCAAAATGCGTTATGCCTTGACAAGTAGGGAAAACACAAACATTCACAATAATTCTAATAGAAACTCACTTTTAACAACACCTAGTCTTTAGTACTTAAGCACAGAACCGTTACAGTATTATAATAGTTTGTTTTCCAACGATCACTAATGATATCATCTTAGATGCAAATAAAGGATGCGTTTTGGAGATTACTATATTTCAGAAGCTCTATCATCGTAATGTAATAGCGATTATGATAAAAAAATCTTCATACGTGAAAACCTACCCAGAAACGAGGTTCTGTAATTTCAAGGATTTTAATACACGTCTCACCATCAAAAATATCCTCCGTTCAAGCACAGGAACCTTATAGGGCCAACATGTGTTAACTAATATGTGTAATGTATTTAGGTCAAGCATATAACTTCTTGGAATATATCACGCTGCTTAATGAAGGATATGACAGACAAAGAATATATTCTCAGTTAAGTATGAATCATAGGCGCATTAAGCCCGATGAAAACCTTTTGAGGTATCAAGTAACTGAAGGAATAAGTGATCATGAAGCAGTTCTGATGGATATTAGAGGATTCAGTAAACCAGCAGCCAAAATTGAAAGGGGAAATAGGTACAATTATAAAAAGGCACAGGTTTCAAATTTGAAGAGATATTTCAGAGAACAATTCAGCAAATGGAAGGAAGGCTCAGGTACAGTAGAGTCAAGGTGGGAAGAGTTCAAGGAGATAATAAGAAAGGGGGAAGAAAAATTTATTCCAAAGCAGAAAATAAAGAGAAGTAGAGAACCTATGTACTATAATAGGGAAGTGAGGAGGTTAAAGAGGTTGGTAAGAAAAGAACATAACAGAGTTAAGAGACAGCAGGGTAGTAGGGAATATTTAAAACAACTAAACAAGGACTTAATAACAGCAAAGAAAATGGCTAAAGATGGGTTTATGAAGAGTATTGTCAGTGCAGGAGGACCATTGACTGATGCATCTAGAAATTTCTATGGCTATATCAGGAAACTGAGGGGAAGGGAGGGTGTAGAGACACTTATAGATAAGGATGGAGAAGAAGTTACTGACGATTTGAAAAAGGCAGAGATTTTAAGTAACTGGTTCAGTGAAAGCATTAGGGACAATGAATCAGAAACAGGAGGGTCTAATTCGGAGAACGAGCTTAACAACACAATTAGAAATGACGATAGTAAAAAATTTGATATCCATCCTGAGGAAATCATGAAGGAAATAAGAAAGCTGAAAAAACATAAAGGGGCTGGTGAAGATAATATTACTACAGATATCTTAAAGATAGCCGGATGTGACATTGTACCTTATCTTGAAATATTATTTAAATTGAGTCTAGACACTTGCTGCTTACCACAGGACTGGAAAAGTGCAATAGTAGTACCGGTACATAAGGGAGGGGTGAGAAATAGAGTTGAGAATTACAGGCCAATCAGTTTGACATCAGTGGTAGGTAAATTAATGGAAAGATTGATATGCAACCACATCAGAAATATATGTGAGGAACGTAAGTGGTTTTCAAGCAGGCAACATGGTTTCAGGCAAGGATATTCATGCGAATCTCAGTTGGTGGGATATATGCAAGATATTTCAGATGAAATGGACAAGGGAGGCCAAATTGATAGTGTAGCACTAGATCTGTCTAAGGCGTTTGACAGAGTAAGCCATAAAATGGTAGTAAATAAGGTAAAAACCATTGGAGTGGATAAGAAAGTCATTTGCTGGGTAGAAGAATTTTTAAAAGGTAGAAAACAGAAAGTTAGGGTAGGAAATGTAGTATCAAAAGAAGTGGAAGTAAAAATGGGTGTGCCACAGGGTAGCGTATTGGGACCATTGCTATTCATTATTCTAATGAATAATTGTGTTGATTGTTTACTATCTGAAATTAGATTGTTTGCAGATGACATAATGCTGTATAAAAGAATCAAAACGATAGAGGATTGTAAACAGTTGCAGGGTGATCTGGACAGGATATCTAATTGGGTTGGTAAACATGGAATGAAGATAAATGCAAAGAAGAGTCAGCTTATTAGATACACAAATAAAAAACAAAAGGTTAATTATGAATATAAGGTGGGGAAAGAATTGCTTGCTGAAGACTTGAAATGTAAATATCTTGGAATTACTTTTGATAACAAACTTAACTGGGCAGGACACATAGGACAGGTGGTAGGAAAAGGTTTCAAAGTTCTGCACTTGTTGGAGAGAGTGATGAGGGGATGTACGAGAGAAGTCAAGGAATTGGGTTACAAAACTTTGGTCAGACCATTGCTCGAATATGGTAGTGTAGTATGGGACCCTCATTTTACGTATCAAATACAGGAGTTGGAGAGGGTGCAAAGAAGGGCTGCTAGATTTGTTTCTGGAAATTATCGCAGAATGCAATCAGTGACGGATATGATAAAGGAGCTGGAATGGGATTCATTGCAAGACAGGAGGAGGATGAGGAGGGTCATGGGAGTGTACAGGGCATATACTGGCGATGAGGCATGGAAAGATATTGCAATAGGTATGAAAAGTAGTGCATGGAAGGGAAAAGATGACCATGACCACAAGCTGGCACTCGATTTCAGGCACAAGGGTGTAGGAAGATTCTCTTTTTTAGGTAAGGGTGTCAGGGATTGGAATGAGTTACCAAGAGAAATGATGAATAATTTACCGAAAACTTTGAAAGAATTTAAAGATAAAATTTGTAGAGGGCAAATGTAGGTAGGTGCAGGATAGGGGGAAGATGGGTGTGTAGGGAAATTGCCACCGGAGCCTGTGCTCCATTGCAATTAAATTAAATTAAATTAAAATCTTCCAGCGAATGACAATAGAACCTAATTTTTATTTGTCCATTTAGGTAAAGTTTGCCGTGCTTCGAAGTAAAATTAATCTAGCAGCCTTACGTTGATTTTCACGTTTTATTAGTACATTCCGGTGTGTAGTATCTCTGGCATATGTGGGACATCCCGCTAAGAGACACCTACGAAGTTCATTTGTACATAAATTAAATTTTTTGTAACATTTCTCTATACAATATTAATTTTTTAATATGTTAGTGGAGAATTTTAGTTTTTAGAAAGAGAGATTTGAAATTAAAATAACATGAGGGTGATTTTAGTTTGTTAATTTTCAGATATTTTCCTCATAGATTCATCATCTCTTGGAATCATCAAACATAATACGTGGACCTTCCCGGTATCAAAATACATAAGGGATTTAAGTTGCATTTGTTTATGTCTGAGGCGATAGTATATGCGTGTTTATCTATAACAACTACAGTATTTTTGATTATATATTATGTCTGAGGCGATAGTATATGCCTGTTATTTCAAAACACAGTAGTACCAACCGTTGAAACAAAATAAAAAACAAATATCAAAATACTTGTATTTTGAAGGATAATGAGAGAATATTTCATTTTAACTTCGCTGTATGTTTCACGACATCAAAATTTTATACATACATGAAGAAAACTGGATCTAGATCTTTATCTTGAAGATGAAGAAAAGTAAAGTAGTATAAGCGATATGTTCTAATGTTCTAATAACAACTGGACACTTTTAGATACCTTATAGATAACAGTTGCTTCAACGGAATGTTTCACTTCAGAATAAATAAAAGTGTGGACAGTTATATCAGTAATATGGATGGTATAGATGTCAACAATCACTACCATAATTTATAGTGTTTCATATTTGTGCTAGTTAAAGGAGCCACATATGTTTGCAGTTTATTGCTATTAGTTGCCATGCTTACAATTCCAGCGTTATGCTTTCAGAAATTATGATCTGTCAAAAAATCGTAGATCATGAGTTTTAATCATTCTATAAATGTTCCAGAATGTTTACATACCGTCTAGATGAAAAGCATAATGTATACCGACTGTGATTCTGTCTTGATCGACGTTTCGAATCAAATTATGGGCGCTTCTGATGTTATTTAAATGATTTATTATGTAACTATTTCCATTCAGTGGTGCATACGCTAATCATTAACCGAGAAAAACAACGTGATATGAACTTCGGACCCCCTTATAAAGCATTATTTTAGATAAGAGAGACAAACCATAATGAGTGAGATAAACCATAGTGAGTGATTTCACGCCGAGGCAAACGTAATTAATTGAGACCTCTGTCCACGACCGCAGAGTTAATACGTTTGAGGGAGCTACATTATGTTGAGTGCAGTAAATCTGTTAGCTTGTCGCAAGTGCAGTCATTCACAACGAAGATTAAAAAAGTAATGGAACATTCCACAAATGCCCAGAAGTAAGACACAGTGCTCATATAATTGGAATTCCTGCCATAATGGGGCCCAAGATGATTAAATGATCAAATGTAGCCCAACAGGCGAGTAACTGATCAAAAAACAGGTAACATGTTGCACCACCGGTTTTACGAACTTGATACATTTCGAATTGCCTAATGTGATATATTCTAGAATTGTTACAGTTTGATGGAAGTCCATCTGCTCGTGACAAACAGACCGTTTTCCGTACTCCACTTAGAGGCTTAAGAGCATTAACGCTGCTGTTAGTGCTTGTGCCTATTTTGGAGAAATTTGTTTCGGTATACTCTTTTACCCCTCAGAAATGTTCCAATAATCGACATCGCGTTTAATATAATGGGGGCGGAGGAGGGGGTGATTATAAGCCTTGAAGCTGCGGAGTTTAGATTTAATACTTCTTCAGCTATCGAAATCATAGGGATAGTTCTATACCTCGTTAGTGAAACTCTATGACAAAAAGTATGGTACCTGCGGTGAAGTCTGCTTGAAGACTTTCTTTCTTTTTGGAGCTTTATGACATGTTAGGCGTGGTTAGGGAGCTAGAATCATTTCGAGTGAATGCTAATATTCTTAAGTGCGGACCTCTCATTTTGGAAATTGAATCACGATTTATTAAACTCTATTTTTTTCTCATGATGTTTACGAGTAACTCACCTCATTCAAAAACAGCAACACCAGAATCGAGGTTAGTCCTCTTTAAGATCAGTCTAAAGGGTGTCGAATTGGAATCTAGCATTCGGAACACGAAGTATTCAATAAGACCCTGTGGCACTTCGGGATACAATACAGCTCGTAGTTATTAATTTCATTTCTTCAGCTGCAGTCACTACTGCGCTTAAGTCACCCATAAAGTCGCCTGTCTGGTACATTTGACTATTAAGCATGAGCAGTGCTTAGTCTTACTAGTGTCCTACGGGTATCTGTGTGTAGCTGTTGCTAAATTTCTTGGCGTGGTGAAAGGCAGAATGAAACCAAACTGGCGTGGTAACTCTACAATCGTAAGGTATGACACGGCACCCACTATGCTATATTTTGGATTCGCATTAGTGTAATTGAATCTTTGACGTAATAGAAACAATCAGAGCTACTGTTCCAAACGATATCCGGTGATTTTGTTAACTATATGTTTTCTGGAATTTCTTTAGTATGAAAGCAATTTTAAAGACCTACGTCTATGTCACAAAAAAGACAGATAATGGAGATTCGATTGAACGCTACTGTGGGAGGAACTATTCGTCCTTTGAGAACATGAGAGCACAAACTTATTCTGCGGGATGGTGCAGAGTAGGAGATCGAGGGCCTCTGTCATCGTCTCTGAATACATTACACTGTGTGCTCGGTTTCTGCGCGTCAGCAAGTAGTGGCTGGCAAGACAAGCGGACGAATGGAAGTAGGCGCTTCTTGTGGCCAGCTGGGAGCCGCCTAATAGACGCAGGCAGGCAGGCAGGCGAGTCCAGCAAGAAGCCGCTGACTGCTGACTCGGCCCACCAGAGCAGGCCTAATTACACCGCAGACAAAGGAGACTGAGGAGAGGTGAGGCGGCCGCAAGAAAAGAGCACAAGAACCGAGTCAGCATCTTTGCTTACTTGTCGTCGCTCGCGGTACAGCGTGCAATGCAGAGCGGAAACCTTAATACCTGTAACGTTATATTATTAAAGGACTTAGTAGCCGTTTATACTATTTATATTTGCTACCATCCTGATGCTTGGAACGTATCTTTCTAAAAAACGAACACTTAGTCCGATCATCAGAAAACTTAATTTTACGAGTCATTTTTAATAAGTTATTCAATTTGGTCGAACCTACACGCCATTAATTCCACTTTCCTAATATTAAATCTTTTTTCCGAAGGAAAAAAAAATCGCGAATCAAAAAGCATTAATAAATGAAAAAAAATAATACAGTAATATGAAAAACCAATACTTCTATCCAGCAACACCTTCCAGAAAATAGAGAATTCTCGAATTTGCTTGATGAATTTAAGGTTTCGTTGTAGAACATGAATCATAAATATTTCATGTACCATCTTAACGCACTAGTTTCATCAACACTTAATGTGATCAGTTTATTGCTGCATTACATAAGCCCATGTGCTTATTTTACTATCTATGATAGATATTTGTGAAAAAATTAACCCAAATATTAAATCACATTTATATGCTCATGTTTTATTAGTTGTTTATTTTTTTCAAAATCCTAGTATTGTCCTTTTGAAATCAGTTTTTTGTATCAATTTTGAAAAATGTTTGACAAGCTGATATGATATTTTGGACTAACGCATATCTAATGTACTCTAATAATAACTGCATGTTTATCAAGAATCGGTTAAACAGAATTACGGTCTGCTGTTATATTTAATTTTAACCTTGCAGATTCATACTGCAGATACGATAAAATGACATTTCACGCTTCGAATATTAATTTTATTTATTGCTGTTATTATTCTTTATTAATTTTCTTTATTATTTGGAAATCTGCATGGTTTACCATTTTCTGTTTGTACCTGGATTTAAAATGTGAACTGATGATTTGCTGCTCCTGTCCAGAGCTGTTTTCTCGGATATACCTGTAACGACAGTCCTTAACACAGCTCTCAAACACATCCTTTCGGCTGTTTCCATTCTTCTTTTTAGGATCCAGATTTTATTCCCATGCAGGAAAGTTGGTCGAACTGCTACTTTGTAAAATCTTAACTGCATTCCTTGAAATTCATTTAATTCATATTCAAAGTTCCATCAACAATCAACTTACATCCCAAATAAATGTACTGATATACACGTTCTAATATAATAGGATATTTTCTATTACATTTTTCTTTCAAAGGCCTCGTGTCATGTATATAAAATAGTTACCTACGATGTTGGTGAAGCTGTTGAATAGATCTCAGGGGGGTCCTGTAAAATTAATTTTATTACCTGGAAAAAGCAATATATTAAGCGCTGGAGTGTTAATAATTTAATTTCAGAACTATGTCTGCAATTCCTTAGAAGATATTGACGTAACTGTATAAAATCAAATGCAAGTGATATGAGACACCCCTTTCTTACCATTTGATTAACATAAAATTTACATCCTGTGACAATAGTATGAACGCTTGCTTTATCACACAAACCCTTGTATTAACTTTAGTAGGTGCTGCAGGAAACCTCTGCAATTTGAGACCATAAACAATACGATACACATAGAATAATGTAATCAAATGCCCTTTTTTAATCCAAGAACTCTACGTGCGTCTCCAAATTAAATTTTATTAGTTCATCTGTTTTTTCTTATGTGACGAACACATTATGAATACATATTATTTTTGGCCTTAAACCACTTTGTTCTTTTAACAGAACCGGATCAGAACTAACTTCCTAAAGATAACAGTATTTGTTATTTAGTATTTGTGCCCATTCTTCAGGGAATCAATTTCTCTGTGGTTAGGACGTATTCTTTGATGACCTTTCATTGAAGAGAAATATGAGTGTTTCAGTGATCTCTTTAAATTCAGCTTCCAGATTATTTATTTATGTTTTGAATCTATAATTCAGTGGCAGATATTGTTGTTTAAGGACAATATAGGGTCATATTTCCATTATAAACACAGTTCTATGGTTTAGATCTTCTGGGCCTGCTGCTTTCCTGTTCTTTGAGTATAAACGGGATTTACTTAATTATCTCTAGGCGATATTAGGTATTCCTTCCGCGTTTCTTCTGAAATATTTACTTTTTGATCTAATTCATTATAGGAGCATCGTATGCTTTTATACTGCGTAATCTATTTCTGATCTACAATTATAACAATTGCTAAAATCTCTTCCATGTTTTAACAGTTCGATAGTTTACATCATACGATTCTTTGGTTAAAATGTTCCGCTTCTATTAGCTGACAAATCGTAGCCACTTTTGTTTATGGGCTCGAGGTACCACTGGCCATACTGAAGAGATCAGTGCACAGGTAGTGAGTAAATGGTGCTCCCAGATTGGTTAGTGTAACAAAGTTTTTAATGAGATGTACGTACTACATTTATCTGAAAGTTGTCTACAAGTTTTTAACTTCAGTTTTTTAATCAAAATAATTTGTGTGGAAGACAGTCCATCATGTCAGTCACGTATATGACGTATGAATAATTGAAAAAAGCTAAATGGTAAATATGGAAATTCGAGCAATTAATTTCACAATTTTGAGTAAGATTCATATTCGCTTTATTGTTTTATGTGACCAATAACAATTCAAAATGGCTGTACTAAATTGTAAAGTAACAACTAAGTTGTGATGTCAAAATAGGAAAACATTTATGCTGTTGTAAACATTGTGGATTTTCCCGAATATAACGTAGAGATACCAAGAAAACGCAAGAGAAATAGCACTAATACTTTCATACATGTTTTTTCTTATGGTTTTACGCCTGATCGATGTCGAGGTCATTACAGACTGGAAAGGATTGGGAGGAACGAAAGGGAACGAATTCAGCCATTGACTTATAAAGGAACCATCCCGGCATTCACCTGGAGTAATTTTGGGAAACCATGGAAAACTCGAATCTGGATATCCAGAAGGGGAATTCGAACCCGCGTCCTACAGAATGCGAGACTACAGCATTACCACTCACCAACCACTCTCGGAGCCTTCATACTGGTTTTGCTGATAGTGGTTAAGTAACTTTAGACCGAACTCTTCTCCCTAATCCTTAAGGTTAAAGATAAAAGCAACTTTTCATATTGCTAGACACCCAATTACATTTGATGTACAGTGAAAGGAGTAATCGAATACTCGTATCAGGCAACGCTCGAAAAACACTCAAGTTTGTCGATCCGCCTCAGCCCGTGGCACGCTTTCTGTCGTTGCGAGCCTGTTATTGAGCACGTACTGTGGCTGGCGCCTCTCGTGTTACATAAGTACCGCGCCTCGACGAGCCACGCGCCTTGCAGGCCAAAACCTGATGCCAGGGGTCGGATGTAGGGAGCAGTTTTTGTTACGAGGACGCTTGAAGATTCCTGAGGAGGCCTAGTTACAAGGAGACGGCAAGAAGTATAGGGAGAGCATTCCAGAACCCACTTCTTGTAATTTAATGCTTATCGCAAAGCAGGTGGCATCCATGAAGAATTTTAACACAACGGCATACACATGTCGACAAATACTCAAGAAATAAGTGTTTTGAACCAATTAAATTACGGAACCTCACTTTGCACATTGTGTACGGTTAACTTATTGTAGATTCTGTGAAAACCTGTAAAGAAAACATAACTTAGGGAAAAGTCTGTGTTAGATTGAAGATACGGTAACAACACAGGCGGAACGCGTAGCAAATCAAGGCTATCTTTTGGCTACCGAATTTCTCTTCTGGGTATCCCAATCTATAATGTTTTACGATGTTTATTTATTTATTGGCTCAACAACACAGATTGGTATGATTTTAGCCACAAGAAATATAAATTCCTTAAACTTACTTTCTTCTCATTACTTTACATTAAGGACCTGTTGAATTATATCTATACGAGAAAATTAAATTGGTGAGGTCATAGAATAGGTACTGCTGAAAATATATGTCATTTCAAGTAGAGACGTTAATAGTGTGTCACTCTTGATACGACGAAATATAAAATTTCATAACAATCTAAGTTATTTGTTAATACATTGTATGGCAAATCAAAACAAAAATGTTTAATATATAGTTCCATACAATATATACAAGGACAAGAACGCTAGCATTATTCACAAAAACGATGTCCACTTTCTTCCGCCAGTCTAAGAAGAAGGTGAAGGGCTGATAACATCTTGGGATGGCTCATCGTACTTGCTTAGAAAGCATTTCTTAATAATGTACTCCACAGTCTGGACACGAGGTAGGTTGTAGAAAACAGCGTTGCATTTGGCGATGCATCTTTTTAGGTGGATTATTTTAACCCACTGGTCTCTCTTCAGATGGATCCCGGAAATCCAGTTGTATCACCTTTAATATCTTAGTGTTTCACAGTTGCAGAGTTCCAGCTTTGTCACCATTTCTCCTTGACGCTGAAGTCAGTAACATCACGCCATAACGGATTATTGTATTTAACACGGTAGAAGGGTACGTTGTTAAGTACCTCAAGACTATGAGCTCCTGTGGATGGTCAGGATGATGTAAATTTCTCCAATCACGCACCATAGCATCTTGACGTCTTACGTCCGGATATGGTATGCTTCTTATGACATGTAACCTCGTGATAGGGGTGAATTTTAATGAACCAGTTATGATTCTCATACACTCTTTCACATAAATACCGATTTTTCTATTATAATCATTGAGTTGCCACACTGGAGAACAATACTTAGCACAAGGTAATCCGTTGTTAGAGCGTTTAATCGTAGGGAGGCCGCATCAACTCCCCATAAATTACCGGCTAGCAACTTCATGATATTGTTCTGTGTCCAAATCTTCTTGAGAACTTGTGATTTTGACTTGATATTTTTTAATTTGAAGGAACGGTGTAATGTGATGCCAAGATACTTAAGGTATGAATTGTGTTTAATTCTTCGTTGGCAGAATTCCACTTTGAGGTCTGTTGTGCTATTCTATTACTCAACAGAATGCGCATACTTCTGTGTTCATTGGGTTTGGACAAATTCTCCACTTCATAGATATGCATTCAAGATTTTTAAGTAATATCAGAGAATGCTTTCTCCTTTCTGTAGCGTGGAAACTTGATCAGCGATAGCTATGTCGTCAGCATAGCAGAATTTTTTGCAGTGTGTGTCAGGCATGTTACTGATGTGTGCGTGGAGACTTTCCTGGCGTATCGATGCAACAAAATCTTCTCGGGTGACCCGCCGGATGTTGGTGTAAAAACACGACGATTCGACAGCTGACTCTGCTGTCTTCATCAGGTATCTGGCAGATGTTCTCAGCTGACTGTCTCTGCCTCGACTGAGAACATCTGCCAGATACCTGATGAAGACAGCAGAGTCAGCTGTCGAAACGTCGTGTTTTTACACCAACATTCGGCGGGACACCCGAGAAGATTTTGTTGCATGTCACTGATGTACATGTTAAAGAGCAATGGGATAAGTGCTGACCCTCGAGGTAGCCCATTTTTTTTGCTGTAAATGACTTACTCGTCTTTCGCCCTGTGGTGGACTTAAATAATCGGTTTGTCAGCAGATTCTTCAGGAGTAATGCAAGTTTCAGGAAGGGTACATGATTTTTAAGTTTAATTAGTTCTCCGTCCTGCCAACCATTTCGTATGCCGATCGACAAAAGCTACTGATGTCTTTAACTTCTTCTGAAATCCTGCCTAAACGTACGATACTAGAGCTAGTAGTTGTTCACAGCAGCTCCAATCGAGTCTGAAATCTGCAAGATGAAAAATGATCGGGTGGACTGACAGAAGGACAAATAAGTGAATCCAGAATGGCCCCGTTTATCACTAAGAAGATGCGGGAATCTAAAAAACAAGGCACTATGCTAGATTCGATACGGCGACGCTCATCATAGGGACACGCTTCAGATCGATTAATTACAATTATTCAAACCTAAGTATAACTTCGTCATATTAATATATATCTTCATAGTTTTGTGATCAGTTACAGCTTGAATCCAAAATTATATTTATATCAATTAAAAAAAAAAATGTGGATCTCATATTCCACCTTCATTGTGAATTTTTCATCATTGGTAATGGAGGAAGATGTATGATGTGTGAGTATGAAACAATTCCAAATCTACCGACGCACTGTTTTAAGTGGTTTTGTACGCACGTTCATAGATTACTCAGCGTAACGTGCGTATTTTCAAAGGGACCCTGGGAACACAAAGCGTTGGCTAATTCCGGCTCTTTTAGCCCACGAGGGCAACATTTGTCTCGGCTGTGTTTGTAGAGACTAGTCATGGCCAGCTTCACGTGGCGACAAAGACAAACCCTCAGCGGACGTTGTTTATAAAAGCGGCTGCCTTTCAGTTTTTCTCACCGTCCCCTGCCCCACGGCAGCGGTTCCCTCTCTCTCTCTCTTTTTTTCACTTTGATGTTCGTAACGCTAAGTGCTCCAGATGTCAAAGTAGATGTATATGGTACTTTTCATAACAACTAACCTCAACTGCACTAGTAGTGAAACATTTTTCCCCCTATATAGTAATTTAATTTCACCTGTTCAGACTGAAACCTCTACTGTACTATGCATGAATTTTCACCACTGTTCTGGACCGTACTGCGAATTTTGTAATCCGTGCACTAATATACCACAGGTACAACATGTGTTGTATGTGTGTTGGCATAGTCTTTTTTTATCCAGTTCTGATGGTGGCGTCAAAAGCGGCGCCCCTGTAGTCAAACACTACGCTGTGGGTTAGTTACTTATCATTGCAACCACTCGTTTTTTTTCCTCTCTCCTTAACTGCTTTACGCCTCTCAACAGCGAGGTCTTTAGAGACGGGGCAGCCACTCGTTCCCCCAAATAAAAGTAGAAAGCTTGGACGCAGTGTAAGAAGTGTATTGTAAAGACAATTTCCTGTTAGTGCGAAAAACAGCGAAAGGGAAGAAATGGTGCCTGGAGGATTTCCAAAACTAGCCTTGTAAACTGTGGCAGGGAGGAGGGCCATAACCAATCCGGAAAATTGTTAATAAAGTACTGTTATTAACTGTAGTTTGTTTCACTTGGGAGCGAATCAACAGACGATAATTCCCTATCTAATTCTGAAATTGGCAGAATGAGCAAAACGTGTAACATTGTGGTCGCAAGTGCGCCAAGACTTGCATGATAACTGGAATAAAAAATTGCCAAGCCATACCCAAAACCCCATTAGATAAACTCAACGAATACTCGGAGGAAGACCATAGGGTCTCTCCTTCTAATGACAACAATGATGATGACGAGTTGGCGATTTCTCTGTGGGATAAACGTGGTGGCGACAATACAGCATACATTTTCTGTGATGGAATCATTTCAGATGATGTCAGAAGCGAAGTTTGGATTCAGTTCTACAAGTGTGAAGGTTTAGCAGAGAAATCATATGCTGGAATGGAAAAAGAGGTACATCAGTAACTTCTGCAAGGGTTTTTTTTTTTTTTTTTTTTTTTTTTAAATTGTTAAATTTTAAGTTAGTAAAGTTTTTGAAGAGAATTTAGTGTTTTTAATTTATTACGAGATAAATTTCCCGTTTCATACAAATAGCCCGTATTTGAACCAGCTCTTGAAAATCAATCATTTTACTTTTTTTATTTTATTTTTTTATCCTTCGATTTGGAAAATTAAAATCGGTTATTGAAGTTTTGAACCCTCATATCACCTTCATGTTTGTTTATTGAGTTACCAGGTAAATCAGTAAGCCAAAACTGAAAGTAGTTACCCATATTTGGACCTTCTCCTCTACATCCCATGCTGTCTGATGATATGTCACTTGGTTAGTTATTCTGATTATTTAGTAATTCAAAATTACCATAAATTATCATAATTTTTGATCTAGATGTCGCTCCACTCATAACAAGAGACATTAAAAAAAAAATCCTTGGCGCACACCTGAGCTCAAAATTAAATGTTACGCTGATAATAGTAATTAAGTTGTGCTGATGGTAACTCTGTGTTCAAGACGTCGTTTTCCTTCAATAGAAAACACAATACGCCACACGTACAACCGTGACAACATATCACGTTAGAATCAAATACTTCTCTAATATAGTAAGAATTAGTTTTGTACTTGCTGTCAACATAATATCTCCGTGTGGTTCAATATTCAAATTGGGTAGCAGGTAATAATTGGCTTAAAGAGTAGAAAGGACAAGGATTTAATGCCGTTAATCTCCATGAATGATATTTAATTATGAAAGTCATTGCAATAAAATCTAGGGGCACCACAAATTACAAAATATGAAGTGGTTTTCTGCTAGCAACTCACCTTGAAAGTAATTTAGATTGGTCTCTTGAGATTTCAGAACAGAATCATTCTTATAGCATTCATTTTTTTTTTTTTTTAATTTCCATGTCGGTATTGTTTTGAGGGCATAAAGATATAGTAATGTTTCTCTGATCAATTGATGAGATAGTCTTGCTCACTTTGTTTGTGCCTCAGGGCTGTATAATTCTTTACGTCAATACAATGAGGATGATTGGAGTGGCAGAGATATATCAACATTTTTTCAGTCAATTCTTTTTTATATCAAAACAATTTCGTTAAATTATCAAAAAAGACCGAGTCTTAAGAAAGAATATCACAAAACCAAGAGATGCGATTGGTTTTTTCAATGTGAAGAGTTAAAAGATTGTTCAAATATCAGAATTTTGAAGCGGATTTTTCGTAAAATAATTTGCAACCGATGTAAGAAGATGAGCACAGTTTAAGCTTGACTGGTGGATTGCTTAAATCCAGTCGCGAGATTTATGACGCAAAAAAAAGTTACTCGCAAACGAATACGCGGATTACGGAAAACCAGAGTTAAAAGGGTCCCCAGTTTTCTGAAAACTTTCTCCTCATTTTCGAGAGGAAAATCTCAACCCAGTTCATGCTTTATCACGAGTAATCCAATAAAATTAAGCTTTCGTTGCTGTGCTTGAAAGGATTTACGGGTAGTGGAGAAAGTGAGGGAAAGGGGGAGGGAGGGGTTATGAGAGAAAAGAGGAACTTTAAAAGCCGGCGGAAGAAGTTGAGCCGCAGTGTCAGGTTCCGTTTATGTTAGCGTGATGGATACGGTCGCATTATGCTGCTCCCCTCAACTGCTACTTTTGTTTAATTTGTTTCTCTGTGGCGGCGGCTGAGCTGTCGAAGAGGGAGCTGAGAGCGTGAGAACACGGAGGAAGGCAGGCGGCAAACTAAGACACCTCTCCACAGCAGAACTCAGCGTCACTTCACTCAAGTGTTCCTTAACAAGGTTTGCGTTTCCATTGGATAAAACAATAACACTTGGCAGCCAGGCATAGACAAAACAATTTTTCTCTTCATAATTGGTTTCAAACAATATATAATTCACAACGTTTTTATTTTCAGATTCGCCTACAAATTAATTTTTTTTTTTTTTTACCTTTTATCACTTACACGCTTCGAGATGTTAATTATTCCTCATGTCAGATACCCTTAAGTTTTTTTGATTTGTTGTGTTTTTTGTTTTGTTTGTTTTGCTTTTTTGTGTGTGGTTTCTTTTTATTATTATTATTATGGTTTTACGCCTCGCCGACGCCGAGGCCATTAGAGGTGGGATCGGATTGTGGACAAGGAACGCGAAGAAATTCGGCCATGACGTTTTGATGGAAGAATTCCGGCATTCGCCTGGAGCGATTTGGGGAAACATTGGAAAACCAAATCTCGATACCCGGACGGGGATTCGAACCCACGTCCTCCAGAATGTCAGGCCAGATCGTTACCGTTCACCCACCACGGTCAGTACCCTTAAGGGATAGCCAGCTGGCTACCTTAATTTTTCCTGAAATAGGAATTCAGGAATAGAACTATCGGTATTCGATTTAAAATTAGATTTTTCGTAGCACAGTAAGATCTATACCGATTGACACACACGAATAAAATAAACTTCGTTGGGCACTGTATTAACAATTAGCAAATGAAACAAAACAGACTTCACACTATTATCACTTATCCCTTTTTCTAAGCAGCGTTCCATATATAATGAAGGCAATCTCTGTAGCAGCAGTTTTTCTACTCACTCAGTATCCCATATTAATCACTGAATTAAGTATCTAATCCCTTGGATGTTATGCTGCTCGTTATACACCATTAAACATTTGTCCTTTAGTTTAAAGTATTGTTCATCATTCTGCGCAAACATTAACAGCCTGAAACGATGATTAAATAAATTAATATCATACTCTGTCTGTCACAATCATCTTCCTTTCTGTCAAAAATAACAACCAGAGGTAACCTGCCTAATATTGCGTACTGCCACCTTAATTCAAATATAATCGGCTATTTTTTACTATTATAAAACAGTCAGCAAAGCAAAATCACAATAAAACAGCAAAGAAGAGTTTTTAAACTAGCATCGGTGTTACTGTCATGTTTCCCCCCCCCCTTCCATCTTTAATTTTCCAATTACTTTTTTTTTTTTTTAATTGGATTAAATACATTTTTATTTACCAACTCGTTGCTCGTCAGTTCGTATAGGGATGTTTTGCCACCTCATAGCAAATTTTGGGATAAATGGCGTAACATCTGTGGTTCATCAGTGAAATGAATTAAATAAGAAATTAACAGTGTTTATTAGACGATCCGTTATGCCCCACTGATGTACTGCAACGCCATTAACCGAAAGTGCAAGAAAATCAAGGATGGGAGTTAATTGACAAAGGGGTTCATAACTAATCAGAATTAATTGCTAAGTAAAAAAGTATTAATTGTATGTATTTTGGCTAATTCACAAATTATGCACAATTCGACAAAAAACGACAGTGATCTATGGAACTCTACATCTTCAGTTCCATTTCGATTGAAATAAAAAAACAACAGATCTGCTTCGTGGAGAATTGCGGGTAGTAAGTCTTTCGCGATATTCATTATGTGGTTAGCAATTAGAGTGAACAGTTGTCAGCGGACAAAAACCGTTGACCTTGTATCTCTGCTAAGATGCCATAAATTCTTCTTAAGAAAAAAGCTGCGGCTTGTAGTAGCCAAAGCCTTCTAAATCGTTCTTCTAAGCCTGTATCTCCTTCCGACCAAATTAAAATCAGTGAGCATGTCTTAATTCTGGGGTCGAATCAAATTACTTTATTTTTTTACAACAAACTGTGTGAAGTGTCAGCGAATTGGAATAACCTGATTAGTGCGGTAGAATAGATAGCGTCGACAAAATATGATCGCCAATCTATTACAAACATTTATTTAAAAAGTCAAGCTTAAAATATTCCCTAGCTTCGCATGGCAATTTTATAGTTCTGCTTTGCAAAATTTGTCGACTTTTTTTATGGCTGGGTCTATTGTTCGGACATCCGCGCAGTAGAGGAATAAAATAGCTTTCACCTGCAAAACCTGGTACCGTTCACACAATTGAATAGAAATTCCATGAACTCCAAGCTAGAAAGTTTTCTGTATTCACAAGCTCGTGTCTCCTACTTTTCCGGAAGTCTTTTGTCACTTTATGTCCTTATATAAAGTTGACGCCATGTGTCTATCTTTGATGCCACAAATCTTGTATCACATATTTTTTTTTTTTTAGCTATCCACATCATTCCAGTTTAAAACAGAATGAAAAATGATAACGTTAGAATTCTTACGTTAGCAGATACAAAGTCTGATAGTACGTACTGTAATATAAATGAAACTTAAACTAATCATTTTATTAAGTACTTTCTCTATTCGTATAATGATTCTGCTAGAATAAACGCAGGTTTCTGGTAATAGAAACAATAAATGTGGCCTCTCATTTAAAGTAATTTCCCAAATATTTAGTGAACCTAGAATGTTAACATGCATCAGGCCCTATAAAAAACCTTTGTGATATTATATTCAAACTACTTCCGTAACACCACTAGCTTAATTTACTCTCATTGTAGTTATGATTATGCTTATTAACCACGCCAACTATTATTTCGGAACTATTGTTGTTATAGTTTTAATGCTAATCTTATTTCAAATCACCTCATTTTCGTCCAGTTTTAAGGATGCATTTAAAATCTTCACAAATATTTCTCTTTTGGCTGCCTACTATTATTTCATAATGTAAATTATGGGGAAGTTTTATATATATATTCTTCAAATCGATTTGACAAGAAATTTATTATTACGATAGTGATACTTGAATTAAACTCAGTAAGAACTAGCAAACACCCTATGAACCACTTTCGAATTGTTACTCCATTCCCATTGCCAACTTTACTAAAAAATTTATATGGTCCCAGTACTTCTTCCTCGCAGTGTATAATAAATTAACCACTTTTTGTTATTAATAACTCAGCTGTAATTTTCAACAGAAGATTGTATACTACGTGATCGTAAAATCTCGAATTGCATCTATTAACACCGATATCAGATAAAGATATCGTCCTATGGCCTCAGTTTTACCTCCCATCAAGGTACGATTTGTCAAAAACTACCAAAAAAATCTTCTCATATTTTAGTCTATCTAAATTTTCTTTACTTTAACTTCCAGAATGCAAAGGAGTTTTAGTTATAAGTAGATACCTGTACACCACGGAAGCTTTCCAATGCCGTAATTTAATTTTTTCGGCTCACAGGAACATTAATATACCTCACTATCAAACAGTAAGGATACGTAAGCTAAACTGAGGGAAACTGTTCCCAGTATCATAGGGATAGAGAGCAGGGTTTACTTTAAATAGCTCGCCGATTGGAAAGCTACTTAGGGATCGAAGGTTTTAGTTAAGCTTTACGTGCGTCCTGGGTTTCTCCTCCAGTAGTAGTTACAATAATATGTATTATTTCAGAAAGGTGTTCTTCTGAGACGAGCCAACTTTCTCCATACTTAACGAAAATCGATAAATGAGGTATCATTTTTAGGATTAAGTTCTCCGCTTTGGTAACATCATTAATTAAGACAGGATTTTTTCGAAATTCAACCCGTAAACGGCCAAATTATGAACAATCAATATCAATGGTATGCCAGACAAGTTGCTGAGATTCGCTGGAGTCGATAAACAGTGTTCTATAGCCGCTAAATAGAAGCACTACATAACACAGAGAAATTAATAATTGTATTTTGTTTCAAGATATTTTTGTTTAAGTTCGGGAAAGATTTCTAATAGTTTCCTAAGACTTTGTGTTTTGCTGTTTACCTACATCAGTTGACAGATAAATAATTGCTGCAAATGAACCGATTCTTCTTTCATCCTTCTGAAAACCGCCAACCCTCGCTTTGGATCGCATGACATTCGCGAAATTTTTACATGGGCCCCTTGTTACCCTTTAAAAGCTTAATACAGTCGATTAAACAATCAGAAACATTGCACCAGAACCTTGTGTACTACTTTTTGCCAAAGATGCATATCTTTTAGCCTTTAGGATAACTTGGCATGCAAAATCTACTAGCAACTGTTAGTAAAGTGCTTAATCAACAAACGCACTTCAACTATAACACAAATAAAAGTAGTTAAAACTGCTGACTGTACTGGCGGATTCACCACATACGTCCGCCATGAGAGACAAAGAATATTACTAAATAACTTGGAAAAATTATTAAACAAACAAATCTGAAACATACATATTAACTACACAAAAAGTAAATGAGTTTATAAGACAAGCTTAATGAACAAAGCAGCGACATTTTTAGTTCACATAGTAGATGCCTTTTAATTAGAAAGGTCGAAGACGAATTGCTAGCGGTCTGCCAGGAAGAGCAGTGCTTTAACTGTTGTGCGCGAAAAGGTTTATTGGCTTTCGCAGCCGGAGTTTGTTGTTCTGCACTTCCAGCCTGCTGTCCTCGCCAATTAGCCCACTCTTCCTTTCCCACTAACAAGAGGACGTCTCTTGGACTGAAGCCAGGCAAAACATAACCATGTTTCACACTGTGGCATTTCCTCTGCCTCGTTTATGACGACTGACTCAGAAAACGGGAAGCAGAGTAACGGGAATCACACATCTCGGAAAAGGAGAAAATGGAAATACTAATGACGATTCTTCCAGTAAACGTTGTTTGACACTTTTGAGAGTGTACCTCTAAATAATTTTAATTTAGTCTTTCTCTGTATGGAAAAATATAGTTTTTGCACCTGGTTACTGGAATTCATATCGTATGATTATTTTTGCTTCGTACCGTGACATCTCTTTTTATTGGTATCATTTTAGCTTAACAAGATTCGTATTATGTGTTCATTAGTGGGTAAATAACATATACGAGCTGAAAGTAACTGACAGTATATCCAGGTTATTTCTGTAACTTATTTCAGTTGTGGGATACTTTCTTTGCTGGTATCCATTTATTTCAAAGAAAGGCGTTAAATCACTCTTTATCTTAATTTATTTCTATGATCTTGAGTTACTACATCCCATTTTTACGTTCCAGTTTCACATGAAACGGTTAAAAATAACTCTTAATCTACATTAGCTATACCTCACGGTTACCAGTAAATAAATTACCTTCTTCTTCGGTTTAAATACTGGGCTCTACTTGAATTCCATTGTTTTTCTCTGCAACAGTATTCACATTTCAGTTTACTTGCAGGGTGAGGTTTTATTTTCACAGTTTTAAACATACATAAATCTTCACGAATGTAAAATTATGTGTCCCCTCTTCGCTCGTTCCTCTTTTTAGTATATAACAACAGACACTCGCTCTTTCTTCTTTTATTTTTCGTTACAATGTTTCATTATTCCGTGACGATGAACCACCAAAGACTTCACGTACTCTGTGCCGGAAAGTACTCTCTCTTTAATTTAACACATTTTAAGTACTTTAATACTCCTTGTTATAATATACATATATACACGTAGAGCTCTTATGTTTAGTCCCTTGCAAAACGTCTCCTACAAACACGTATATATGTATATATGCATTAGTTTTATGGCACCAACAGGCGTTACTTCATACTATGTAAATTGTGAAACCAAGGAAAAAATTTTAATAAAATTTGAATTGCATTTTGTAATTGGTAAAAAATGTTTCAGTTACGGGAGGTGATAGCAATTAATATCTAATTAACGACTGAGTAAATTAAATATAATGGCTTATACCAATATAAATATCTTAAATGAGTCGATTTATCAATTTTACAAATATACACTCCAACTTAAGTGCTATGAAGTAAAACGTCTGAGAGTTATCAATTTGTATATTCTCAAAAAATTTATTGTTGATCTTTCAAACTAACAGAATAAAACAATTGCATATTTATCATAGGTACAGTGTGGTAGATTTAGAACCAGTTAGCTTTGAAATTTACTGTTTCGACGTAATTCTGTGGGCTATTACTCTGACTCTACAATGAAGCAAAAGTCATAATCATCAGCGAACACACAGTTCCCTTTATCTTCTGCAAAGTAACTAGTGTGTTCCAGCAAGACAAATCGTTACCGAGCGTGGTGGTGTAACGGATAGCGTTCTGGCCTCGCATTCGGGAGAATGGCGGTTCGAATCCCCCGTCCGGGCATCCAGATTTGGGTTTTCCATGGTTTCCCAAATCACTCCAGGCAAATGCCGGGATGCTTCCTTCAAAAGGCCATGGCCGAATTCCTTCCCATTCCTTGCCCGCCCCATCCTTTCCCGTCTTTAAAGACTTAGATGTTAGAGAGACGTTAAGCAGATAAAAAAAAAAATCGTTGCAAGGTACTGCAACGGAATTTTGCATAAGCCGCCATTCTACACGTTATCAGGAGATATAAGGTATATTTGCTGTGCTGAAAAGAATGTTACAATACATAAATACGATATAACGGATAAGATATGTGTTTGGAGTTCGTGGGGTAAGGAAAGAGAAGCCGAGGTAAATAAACGCAAGGCACAGGGGCTGAAAGAAAGAGAGCTTCTAAGAATAGTAGAAAACGTCAGACACCCCAAACGGTTTGATTGCGCACATTAATTCCGGAGCAGCTTTGAGTAAACAAAACAAACTCCAAGCTTTATGAGATCCAATAATCTGTCACTGAACTTAAACAGTATCAAAGGCGGCCTTATTTCGGGACGCAAACATTGAACGTAGGTCCCTACATCTAACGTTTTAATGTCTTCAGTGCTAAAAAAGAAACAGTACTCACGGCTGTGAAACTCAGTCATGAAA
This sequence comes from Vandiemenella viatica, assembly GCA_031002005.1. Lineage (NCBI taxonomy): Eukaryota > Metazoa > Arthropoda > Insecta > Orthoptera > Morabidae > Vandiemenella > Vandiemenella viatica. The sequence continues at coordinate 174,208,492 of JARYHS010009186.1, read as the reverse complement.
GAAATAAAATACTTACTGGTACGAATCCTATACATATTTCATATAAGAAATACTTCCGCTTTTTCATTCAAAAGAAGTGAATCGACTAAATGCCAAGATTTAAGCATCACATTTCTTTTAGTGCCAAAGAAATTGAGTTTATTAGGATTGCTCGTTTTAAACTAAAGTTTGAAACCAACGGTATGTTGGAAATTTTTATAATCTAAAATACTATAACTATATTTAGTACTATACTCAAACATGTGCACATTACGTGTCCATGACAATGTTGGTTAGTTATTCTCATTTGAGAGAGATAAGTAATATTGTAAAAAATTGAAGAGGCAAAAAAAATCTCGACAGGAGTGTTCACATTTTATTTTTACAGCTTTATGTTCTATTTCTCCGAATATAGAGATGTATCATAATGTCTTCTTTATATCTGACTAGCTTCGGCCAACAGCTTTGCACCCGTTCTTAACAATGAGAAAAAAAAGAAGATCTGATATAAGCAATTTTCTCGTGCTTAACTAAATTCTTATGTCGGGAGTTTCTGTGGAAGCCTTGATTAACGTTTTCCGTGAAACATCGTTCAAAAACCTTCTATCGATAACGCACTTTATCAACAATAATGAAGTAATATTCGTAGCTCTTTCGTAATCATGAAATTATCTGTAATACTGTCAGTTACAACAGGCGTTGGAAAATAAGGTGGTGCGCGAACGCATTTATATCGTTTAAATACAATCTAATGAATGAAGAAAAGAGGAAGACCATAAAAGAAAATAACAGTGCTCCCATGATTTTTCTTCCTTGCCAAAATGTATTTATTAATTTATCAGTAGGTAAATAAATAACACAAATCTCAGATTTCATGTGGACCAACTCTCCGACACAGCTTTTTATTAAGCAAAACTTTTACTAGATCTAGTTAATCTACAGACTTTATTTTATATTTATTTTATATTTGTAAGTCATTCCGGTAATTTTTAAAGATATTTTATTGCAATAAGCACCTCAGTTGGTTAGTCCCGGATATGAATTGCAAATCGTACAAACTGTTATTCCATTAGGGATTAAATGTGCTGGTACTTACTAATATTTTTAATAGCAATCATTGTAAAAATAAAACACGCAAGGACCATGTTATGAGAGAACGGAGTGTATTTCATTTACTCTCATTATAAGCAAATAGTTTACTTACCTGTAAACAGATACAACTTTTTACATTTAATACTCAATGACGGTGCGTTTATATCGTCAATCAAAGTTGATACGTAATTTCCCAATCAGAACGTACGAGTTCAGTGATAGCCAGAATTACACAATAAAGTGACGCCAGGGACAATGTGGTAATCGACTGGTCTCTTAAACAAAAGTACAGGGAATTATCAAAAATAAAAGTTATATTCTAACATTGTTCGGCGTCATTGTGAAGCAGTTAACTGAAAAAACAAGGACTTGTCAACAACAGATGTTACATCGTATTACCGTTAGTGGTATAAATCACTTAACACAAAAAAAACCTGGTAGAGTCAAAAATAGATATTGCATCTTAATTTCTCCAGGTAGTTTCATTGTAAAGCAGCTGACGTTAGGTCCATGTTGTAGTTGTTTGTTCTTACCCACGTGTAAAAAGTTAACAAATCTCGTCTGTGGCACCAATAAAACTTGACAAATCGCGTTACTGAAAAGCCTAAAATTTGAAAATTAAAGGCTCTCTAGTAACACCATAAAGTATTCAGGGTGTTTAAGAAACTATTGCCTTGGTACAAGCTGCATCAGCCAAATCAAGCGAATAAGGCATAGGTACGACTTAGAAATCCGTCTACGTCGCATCCTATTTCGCAATAGTACGTTTAACAGAACGAACTATGGAAAGATATTAAGACCTCTCTCATTTTTTTTATGTGTATAGTTGTAAGCTAAACCAAGTAAAAGAATATCAAAGCAACTAGCTCGTCTTTCTCTTCCTGTAGAAAGAGTCGGCAGAAAAAGTAATTCACTATAGAATGAACTTGGTAATCGACATCAAAATCTAATCTGTAAATTTGTTCCGAAATTTGGACGAGTGATATGCATTGTGTCGGGGTCTAACTGTTGTGTTATGTGAGGCACAGTATCAAGTTAGATGTGGGGAACTAGAAAATGTAATGTATCTAGTTGTACTTTTTGACAGTATATTCAATAATCTCCTGTATGTATTTGTAATAATCACTGCAATAACACTGAAATCGTGGTCTCAAAGTATTTCACATCTCACACATAAATTAATAAGCTAATTTTTTTAAAAAGTGAAGTTATATAGGGGATGGTTGGATAGCCCCGGACATTTAAAGTTCTAACATATCAACGACGTTGCATCGGTAAAACTTTATTGTAAATATGCATCCTGTAGTTTATAAAACAAATGCAACTGAGCTGCGGCTTGGGCGCCCAGTGATTTCCATACTAGTGTGTGTTTTGTTCCTGGCAGCAGTTTTTCGTTGCTTCTGTCAAAATTCGTTGGAGGTTATTGAATATGATGCTACAAATAAACACATAGTAACGCGGGCTCGAAAAATCCATAGTGGCGTGATTTTAACATCTTCACCACATGAATAATGTGTAGTGGACGGGCAAAAATGTATATGTAGCAAAAAGGACAAAGCCAAAAAATAAAAATGTGAGGACGTTGAGTACAAAGAAAATTATTCAAGTCTTTCCGAAGCAAATCAACTGAAACAAGCCGAATGCATCGTACGTGGAGAAATGTCTGAAGAAGACTGGATTCAAAGCTGTGACACAAAGAAACGACCCATAAAGATTGTATTTATATAGATTCTTCAGATTTCAATTATTATTGCTATTTTTCAAAGGCAAAAAAAAAAAAAAAAAAACGATTAGGCCACCATTCATTACTGTGTCCGGCGCTATCCAACAGGTTTTTGCGTTGCCAAAAAAATTAAGGCGAAAGGGTTTTGAATTCGTTGAAAAATGTTTTGATTACTAACTTCTAATTAATATCACTGCAGAAGTTCCCAATTTAATTTTAATATTAAAATAAAGACAGAAATTTTTTTATTTTATCTTTATTTGCAATTAATTTTAAGTGTCGGGGGCTAACCGAACTACCTCTACAACAAATTTAGTATTTGCTTTCCCCCGAAGTTTTCCTTTAACTGCTGATGCCTTGAAAAAAAAACAAAAAAAACAGAACGGATGCAATTAGTCTTTTATGCTCTGTACGTCTGTAGAAAATCCTGTTTATTGGATTCAATAATATCTGCTACAGAGTCCGAATTACTGATGATCACTAGACCACGAAGATTGTTGAACTAACTGTTACAGTGTATGTACGTACCACGTGCCTTTTTGGTAAAGGACCACATGTGATTGAAGGCCACATAATCGCATGAGCAGCTTTTATTCTAATGAAGAGTCTGGAATCAAACGCTTTGCAACCGTGAATCATTTATGCAAGTCAATTTGATTACGTATCTACGCCGACCGCTGAGGCTTCAAAGAACCGACAATAACATTACCACAGTACCATTTTCACTGCAAGTACCAAATCTGACAGACCGCAAATTACTTCACTGGTATTCCTCGTCACTTAATAAATTTCCTATTCATTGCTTCACTTGCAAAAACTAGGCATGCACTATATGGAATCATCATCATTCGTGAACAATATGCATACAATTTGAACAATAAAAGAAACATCACTACATAACAATAAATCACCTCAATTGCTTTATCACTATAAAATGTTGCGGTATATAATCCACTTTAAATGTCCATGTTTTGTCAAAATTATCGCACCATTGGTCTTATGTGCCCCACAAGGCATCTTGTAAAACATGACCTTAACAGGCTTAAATCATGATACCGGTAACTAACTATATCACTTTGAACACTTATCTTGTGAATATAAAGTAATACTTTTACGTATTTTATTCGTATTAGTAGAATAAATAATAGAAACTCGCCAAGCTAAATAAACCTTTAAATAAAATACATACTTTTAATCTCCACTAATGAAAACTAATTGCGTCAATTAATTTATAGATTAACAGAGAGCATCACTTTCAAAGAGGAAATTGGAGGGGATTTTTGAACAAAGCATTGTTATAGAACTAAATCTTCATTCTCGAGGTACAGTTTCAGACGCAGAACTTTGACGCAACCAGGGGTGCGTTGGACGACCGGATTGGAGCAACGCACAACGATGCAAGTAATCTTTCAAGCATATCTGTCCATTTGTCTTTCATCTGACTTGCTTTTCCGCTTAAAGTCAATATATATAAGTACTTAGCTTGACAAATTCCAAATGTTTCTCATAGTTCCATTAATGAACTGAGAACCAGTGTTGATTGAATACTCGTACTGACTGCCTTTACAATATGAGTGCGTTGTACTATTTACCGGAAGATAATCGGAATTATTGTAAATTGTCATCTAACTTTTCAACCCTAGTTAGTGTGCAGTAAATTTAGTGCTGTTAAACATCATATTCCTGCAAATTTAATTTCATTCAAGCGTATTTAAAATTCCTTTTATCTGTGTAGTGATCCAGAGTAGTTAACCTTCTTTTACACAGTTATCTATGCACTCGGAATCACGAAATATGTTATTGACAGCGTGAAGACATAAAAACAGCATCTCCAACAAGCAAGAAAACAAGAAAAGTAACTACTTTACTGATTGTATACAAACACATGAACAGAATTTGACTTAAAAGAAAGTGGCGGAGCGTAAAGGAATAAGTTATTAACGTGAAACATCCTCGTGATGCTAAAAGCTGCATTAATTTATTACTGGAATAATTATTTGCTGCTGTATAATTAGTATATTAATGAAAATGATAATATGATCAATGTTAAGTACTGGATATTATGTCTACGAGAAGCAAAATTCCAAAGCAACCCTTATGTAGTTTTCTCAAAATGTTGGAGCCACATGATCGGATCTCCATTTGAATAGCTTCAGAGAAGTCCAATTCAATTTTTTCCTATTTCTATATTTCTTGGTTCAAGATTTTCAGTGATAAGATTGTATTTTGACATGTTATCTGCAACTTCAAATTGTAAAACTCATTATTTCGTTTTTTTTTTATCTGCTTAACGTCTCTCTAACAGCGAGGTCTTTAGAGACGGGAAAGGATGGGGGACAAGGAATGGGAAGGAATGGCCTTTTGAAGGAAGCTTCACGGCATTTGCCTGGAGTGATTTGGGAATCCACGGAAATCCCAAATCTGGATGCCTGGACGGGGATTCGAACCGTATTTCGTTGTCTGAAATAAGGAATGAATTATAGGGCAAACGTGATATTCATGACTCCTGGTAGAAGTTTTAGCTTTCAAATGCAGATTGTAATGCTTATAACACACTGGGAAAATTTAGTAGCTATATAATGTACGGGCGTGGAACATACGGAGGGGTGGGCGGCAGCAGCTGCTGAATCGCATACCACACGAACCTAAATATTGATTAGACGAATCTGCTTTATACCACGGCTGACTTGCTAGAGGCATTTGCTTTTGCTAGAGGCTCTGATATAAACCACTCACGGCTGTTTTACAGAATCCCATACGAAATATTGCTCTGAAAGCTGATACAAGTGATGAAGCGAGTGTAACACATTTCGTGAGCCAACTGGTAACACGATAGCAACTGAATGGCTGGAGAGGCAGAGGGGAACAGGCTGCTTGGATACAGCTTTCCAAAGCCATATGGCGTCGACTGCGCCGGGTGACCGTCGTGTTTACCTTGGCGCCACGTCCCACGGAATAATAACGGGGGCCGGGAGCCAAAAAACTAAGCAGGCAGGCAACATTCTGCGGTCTCCCAACACAAACAGCGAGGCCAGTAACGAGAAGACAGAAACAAAGTGAGAGGGCGCATCTGGCGGGGACACATCTGGCCCGGAGTCTCTGCCTCTTGAGGGAGATCTCCCGACACGACATCCGCGCTAATTGAGCCTCTAATTACGACTGACGCACGACTGATGGACGCCACATGTCCGACCTGGACCCGTCCCGTTTCCCCGAACTCGCTGCATAAGGTTTTCACTGGAAGCGTCGTAATCAGACAGAGGAGTGGATGTTACATCTGCTGTCGTAGCATTCAGCTAATTAGTGCATACACTACTTACTCTTCTTTGACGTTAGTGCTTCATGTGGAGATAACCACAGGATAAAAACATTTTAAAAACAACTTAAAAATGGCTACGCATTACCTGATTAGCGGACACATATTGCACAAAAGAGACCTGCATTAGGTAAAATCATTCTGTAAATCCAAATAATTGTGTGAAATTCCTCTCGAACTTCAGTTACACTACATACATTTTTCAACTTTGGACAGTGAAATATTTCTTTCCTCGAACCACTTCAGTGGTTCGAAGTTTTCAGTAACTCGAACGAGATAGAATCCAATGATGGAACGATTTGAGACTATTTCACCTCTAGCAATGCTTGCTTTGGGAACGTGAAATATTGCAAGATTCTTCCACGCAGATAGATAGTGCTAAGCGGATACAGCACAATAGGAACGATGTCACCATTTCAAAGAGGCAACATGGATTTGTCATAATCTCACCAATGTGTTTGTGAGATTCAGGAAATACATTGTTTCACCACACTGATTAAAATTTCTCTTGGATCTGTGCCGATGGAATGTCGCAAATGTCAGAAGGACGTAGTAATCTTATGAAGTATTTCACATCACAAAAAGTACTAGGAACTTTCTACTGTGAGTATATGTATCATGTGTTCTACGTGAAAACATTTCTATGTGCACGTTATATAATTTTATACTTCAGTAATTTATTCTGGTTTCGTAAGAATCAAGCGATATAATGTTAAATGTATCTAACATCCACATTTGGAGAATCTGTTTATGAAGATTGCAGAATTAGTTCTCAATTGTAAAAGCCAATAAGGCATCTTTACTTGAATTAACATCACAGATTCACTAGATCAGCACCAAAAACATAGCGGGTATAAAGGTAGGCTAATACCAATTACTTTCCGACGAGGAGTCTGTATGAGTCAATATTTTTGAGTACTAAGGTTTAATGAGTTAATTGTTTAAATTTTATTAATAGTTTTGATCACAATGAATAACTTTGAATTTAGAATGTGTAGTTACGTTCATGTAAATATCCTATCATTTTCTCTTTGTTATATGACCTGATTCTTTCTGAGTGATACAACCATAAGTACCTTAGATAATACCGATATTCTAGAGAGACCTGCATACGGAAGGCGAATTATGAAAAGAACAGTTCGCAGTAATGATAATACTGTAAAGCTAGTTGTTTACCAGCTTCGGTTATGAATATCCCATGAAGCTCCATACATCTCCACTTCGATTCCCGTAACCTTTGTTTTAACGTTATTATGGTTTCAGCCTACATTTTATTTGATGAGAAATCATATTTACAGATGTGTTGAATAATGTTGAAATGTTTTTCTCAAATTTGTGATGCAAAATACTGCGCTTCGAAAAGTAAAACCCGGTGGATTTACTTTTCACATGCATCAAGCAGCAAAATCTTTTATGGCGCACCGAGGAATTTATCTGTCAGTAATAAACAAGCGTTTACAAATCGTTTTCCTCAGTAGGCCTATACAGCACGTATTTTGGCGTTTTGAAGAAGATAACAATCGTGGAATAAACAATGACGATTTAATTCTTCGAATGTGACAATTCTAGGAGTATAATGCCACAGTATGAGGTTTTGAAATCAACTTTTTTATTCTAGGTTATTAAACCTAAAGTAAAATGTATTTAATATTAATAATACGGTAGTCATTCAATATAAAGAATTTTCAAACTGTTTTATCCCATAAAAACCGTTATAACCAAGCAGTTAGGCGTTGATCATTAAAGTGTTCGTCCAGAGTCATTAATGAAGTTGACTATAACTGTACACAGCTTTGTCGCTTTTTAATTGTATCACCTAAACTAGTGTTGAGTTCGCGCTTTGTATTCGGGAGGATCCGCCTTTTGATTACAATTGCGTCCAGTCAGATTTAGGTGGTCACTGGTTTCCAGAAATCACTATCCGATTTTCATCTCATTCCTTATCAACTATTTTACTTGACCACGCAGCCGACGATCCTTAGCTGCCAAAAATTACTATTTTGCACCATTGAAGTTAGACGTGTTTCACACCTTCCACCAATTTCTCCTTGCATTTAAGAAGACTGGTATTGATTACACATGACTAACGAAGTGTTTGTGTAGCAGGCCGTAGTTGTTTTCTAATTAAACTAGTTCAGAACCATTGTTTGTCATTTATATTACTGGAACATCACCATATCTTCCTAACGTATATAAATTACTTAATTACAAAAACATCTCCCAAATGTGATGTGTTTTCTTTCTCAGAAACGGGAAAAAATTTGTTGGAAGTATGAAAAATCTCCTTCCTTGCTATAGTACTAAGTCAGTACGAGTTGAATTTCATTTCTTAACATTCCAATTTTTCTAATTTACAGAAGTAAATTATTCACTAATCTTGAGATTTGACTGTTAATTTGCCTCTTCAAAAATAAGCACAAAATATTTATTTGCCACCAGGCTGGGACTAATGAAGAAATGATGTAAAATGAATCGGTATTAACAGGTTTTAATTTCCTTAGATTCCTGGCTTTAAGAAAAAAAAAAAAAAAAAAAAAAAACATTTATTGATCCGGCCTCAAATTTGACTACAGGAATCTACAACAGAACGTTATATCCGAAGGCGCAGTTAAACAGTTCAACGGTGCATTCCATAGTGAATTGGCTGTTTGACTAGTTTTTGAAAATGGTTTTAAATAGTTTATTCATACACGTTATTTACCGGGTACTATTTAATTTTTTTGACAAAAGTGCTCAACGTTAAAATTTAGAGTATTTGAAAGCCCGCCAAAACGCTGCTTTGCTGCAGGCGCTGACCAACGACACTCGTGACGTCACGTGCCAGCAGGCGCTCACTCTACGTAAGTAACGTTTGGTTTGTTTCTCTCAAATTGTGTATAAATTGTTGGTTTATAA
>JARYHS010009186.1:173926182-174198487 GCA_031002005.1 Vandiemenella viatica | reverse complement strand
TTCAACGAAAGAGCGTCGCAGTCCCTGATATCCGTACCGGCTTTTTTCTGTGGCGTTGTTTCATTCTGGAATGAAACATGACATGGTTGACTCGTCTCGGACAGGCGTAGAGGCGGAAAACTCGCTTTCGGCTTGACATGTCGGTGTCAATTTATTCATGGAGAAGCCGCCGACCCGATACACAAGGCACACCTCCCACCTACTGCAGTGTTGGCATGCATGCTGAATACTGATTGCCACAGATCGATGCACTCAGACTTAGGTCCTTGTTTTTTATTTTTATTTAATCGGTTAGATCTATAACACGCATTTAAAGTTATAAAGAACCCTAGTTGTGAGATGTAATTAAATTCTTATATATAATAAATTTCCAACAAGAATTCGAGGAAGAACTGCTTATTGTCACACTAACAGTATTTTACTAATATTGTGAAGTTCATTTACGTTCTACATAAAAGCGTGCCAAATTATCAGTGTACAACTATTATTGGTACCACAGTATGGACAGATTTAAGTGTGGCACAAGTGGTAACTTCACCCTCTTCCGGAGAACTAGCTTTATACTCGCCTAAGCTGATTCCATAAAAACACGGAGGCCAATTTCTATAAATTATAGCTTTAGCATTGCATCAATTGGTCATCTATGGAATCCAACGAACCCAATCAACATCCCATTCGATAAAAATAAATACCTCGAAATTTCACTATCTGAAAAATGTTTGATTATGAATTACTACTATTCTTATTTATAAATTTACCAACGCAGCACATCTGCTCGAGAATTATGATAAAATAAAGGTATGTTAGTAACATATATAGAATGGAAAAAAGTCAACGATTCTAACAGCCAATTATTAAGAAAGAATTCAAGGCACCTTGGACAAAAGCTTTACTTCGACTCCTAACAACACCGAAACCAATTTTCATTTCATTTCCTGTTTTGAGCAGAGTTACTATCGTCTGTAACACCGACAGCGTAGAAGTAGAAATACCGTTTGTTTGGGATTTTAATTTATCTGTTTACACAGTAAGGTACTATACACCACCTGTAAATTAAATAACCCATTTAATAAATAAAGTAAGCTTATTTACAGCGACACATACTAAGGCGTGATGTCTCAAGAGACGAAATGACAGCTACGAGTGTGTTGCCACCAATATTCAAATTGAAGTATATACAAAATTCTGAATTTCTGCTTTTGGTTTTGTCAATAATATTTGTATATGTATATACGTGTGTGTGTGTTTGTGTGCTTTTGTGTGTGAATGCTTTCTCAAAATTAGTCAAATACCCTGTTGTCAATATGACTCTCAAACTGTAGTTATCGCTCTTCAAGCACATCGTTTATGATTTAGTTTTTCAATGTGTGATATGACTATGGCAAGGACTGGTGACAGTGCTGTATATGAATAATACACTACCCATTGGCACCGAAATTTTATTCGTCTTTTGTTGGAAGAGTTGGTACTTAAGGTTAGTATTAAGGAATCATGTAATTTCGTGTGATGTGATAGGTAGTTTTTGGAGAGGTGATAAATGTCTTCCTCTGTCTCTAAAGCTCAGTGTTGAAAACAATTAAACTGCAGTTGTCTTATTGGTTGGTGTTTCATTTACGGAGCAACGATAGAGTCCTTGCAGCAAATTTTATAATTATTTCATGTCTTAAATGCTGGTATGTCAGATGAATGATTTCAAAGACTGTGTGCATATTATAAGATATCTTTGGTATTAAACAACTGTCTGTAAGTTACTCTGAAATTAAAAATTTGTCAATAGGATTCTATTTCTTAAATGTGGTAAATGTCAACAAAATTATGGCTGTATCTTCAGTAATGCACGTGAGGACTTATGCTGACTTAATGGTTAGAGGTAACTTTGATGGGTGAATTTAATGTTTCCGGCACATAACAGTTCAGAATTAGTTATTTGTTAAATATTGAATAAACAGTAAAGATTTTAGATATAAACTCTGTATAACCGAGCGTGGTGGGTGAACTGTTAACGTTCTGGTCTCGCATTCGGCAGGATGCGGGTTTGAATCCCCGTCCGGTCATCCAGATTTGAGTTTTCCATGGTTTAACCAAATCACTCCAGGCGAATGCCGGGATGCTTCCTTCAAAAAGGCCATGACAGAATTCCTTCCCGTTCCTTGTCCCCAGTCCTATCCCGCCTCTAATGACCTTAGCCGTCGACGAGACGTAAAGCAATTTAAAAAAAAACTCTGTATATATTGTGGAACATGAATAAAATATTTTTCCGTTATCATTTCAGTCTCACATGTGTATCAAAATCCTATGAGATCCATGAATTCTTTGTTATAACTTCTTCAGCAGACCACCGACTGTGACGTGTGTTGAAGAATGTAAATGGGTTACACGGATCTTTTACTAGTTTTTACTTTTCGCAAAACAGAATTTTAATATGTAGGTTTTTAAAAGCCATAAATTTCGTAAGAGTTTATAGGGTTTATAATGTATTAAGGGCTAATTGCAAAAGAAATTGGTTAACTATTCTTTGTAGTGCGGTATGAAGAATGGAATATATATATATATATATGTAAGGGTGTCAGGGATTGGAATGAGTTACCAAGAGAAATGATGAATAATTTAACGAAAACATTGAAAGGATTTAAAGATAAAACTAGCTGACCCGGTCACGCGTTGCTGTGACTTACTAATTATAGTACGTTGGATTAATGTTATTCTAAACTTCCTCAAATAGTCAAATTAATATTCACTAATAAACACAAACACATTGTAAGCGATTTGGAAATTCAAATGTAAATGGTAAAGAGTTACGGAGAGTTGAAATTAAGGACAAACGATCACAAAAAAATTTAATTTACATTTCATTACAAATTACTTAATTGAAATTATATAAAAATTGATATTTATAAAATAAATAAATAATTTTTTTTATGTATTTATATACACTGAAATTTCAGTTATATCTTCAGTCATACTGTTTTTATATTTTTCTCACAAACTTGAAGATTGTGTTGGATAGCATGTTGTCTAAATAATTGCAAACAGTTTGACGAATAATATTCGGCGTGGCTGTCAACGCTGCATCAGCAAGTATCAGGTCCCAATAGTTGTCGTCTACCAGCAGCTGCAACTCGCGACATGCATCTTGACATGTATTGAACACTCGACATGTATTGAACAATCGACCATTAACTGTTCTTAAACATTCGAAAGAAGCTGGTCCGGAAACATTGACCAATAACAAACGCTGAAAGAAACATTCTCGTTGTTTTGGATGCACTGTGTAAAGTCTTTGCTTTGAATATGCCTGCGATCGAGGGATGTGGTTCTCCTTGTTTACGTGGCTACCATTTTTTACCTAATTTGTTCCATGAAAAATAGCTTGGAACATCGGTATATAATAATGTTTTTGGGAATTGGCGGACCACATCAGATTTTTGACACAATATGAAACATTCAGTTTGTGGTTTTTCGTTTTTGGTGGCTCAAGTATTCTTTAGAAAATATTTTCTTCGGTGAAATATACACGTTGACCGTTTTCAAGATGTATTGCAAGATGATGGATGGAAAGGGTCTCTTTCATGGATGCGAAAACTAAAAATATGCCAGATAGCTTCGTTGTTGCTGATGTATCTACCTATTTGGTATCGTGATATTTCGTCATTTTTATTTACATTTCGAACTTCAAATACGGCCAAATCACTGCCTTTATTAGCATATTTGCAAACGTACTTAATGGATTTTACAGAACTGCAAAACTCGACATTAATATGAGCCTTATACGTTTCTGAAAGCAATGGTGAGTATGGTACCACCCACTGATTGTCAATTTCAACTTTGTTTCTAGAATTTGACATTCGCACTGTAAATGTTTAGCCACCATTCTCAGCGTTTCTGCGGCGATACAACGGATAACCATCGATATCCGTAATAGTATCATTCGTATATTCCTTTGGAAAACGCTTCTTACATTTTCCACCTTCCATGCATGGCGATGTCATGTTAAAAGCACCACACGGTCCGTGGATCGAGTGACTGGTAACAATATCAAACAATTCTTGATCAATTAATGGGTCCGGAATTTTGGCTGAAATTATTTGATCAATTTATTCTGGATGGATTTTAACTTCAAGCCAAATCAAAATTTGAGAATGAGGCAAACCTCGCTTTTGCCACTCAATCAAATACAGATAGCAACGTGTGTTACCGAAAACTGAATGTTTTACGATTAAATCAATCAATGATTTTAATTTTTGTTTGAACACACGTGCCGTGACATCATGACGATGCATTGACTGATGGCCTGGTAATAGCAAAGTTTGTATTTCCTCCCAATTCAGATTACATGTAAATGAAATAAACAAATCTAGGCGATCATAATGACGTACGTAAGTCATCGCATCTTGTATATATTACTACATGTTCCGTGAACTGCCGATGTAGCTTGAAGGTAAAATAAATGCATTACCGATATCACTGAAGTTTAAATTTTCATAAATATTGCCGATAACAGTATCTCGTAAGAGGATGTATTGCTCCGATCGTAATTTAGCCTGGTTGTATCGAATAAATCGCAAATGCTTGTTTTCAACCTTGGCGTACATATCCACAACGTATTGAAGGCACTGTTGACGATATCGAAGGATATAGTTATCCTAATTACGTCTAATCATCAATCGGGGGGCATAGTACTTCATTGAAGTAACTTTTTTATTTGTTTTATTACCTGAAAATATAATAAATTAAATAGTAAAAAAAGAATAAGAAATCAATATAGTGGGCCCGCTATAATCCGGCCCCTGATCGGAATACCGCGGGTCTACTGTACTAATAAAATAACGAATTCAATAGTTGAATATTAAATTTACCAGCAACTGGATCACGCTATTTGATGTTGATGTGATATTCATTCTGCCCTTGCCAGAATATCAGTGGATGCTGAAGTGCGTCATACGAACGGTGTAGATCCGAAATTATACTAACAGTTCTATCTTGTCGTGTGACTTTAATCAACTGAGTCACCAACCCAAAAAATGCAACTTCATCTACGGTTGGCGCGTTGAATCTGCCAGCGTGTTCTCCTGATGGTAATTTGTCAGCTTTGATGACAATTTGATAGTTGTCATTTTTTAATTGTGGCGACACAATTGAATAAGTTGATTATTATTTTCCAAACAATTTTCCAACAATACCACAATTGCTCTCTCGTCTGCTTGTTCGATGAAATTATACTGGCACCAAGTTTTCAAGTGTTTCTCACAATTTCCAATAGATTTGGAGAAACTTCGGGTAATCGTTTGGCATCGGTATCGTTTGGTACACCTGGCCTTGTATTTTGAATTTAGTTTCAAAATGACCTCCAACAGATGTAAGATCGCAAATTTTTGCTGCCCCAAAAGACGTCATCTGGAAGCAAGAATTGAATTTGCGTGTCTTGCGCAGAAACCATTTCGAATCGTTTGATTCGCCAGCTAGAAGGATTGTAAATGTTCTGGCGGATTGGGTAGTGGTAATAATACATCTTTTCCTGATGCGCAACACATGCCGGCTGCTTCATTGCGGAATTTCAACACCTCATAATACTGGCATATTTTGCTAATTGCACCGATTGCAATTTTAGAATGTGCAGAATAATCAATGGCTGGTGCATATTGGAACGCAAGACGAACAAATGATACACGTGTTAAAGCACGGCTGATTTGCCGTCTCTCTCGTTCTCTTTCTCTAAATGAAGCTATGTGCTGTTCTCGTGCAGCTCTTGTTCTCGATATTTTCTGTCACAGACGTTCATCACGCTGTTCTTGAGATTCTTGAATACGACGCTCAGCTGTCATGATTCTTTGAACTTCCTTACTTGCCGCGATTTGTGTTACTGATTAATGAGCTCTCTCGTCGTGCGTCTTGCCTCTCTGCTACACACATTGTCGAGGGTAGATTCTTTGGCGACATTTCACTGAAAAAGATTTGAATTACAACAAAAAGTGCCTTTCTGAAAGCCTTAAAATAAGACACTATAATACAGCGGTGAAACTGGAATTTTTGGGTCCATTGAAAAATACAGTAAAATGGAAGTTAAGAACTAATGAGGAAATATAAAATAACATTGAAAAAATAACAGAAAAAGAATTATATTTTTTGGATACATTTATAACATGGATGATACCAGGCTTTCAAGAGGTTTATAAAGATTTGAAACGAAATAATACCAGTGAACTGTATGGAAAGAAAATTTTTTCGATAGCAGACTTTGAATATGGCAGGATTCAAAGGTAGAGAGGACTGCAATAATGAAGCAGTACTGGGGAGGAAGAAAGAAAAAACTACAGGAGAGGAACTGAAATTGACATGTGGTCTCAATCTGACCATAACAAAAAGAAGAAGAAAAATGATAAGCTAGTGAGAAATGCTTACATGATTCGAATTTATCGTAACGTTTTATTCGATGTTATATTCATGTGTGTAATTACTTTGTCGTTAGGTATAAAGACACACAAACGATGAACAACAATACAGTATAATTATAACACAGTACACAGCAGAATTAAAATGGAAGAAACTCACACATATGGCGTGAAATAGACTATAGCATAAATAAATCGAAATACAACGCCATCTACTGGATGGTTCGATAAATTAACACACCGCCATCTGTTAGGAATAAACTGTAGCATAAATAAATTGAAACAGAACGTGATCCACTGTATGATTACCCAACCTAGCTAACCAAGTGTTGTATAGATAAGTTAACACATCGCCATCTGTTAGAAACTTATGGAACTATAATAATAATAATTACGTGTGGTCGTAATGACCTGGTGACATGGTTTCTACTGGCTGGACATTCTGCCCGTGTCGTAGCCGCCTTTACCTAGCCTGCTCATCCTGCCTGGTACAGGGGACCTGCATTTTACCGTCGAATCCGAACCACAATACCGTCCTGGCGTATTTCACCTCATACAGCATGCTGCGCCGGGAGTTAATGACGGGTTAAGTGTCTATAAAAAACCTCGGCGAGACAGGGACTCGAACCGGGGACCTTTGCGTCTCCAGTCAGACGCCCTAACCACTTAGCCAGCAGACCGCTTAGCCTTGGTGGCTTACAAATAATTATAAACCATTGTCCTATGACAAATATTTAATGAACATTTATTTCGCAAATAATAAATATTGTGCTCTATAATCCAGATAAAAACTATCCTATCTTTTAAGTTGGACTAAATTACACACATTAAGCCAAATTTCATCTAAATCGGTTATGTAGTTTCGGAGTTCATCCCGGACGAACATCGTGACACGAGATTTTTATATATATAAAGATTTGCAGAGGGCAAATGTAGGTGGGTGCAGGATAGGGGGAAGATGGGGGTGTAGAGAAATTGCCACCGGAGCCAGTGCTCCATTGCAATTAAATTAAATTAAATTGCTGTGCAGTTAAATAATACCAATAACAGAAAGAAACAGCTGATGTTGGCATTTGGGAGGAAGCGGTTTAAATTTACCGGTCGTCCGTCATGCTTTCCCGAAGTCATGACCAAATTCCATTCTGCTCCTAGCCCCCAATCCTTACCCACCTCTGATGACCTCAATGTCGACGAGGCACAAGGGCGTACGCACAGCAAACTGTTCTATCTAACACCTAATATCGCCTGTACGCATCTCAATTCCTTCAGCAGCGCGCAACTGGGCAAGCTTACTGTGACAAGTTTTTTAATAAATCGAGGAACATTTCATGTAAACTTTAATTTTTACTCTGTGTTCTACTAACGTAATAAACTGAACGCCAGATGAAACTCCATTGATTTGAGCTCGCGATGAAATATTAATTCCCAAATATTTAATCCTGACACATAACATGGATCAATAACAGTATCGAAGGTCAGCTTCCAATGTGAACCTTCAAGACGTTAACTTGTTACTAGGCACACATCAAGAATAATAGCTCAGCATTACTACTGCGTGTCGTGTGCCTACCATGATTATTTTACATAGCTCTTTCATTCATTAGAATTTACAGTCCACGTCGTCTACAGCAGGCTTAGATTTTCTTTCCGCTACCTACTCTTCAGCAAGTTTGTTAGTTAACGTTGTATTTCAGAGTTGCAATAGAGATCGTAAGTTATCTAATTTTACAGTTCCACACTAGAAATTTTTTATACTTACACCATTACGGGTTAGTATTAGATTTCTCATGATACCGTAAGTTACAATTTGCTGCTGGAAAGACCATGTACAAATAAAGTTACTCCGATCACATCAGTGGAGGGTTTGGTACATCAAGGTTAAATGAGCAGTTGTTCATAATGTCCTCCATGATCAGCGGTTTATATTTAGTACTAGACGCAGTGTGTATGAAATATTACGACTGTAGTTATTCGGCAAAGCTGCGCTTATAGCTCTTCCTTTACTCCATCGACGCTAAAATGTTGCCATGGTAGCGACATGCAAAATTTACCTTTCACGGCCATACGAAGATACATCTCTCGATGAGTAGGGATACTGCGCTCGCAAGCTTTTGTATGTGCTTAGTTATTACATGAAGAATTTAAATTACTGCCCTCTACTGACAAAGGTTGGGAACAAGTGCTTACCTAATTGTTGAAGTGTATAAGATTTCCCGCTATTAAGTTACAACTCCTATTTCATAAGCCTCTGATGTAGCAGCAAAGATGTAAGCTTATTTTCAGTACACATTTTCAAAGATTATTTTTTTTTCACTTACCAAAGGTGTTATTTTTAGTGCTTGGGTTCTATTGAATCTCAGTATAAATTTGGCTGGGGTATTTTTCACGAAAAGACTTACACTAAGGGAACCCCTTTAGAATATATCAAGACGCTAGGTTGTCACTTTTTATCTCTGCACTTTTTCCGCTTCCTCGGACTTCTGTACTCCAATAATGCTGGATTGAAGATAATAGTTGAATTATTTAGCAGAATTGATAAAGTAACATTATTCTTCCCAAGAAGAAACTTCCTAGCATCAGCTAAAACCCGCAAACAGATTATTACATATTTGGTGGAATGGCTGACTAGATCTTAATAATTCGGTATTTAAGATTTTGTGGTAATTGATAATTTTTAAGACTTACTCATGGACTTCCAGGTGCTTTTTAGATAAACCAATTTAATACTTTATCTAGCTGAGCACTCATTAAATGAAGATATAACTGTATTTAAGAAGTGCAAGATATAGCTAAAGACTAATGTTAGTCTGCAAGTGAGGACTGTCCTGCATTACAGCGAGTAACGTCTGTTTGTGACCTCGATACGCTATTGTTGCAATGGATTTCTTTGTATTTTTTTCTAGTCCGATAGAAATAGTAAGGAATGTTGGCATAGTTCGAATTCAATGACGGAAACAATAATAAATCTGCTTCAGCTCAACAACTCCTGCAGTTGTCAGCAGAAATACAAGTGCACAACAACAGCGCCGTGACAGAGTAACCAGCAGGCAAAGGAGGAAGACTCTGCGGCTGACAGGAGTCTGTTGATCCCCGTCCAGCACAGAACACGCCGCGAATATCAAGCACTGACTCTATGGAGGTACTTGAATAAATAGAAACCACAGCTTTACTTTTCATTATACAGCTAATTAAACTACTGTTGTACGCTCCCTCGAAAAATAATAATTTAGGCACAGGTGACTTAATAACTTCTGTTAAATGATTTCCTCATTATTTAAATAATTATGTCAACTACCAGACTTTAAATTATTCAATTAATAATACTTTTTTTTTTAATTTGGCTGCGTTTCGGCAATGGCGAGAGTTCTTCAGGTGAAAATGACGGCCAACCAGTTTGTAATAAATTGTTCTAAAAATGTCCTATAGGTCCTTTTGAAGAAGAGGATCTTATGATCATTGAAACCGCGGTCAAGGTTAAATAAACCTAATTGATGCAACTGGTTGACTATCATTTTCACCTGAACGTTTTGTTTGGCCTGGACGTCAGCTGAGTTCAATTCTTTTGTTAAATTCTATCTATTTTAAATAACAGGAAAGGAGAGAAAGGTAAGTATTGATTTTCTTGAATCGTTTTGTGATATGCTCCTACCAACAATAAAATTCAGACACATTGTGCTAGATTTTAGAATAATATAAATAGAAGGAAAAAGTTATTTTGCATGAAACGTTGTAAAATGGTTTCTTAACGTTAATTTTAGAAAAAAGCTAGGTTCATATTATTATATCTGGCTCAATTAATCGTCTTTCGAGGATTATACGTGGGTATAAATAATAGTCTCTTATGTTTACACAAATTCTGAGATTAAGTAACGTAACAAATACTTTTCCACATATCTGAATATTTTTTAAACCAAGTTTTAGTCTCTCGCGAAACAATAGTAGATCGCCAACATAAGAAAGAAAAATTTACTGTATTTTCTGGACATATTTTATTATTATTATTATTATTACAGTCAAATTACTTCCAAAACATATCAAATAACTTGTGTCAAATGATTTCCTCATTATTAAAATAATTATGTGACCAGGCCTTAAATTATTGAATTAATAGTAGTTTTCTTTGGCCTGTAGGCCTACGTCAGCTGTTGATAATTCTTTCCTGAAATTCTTTGTGTGGTTCCGAACAGTTTCTGGATTGTTTTATGGTGAGAATACATATCGCAAGCCGTGGGTAACTAAGCACCGAGCGTGGTGGTGTAACGGATAGCGTTCTGGCCTCGCATTCGGGAGGACGGCGGTTCGAATCCCCGTCCGGGCATCCAGATTTGAGTTTTCCATGGTTTCCCCAAATCACTCCAGGTGAATGCCGGGATGCTTCCTTCAAAAGGCCATGGCCGAATTCCTTCCCATTCCTTGCCCCCATCTTTTCCCGTCTCTAAAGACCACGTTGTTAAAAAGGGACGTTAAACTGTTAAAAAAAAAAAAAAGTAACTAAGTTAGCTATTCTCTTAGTCTTTATGGCTCATTTGCAAGATTTAGTAAATTACTCTCTGTCTGCGTAAAGTTATTATTGATATTATGATTTAGGAGAGCCTTTGGATACTTAATCTGGTGTACACCAAATCGTTCAGTCAGTTATTTTAAGTGAAATATCTCTGGGTATCACATTTATTGTGAAGTTGCAATACTTCACAGCAAAAATATTCTGGGGTATTGAGAAAAGCACGTTGGTAGAAGTGAAAATCGCCTGGAGACAAATTTTGCGTGCAATCAATGCATAATCGGGAGGGATTAATAAACAGGAATAGATACTCGTAATTTACGTAGTTCTGTTACAAATTGTTGTGGGTACACGCAAAAGATTGATGATAAAGATTTCTTTTCCAGGGAGTTTATCTCAACAGACATTTAAATCCACGGTTGTGGTTCCTGCTTAATATGGATGCTAGAGAATGAGGTTTTTGTTATACCTGTATTTATTTCTATTCTGCAAGAAATTTTCGAACCATCTGCTGTATATTTTCGAGGGAAAATTTGTCTATTTTCGTTCCAGAAACATCGAATCTGCGTTGTAATGAAAGGTCGAGAAATACCGGAAGGGAGGGCACCCTAAGCAAGAGCCATACATTTGAATTTGGCTATGTCGAGGAAGAGTTTTTTTTTTTTTTTTTTTTTTTTTTTTTTTTCTCTTGCACTCCAATTAATATTAACATAAGTAGTTACTTGTTAGAAACCATATTCCGCTATGTGGCTTCTTTCAAACAAATGGGTAAGAGGCACTATCGAATACGCAATTCAATATGTGTAAAGGAAAAGTCTGTTGAAACTAACATTGATAAAAGAGTTCGAATGTAACCTGTCCCGATGAATAATTATCACCTGATAATATGTAGTGAGCATTGGTGTTATTTTAATAAAAATTAAAAAATGATATTCATTCACGACTTTTAAGGAATTGTAACTTTATTAAAGTCATGCCGGTTAGCAGACGCAACCTGAAGATGATGGCACGTTACGCTGACAAAAATTCGTTGAACAACGATCAATTCATCCGGCTGCATGCCCGAGAGATTTTCAAGCAATTATAATTCAATAAAAAAAAAGATATTTGTACGAATGTTATTTTACCTGGAGGATCGTTTTATATGGTGAAGGATGTGTATGCAAGGATAATGTAGCATATCAATCTCTCGCAAGAATGGAGGTGCGTATCACGGCTGTCAGCTGCCATATCCTCAGGATACGGTCGGTACTGGATGAACTGCTGTACCACTCAGGGCAAAGAATCGGCTGGATACTAGAATGTCTGTATACCAAAGATATGAGAAGGATTTCTCGTGATGACGTCGCCTTATTTCTAACAACTGGTAACTCATTCCTACCGCGAAATATCTCGTCACGATTGTATGTCGGGTTCAGGACCTCTTACCGATCTCCAGTTGACAGGTGTCGTTTCTAAAGAAGAAAAATTGGTTATGTCCTCAGATGATGGTCACTGGTAACTCCCTTATGCTTTTTCCTTCAATTCGGAATTAACTCTTAAGCCTTAAGATTTAGTGTCAACAACAAATATTTTCAAGCTGTTAATCAAGTGAGATTCAGACAAACCCGTTCATCTTCCCCAGTCTTCACCAGGTGCAGAGATGGCAGTTGAAGTGATCAAGCATGCCGATTCGTTTTGTATAGTTTCCTTTCTCGTTGGAGTCCCTAATACGCTGAACCATGAAAATAAACTAAGCAAGCACCTTGGGTCATCCCTCATTGTCTTTCATGTCCACTTTCATACACGCATATACACATTTCTCTGCGAATTCCAAACATTTTAGTGTCCCTCACTATACAGAATCATTTTTAATTGTCCACGGGTATATTAAATAACTGTTTGACCAACAGATGCTTCATTAGAGAGTTGAAAACGATCTAGAGTACGAGTGTACTTGTATGATGCGAGTACGATCCGCATACCGAATAATGTGCCATATCTTCAAAACATTCTCACCTACTAACTCAAAGCAGTCGGTACAGCGAAATTTGACTTCATTATTTCTAAGGGAGCGTCCATAAGCTAGGTAGGTCCATTTCGGTCTCCTGTGATACCCCTCCCCCCCCCCTCACGTAGCATGACGTAACTTTTCGTCTACTCTCCCCCCCCCCACACACACACACACGCCACGTGGAAAGTACCTTTTTTTCCCAATTGATTCCAGAACACATTTGGTACTGTTTTCTCTTGTCAGACTATCGTAAACTGTATACGGAGATAATTAAATGAAGGAAATAAGTATTCACATGCTGTTGTGAGTTTTGTGTCTTACTTTCACTGTGATAGATAATATGAATTAAAAGCTACGTGGCATAGCTCGGAATTCCCGCACACCCATTTACCCCATCGCAGCTTTCTACTCAACCCCTTCCCCTAGATCAAGCCACGAAGTTTATGGACGCTTAATAAGACAATCTGGGACAAGGGAACACAAATAATGTGTTTGATTAGGATGGGTTAATACCGAAAAAAATCCAGAATATAAAGACCAGTTTCGTATACAGTTGAAGCAACTCATACAATCAATTTATATTTAATCAACTGTGTGAGGCTTTTACAAAGGACTGAAAAGTTTTTTAGAATCATATAACCCACGCTGCGTTTATAAAAAACTTAAAATTAGATTAATATGTTTCAGTGTTGGGTTGAATTCTATTTTTGATATTGTCTGGAAGCAAAAATTCCTGAAGCTAATAAATTCAGAAAGTGATGTATAAGTAATACAGATTATTTCCGTATCACTCAAAACATTAGAAAAAACATTCTTCAATTGGTAGAATTTTAGTGGCTTGCATTGTGAATTAACGTACTTATTTTATACAACATTATTAATAATTTTTGGAACTTCAGAAAACTATTACTCAATTTTGTTTGATAAAAGGATTTCATCACCGACTGCCCTTACGATGAATCAGTTATACACGAAAATACGAACAAATTCTGTTAAATTGAGGCATAGGTAATAAAATAATAAATCCTGAATAGATGAAAATAGCTTTCAACACTTATATAATCCTCTATCGCAGCTCAGTTTTTACATTTGAAGAAGTGATACAAAATTTTTACTTTTTAGTTGCTGTTTACATCGAAACATTAACTGCAAGGGTTGTTTTTTAAGTAAGGGCAGTTTTTATTTAAAAAAAAAAAGATACAAATACTTTTGTAAAAAAACTTTTATTTTCTGATTCTACACACTTTTACCTATTTTTCTACATAGTTGCCTTGTTTATTTAAGCACTTGTCATACCGTACAACTAAGTTTTTAATTCCCTCTTCAAAGAATTCGGCCGCCTGCTCCGACAGCCAAGAGTTCACGGCCGCTTTCACTTCATCGTCGTCATTGAAGTGCTGCCCGCCAAGATGGTGTTTCCAGTACCGGAAAAGGTGAAAATGGCTAGGAGTAAGGTCGGGGCTGTATGGTGGATGGTCCAAAACTTCCCAGCCAAAAGAATCAATCAAATCCCGATTCTTTTGAGAGGTGTGAGGCCTAGCGTTATCGTGCAGGAGCAAAACTCCTTTTGTCAGCATGCCGCGCCTTTCGTTTTGAATTACTCTGCGGAGCTTCTTTAGAGTTGCACAGTAGGCATCTGAGTTGATTGTCGTTCCTCGTGGCATAAAGTCCACTAGAAAAACACCGCACCGGTCCCAGAACACAGTTGCCATAATCTTGCGCTTTGACAGCGTCTGTTTGGCTTTGACCTTGACGCGTGAGGTTGTGTGTCGCCATTCCATCGATTGTCGCTTGCTTTCGGTAGTGATATGGGATACCCATGTTTCATCTCCAGTGACAATTTGACTCAACATGTCATCCCCTTCTTCCTCGTAACGAATCAAAAAGTCCAATGAAGTGGCAAATCTCTTCCCTTTGTGGTCCTCTGTGAGGAGTGTGGGTACCCACCGAGAACACAGTTTCTT
The DNA here is from genome assembly GCA_031002005.1 of Vandiemenella viatica. Classification (NCBI taxonomy): domain Eukaryota; kingdom Metazoa; phylum Arthropoda; class Insecta; order Orthoptera; family Morabidae; genus Vandiemenella; species Vandiemenella viatica. Next base: position 174,183,640 of record JARYHS010009186.1, on the reverse strand, counting down.
AAACTTTAGGTTTTCAGACACAATTTTGTATAAAACGGATCTTGAAACTTGTGGAAATTCCAAAGAAAGAGTGGAAATTGTGAATCTTCTGTCCTCACGAATCTTTGTTTCGACTGCAGCCATCAAATCATCAGTGATCACAGAGGGCCGGCCTGAGCGTTCTTCGTCATGGACGTTTTGACGGCCATTTTTAAACTCTCTAACCTTCACTCATTGCATTCAAGCCATAAACTTCTGTTAACTGACGATGAATTTCTGCAGCTGATAGGCTTCTCGCGGTCAAAAAACGTATCACTGACCGTATCTCACACGCGGCGGGCGATTCAATAATCGTAAACATTATAAAGTAGCACAGCGATGCGTACATGTCAGCTACAGAGCTGCAACTGGCATCAGTGTGAACGGGAAGGATGCCGGCAAGTAGCGCGGTGGATTGTTGCGGCGTCCGCGCGAACTACGGGACTATACGCGCGAACGGCCCTTACTTAAAAAACAACCCTCGTACATTCACAAATTTTTATTAAGAATGTCAGAGGGAACACAATAACTCTATTAATCCAATTATTACAACAGGAATCACTAGGCTATGTAACTACCAGAAATTAAACAAACAGTATACAAAATTTCTATTGTTTGAAGACTTGTGATAAAAATAAACTTAATATCTATTTAAAATTACTCAGATTCCTTAATTTATTTCGTGTTGTACTGTCGCAAATTGTTTAATTACCTCGTAAAAAAACTATATACTATTCGTGATCATTAGAAGAACAAGAAAAAATATTTACATTAGAATTATATTACACTGAATTAGGCATTGCAAGACATTTTCAATTTCCTGTTCTTCTAATACGCGAAAAAATAATTGCGAATAAAACTAAAAAAAAAAAAAAAAAATCAAAAGAAATTAAACATGGCATTATTGTTATTATTATTTTAAGAATCAAATAGTTTTTGGTAACTGCTTACACCAAAACATTAACTACATTCAATTTGTTTTGAGAATGTGTGAAATGTAAATTGCTTTTATTTATGTGTCGGAAAAAAAGCCGGAAGTAAAGCGTATTTTCCGAAACACGTGTTAACTGAAAGGAAAACAGTTTTCCTGATTTAAAAATAAATGTGAGGGGGGAATGAGAACTTCGTTCTTGCTTTTAAGCAAACTGAAGACAAAGTTTCACGCTGTAAAAAAGTTTATCTTTGTTAAAATGGTAACAAACATCAGTCGTGTTCACTCAGAAACAGAATTCATTTTCTAACGAAAAGTGTTATTCATCAAGTCAGAGTTTAAAAGCTTTTGATCTGCTTTTGATAATTTTTCTCGTTAATTGTTTTAAAATTCGTTAATTTTTTTTCTGAAAAGTTTAAGGTTAGTTGTCCGCCAGGAGAGGAAATGGAAGCGCTTCTTTCATATCTTTGGTGAGAATAAAAGGAAGTCTCTGGAGGAGAGTTATACGCAGATTAATGTTTCCTGGCTTTATTTCCGCAGATTAGCCTTAAAAATGGGGTGTATCAGGCTGTATTATCTCTCTGTGCATGGAAATACGTGGCGCTTTATCATACAGTGCATAACTTTCACATAGCGCAACCTAGTGAAATAGGGAAGCATGAATCCTTCTGGAAAAATTTTCTAGCAACTGGATTTACACACCAAAGTGTTTTGTTGGTCGTAAAGCTAAAACGGTCTGTTTATTTACTCATCGGAATGTCTGCTTGTGTATTTTTACATAGTAGGCACTCTGATCGATAAACATGGATAAAGGCTCACGAAAATAATACGGAGTAGACCACGAGTCAATCGAAAAATACAGCTAAGCAAAGAATACATTGCTCCCCCCCCTCCCCAACGTCGTTTAAACAGTTTGGAATCGAGGTGACATATTTTACTTTATTGCTTTAATCGTCTAGATTTAAATATTGCAATGTTCGGCCTGCAGACAGTTTCTTGTATTTCTGGATTTTTTAATTACGTTTAAAGTTTACCTTTGCAGCCAACGAAAATCAGCTTATTTGGTCAAATGAAGTACAGTGGTGAATCCTGGAAGGGCGACTCTGTTAATTGGTGGCTTATCCACTCTAACATCAACTTAATGCGTTAAACAATTAACAGAAATAGCATGCCAGTATGTAATGCAAAGCAGCGTTTTTTTTTTTCAAATTTCGTGTGCATACTTTGAAACTTAGTTAAGAAAAACTTTTGACGGCACAGTTCGAGTTGTGTCATAATTTGAATTTGACTGTAATATTTTAAGTTTTCGTGTAAATGCTTTGAATACATTACTACAAGAGTCAAGTTGATCTCAGATTGTTTTACAAATTAATTGGAAAGTGTAATAGCAGGTTGAGAAGATAACCGTTACTCTTTTCTTTAAAGCTGATAATACCACAGATTCACTCAGCTAAACAAAACGAGTCAACATTTACATGTTTTCTCATCAAACAGAATGTTGTTTGTACCTGACGATGGCATGCATCAAAAATAAACTCTTTCGTTGATAGTGCCAGGGCAATAACAGAATTTTGAGAAAAGTCTTTTGCTAGATTATATTCCTAGCTTTGCTTCAACCCCTTAATTCTAAAATATTACAAGTAGGTATTTAATTTTGATACAGCTTTCTTTTAATTTAATTTTTATTAATGATTCGCTTACATAGCATATTATCCATAACTTTGATGAAAGTAAAGTTGCGTGAACCTGTGCATAACGAAAGGTCAGTATTTAGATGTCTATTTGGGAAGTGCTGGAATATTATTATTATTTTTTTAGATTTATGGCATTTCACATACGTTTTATTTGATTTAGAACAGCACTTTTAGTTATGACATGAAAATATTTCAATCATCAGATACAAAAAATTTTCATAAATATAACATACCATCATAGTATTCTTTAACTACTCAATGATCTTTGCTGGATTAAAATACAAAGTCAAATGGTCTGCAGATATTATAGTTCTCTATAGTCAAATCAATTCGAGAATGAATTATGAAAAGCTACTGCGTGTCTGACTGGATATCTAAGTTAAGAAATATTCGTAGTAAAATGTGGGGATAAATACTAAAGATTATTAAATAGTGTTACACACTGAGAAATGAATAGAGTTCGAAACAATCATATTACTGTCGAACAGTATAAAATAATATATATATCATTAAATAGTAAGAAGCGTTGAACGTAACATATTCTACCACCATAGTGGGAGAAAAACTACGGAGTCATTGTGTACCTAAAATAATTTGGCTTCGTAACCTTGATCGATAAGTACTAATGATGTGAAACTCACGTTATGAAAAGTGAGGTTGGGAGGTGGGAGTGGGGGAGTGAGTGGTGAGAAGTATGGCGAAAACTTTCGTGAAACAAAACGCTATCGGATATCACATAAGAGGATAGGAAAAGACACTGGTGTTTATGTATAAGATGTATGTGTAGTTCAAGTATTATATGTGTGTTGAGGAAAGAGCTAAACAGATATTAGAGGAACACTCAGGATAGAGGGAAGGTGAATAGAAAGAACCACAACCATCACATATCATCTGATTTAAGGCGGAAGGGGTGGAAAAATTTTCCACTGTCGTTGGAAGAGTTAGAGCTTCACGTAACATACTGAACGAGGAGTGTAATCTTATACTATAATGATATAGTGATGTAATTTACTGCAAAAGCTGCGAAGGGAGCGATGGTAAATTCGCAGTTATAAATTACTGCTGCGCGTAATTGTGGCTTTTAGTTACCATCACCTAACATGTGTTCTGCAGCGATTTCTTGCGTCTCTTGGCAACAGCTAACAAAAGACTGACGCTCGCCCTCACAGCAGGTGGCACTGCGATTGCTATCTGTCTGCAGACGATCATTGTCGGTGGCACGCCAGCCGCCTTCTGGTCTTATTAGGGCCTCTCACGCAGACAGCACTTCCGGCAGGCGCTAACACAACTTCCAGTCATAAATGTAACATGTACCAGATATCGACTGCTGCCAGTCGTATAACTAGTGAAACAGTGCAGCACAAAATATTGGAATATTACCTGTATTTTATCACATGACATGGACTCCACTGCGTTTAGTCAGGGGGCGTCCATTAATTACGTGTTTTTATTGAATTGCGGACCTCCCCTCTCTCCTCCCCCACTCCCTCCTTCCCCCCTCCCCCTGTCGTGAGATTTGGTCAGATCTGGTCTTAAGCTTCCTCCCTCCAATGATTACGTGAGATCTTGAGGGAACCGCCAATCCCCTGCTGACCAACATCGCAGTTTTGACCTTTTATTAAAAAACAAAAAACTACTGTTCTTCAAGAAATTAAAAAGATGACGTTAGATCTGTTGACAGACCCCCTTTGGTGAGATTACGCCGGACCCTTTCCTTCCTCCTATTTCACCTCACGCAATTAATAGACGCCCCATAACACTTAGTGTCTTTGTTTGAGTTAGGTATTGAGTAATCAATGATATGTTATTAATTTCCTGTAATGGTTAAAAAAAGGGCTACTTTAACTTTCTTATTGAATGTTGCGTTCATTACTTGTTCTATTCTTTTATTGTTGAAAAGACTTGAGCCACATTAACAAAGTTTTATCTTTTTCACGATATCTGTTATCACTTATCACTAAACACAGATAGAGGAAAAAGATCATATTTCACCTCAAAAGATTGACGTTGAATTTGCTAATCAGTACTACTAGGTGAAAGATGTTGACAGATTCCATACATTTTGTTAATTTTCTGCATTTTTGCTTCTGAACTGATGTTGATGCTAAATGTTTAAACAAAACGTCTTAGAATACACTAAAAATTTGAAAAGTACATTTATAGGTGGATTTACTATTTGTGGTGTTATTGATTGCTGGTTCAAAAAATTCCCTCATCCACAAAAATTTATCAATAGAGACGATCACGTCCTGTTCTATGAAGAGAAAATGTCATCACGGAACTGTGAAGCGTTTATGTTGTAGAAAGTTTACATTAATCGAATGTAATGTAGTACATTTTCGATCTCACTTCAAAAGTAACCTAATTTGCCAGTGATATCACATGCTTTAAATTACTCTAATTACCATCACAATGTAACCTGTAGTTTCTGCGTGAAACTGATTCAACAAAACTTTCTAATTTTTTTCGAGTGACATCGAAATGACTCATAGCCTGTTTTACACGCCGGACCACGTCCTGCTCGTTAATTGGAACCCAAAATACAACTAGCAGTTTTTGAGTTAAATGCGTTCAACGATTGATACTAACTTCCAAATTTTTCATTTTTCGGACATCTCATCAATATGAAACATATCCCAATTAATTGTGTCATCATGAACTGCAAAACTAATGGAAACCCCAGTGAATGTGGCCAGTAGTTTATGCGTGAATCACGTTTCTATCTTCAACGTATTGTTTTACGATATCACATGAAATTGAAACATATCGTATTTTACCCGCAAGGCCAAAAATTGTGCATAAAAAGAAACTCCTATAAATCCGACCAGTTATGTGTGAATAATTCGTGTTCTCCTAACATTTTATCTTAAACTTCTCATCTTTTCTTCGTCGCTGTAAAATGAAAAATACCGTATTTATATATATATATATATATATATATATATATATATAAATGCGGGTAATAACACTTTTACTAACTAAACAGCACAGACCTTAATGTAAAGTTTTGTCCCTGCAATAGTCGGTATCTATATATATAAAGATGAATGTATGTATGTTTGTTTGTTTGTTTGTATGTTTGTTTGTTTGTTTATTTGTTCTTCATACAAATCCACAGTTTTCATCCGATCTCGATGAAACTTTGCACACATATCCTTTGAAACAAGGAGAAAAATACTGTCTTCACTTGTTTGAAAAATTATCTGTATAAGTAATAAATGTTGTCTTATAATATCGAAAAATTACTGAATGGCGATAGACAGACACGTTGGATATGGAGGTATCTGTACCGTTTTTCTGTGTAGCGGTCACCTAGCCAAGTGGTTAAAGCGCTTGCCTACTTATATTTGGGTCGCGGTCCCCGGATCAAATCTCCGTGGTGGTAGAGATTTTTAAAAATTGTTTTTGATCGTAAGAGTCATGCCTGGACCGTCGGTTATTCGGATTGAATGTTAAACTGTATATATCACAAAGTTACGGGTGCAATGCGAGGCAAATCGTAGATAGTCTTGCAATGCTGTAGGTGTACAATTTTTTACGTTATATTGATCCCTCAGGGGTGATTCACAGTCAGTGTGTGTGTGATTTGCAGTAATAATACTATAAATGAGGAAGTAAGTCTCTGCCTTTTGTTACGATTTGACAACTAAATGCCTATAGCGATATTGACGGAATTTGACAAGAAAATCTGTAGGGAGTGAACAGGACATTTTTTTTCCGGCATGATTAACAGTTGTAATCACGAAACTTTGAGAACTTATCAATTGGTGACAGCGAGACGGATATATGTGTTAGTCTGTAATATTACGTCGATTGCTCAAGCTGTGCTTCTCGCGCATTATGTTAGTGGATAATTTGTTAATAAATTTATTTTAGGGAAAAACGTATTATTTAGTATAGATGTCGATTATCTCTGTCCTTTTACTTTGTGTCTGCATAAATGTTTCTGGCACCAGTTTATTTTGCCTTCTTTTTTGACATGCCTTGCGGGCGTAAACTGGCCTAAGTTGTAGCTCTAGCAGAGCACGAGCAGCTAAAGTTATTAGTACCCGAAATCGGATGCTCATGCTGAAGAAAGAAGAAAAGTCCAAGCTGAAATAAAGCTGCCCTTAGTTAACACCACTTCCTCCCCACATTCCCTCACATTCGTTTGTTTTTCCGTTTTAAATATATTGGAAATTGATTTTCTTCAAGAGACGGGTTCGATAGTAGAATGATATAGTGATGGCTTTTCGGTCATATTATGCTTGTTTGGGACCAATCCTTCGGTACCAACAACCTTCTATATTCAATTCTGCCAAAGAAATTCTTAATCCACGCATACAAAGTCTCGGGTATCAGCTAGTTCTCTATATAAGTGTTTCAGACAACTGGGGCAATTATTTCACGTCATATTTTATATCGATAGTTATTCCATAATCCTTGCTGTTATAAATACTATTTTAATGTCACTACTACTATTAACCTTTGAATTCATGGTTTTTTCGAAACGAATTCGAGACATCAATTTTCTCTCATTTAACACGAAAATGAACACTATTCATCATTACCATTATCATCATCATCAACAACCAGTTCAATCATCAAATGATGTTGCCTCTTAAAATTATGAGTTCAGCCAGAGCTTGAGCAGCTTTCTCCGAGTCGAACGATCCTCTGTCAGTTAACTCCTACAACCCTCCGTATGTCCTTTTCCGATCGGTCGGGTGGTCTTCCTCTCGGTCTCTGATGGGATGGTATCTCCCTTCCTGTCTTTTCTAGCAAAGCCTAGCATTTACCTATCCATAACTGACTGTGCTAAGTTTTCCTTTCACAAATTCGTTTAGCGTCCAGGTCTCACGGCCGTAACTACACACTGTATAAGAAGGGGAGGGGGGACGATTATTATTATTTATTATCTCCAACACCTACCTTACCTTCATACCTTTATACGTGAGTTATTAAAAATGAATATGAAAATGATTTTAATTGTTGCAAAAAAAGGTGAACTAGAACCATGAATATTTTACACAAAATTATATCCAATTTATTGAGTCTTATGGCTTATACAAGGCCGGGTAATAGTTAACTTTACGTTAAACATATTCCAAAGACAACAAAAACAAGCAATACCCGACGTTTACAATCCGCCGATGAAAAGCAAACATAAAACTGAATTAAATATTTCAACAATTAGCAAAGTCAACATATTATCAACGTGGCAACACAAGCCATCAAATTGAAGTTAACATTTACCACAAAAGAGTTACCCAGGGGCGCCATATAATGTTAAAAGCATCGTCTTGAATTTACACAAGATCAGCAAGATGCTTGGAATTTGAAGTTAAACATGAAAATTAGTTAGCTCAGTGATTTTATGACGGGAGCAGAGTCTTATCTCAGTGCCGCTTAAGGGCTCGCAAGTCTTGTCAAAACCCAATGAACTGTGACCGTATGCGTCGGTAGATTACCATGATTACATCGTCGTGATGAAGTGTGACACGCACAGTGCCACTGCAGCTGCGAAAGCCAGGATAGTGGATTCGCCAACGTTACCACATCAACTTCCAGATTATGGCAGGCATGCCATACAACTTCTAGCTCCACAGAGCAAGAAAGTGTGATCAGACACAGTCACTGATCACCGGACGAGAGCGTGTCGGCTGACACGTCTGCACAGTGGCTCGTCCCGACAGCAAGTGTAGTCAAAAATGGCCTCTTCTCTTCTTCCTCGGAAAAGTCGTCTCCAACTCGCCACATGCAACAGAATCCCTTGAATTAACATTTGTGAACCCCTATAAACGTTCACGATTGGTGCATCGATATATGCCCATCATCACGTGTTTCATATCGTAGCCGGTATTTGCTGTCCGCTCGCGCCTATTCTGGTCGACCTTCAAGACACCAGGGCGGGGGGTGCGAGGTCGATGGACCCTCCGACTAACGGTCCGCGCGCGTCCTCTGCTTTGTGAGTTAAGGCGCCTGTCTGACGGCGAAACTTGCCATTGTACCGATCTCTGAGCGTTTAAAATGGCAGTTCCAACTTCCCATATTCAATACATTACTGAATAGCAAGTTTTGTAGAAATTAAAATTATAATAATGATAACTCTGGCCACCTGGGTTTAATATACAATTATTTACCTATGCAATATCCCTATTATTTATGATATTTACAACTTACATAATTGAATATTATAAAGAAAATCAGAATATTAATTAATTATTTAATTATATTCATTGTGGGTGACTCTGTCATACCACAACACAGAAGGAATGACCGGTTCTGAAATACGCACTAACTTCATGGTTTCAATTAAAAATGCTAGAACGCCACTTCCACGCAACGAAGTTTTGTGGCAAATTCCAGGTTGAATACTTATACCATCATTTAGTTGTGTAAGAAAATGTAACAGTAAACTAAATAATTATATGTAAACACAACCAACAGACAAATAAACCACTCAAGATGCTTCAGAGAACGAAGGGAAATACATTACATACGGTGAATAACTTATTGAATAGAGAAGTGAATTGCATTAGCAGTCATCATTTAGTATGTATTTGTAATCAGCAGTTTACAAAAATGGTTGCAAGAATCCATTTATTAAACTCTAGTTTTCGCTTTGTATAGACATAAACCGCACCGAGTTGGCGTGTCCTCAACGAAAAAGTGGGATATGCGTGTCTAAACTGAATACCGAATCATTTCGTGCACTACGTAACAATTTGACTTTAGCGTGCTGATGAGAATCTGTGATACTACTATACACTAGTTTATTACATTGTATGCGTGTAGTTTTACAGCAAGCTGAGGACGCAGTAATATCTTTATAATACATGAAAAAATTACACCATAAAAATATATTATGTTAATTTAAAGAGTTGTTGGTTAGTTAAATACATTTAATGTTTGAATTTTCTATTAATAAAATCAGAAAACTCATTGTTCAGTAAATAATAATGTCTATGTTTCACAGTGTATGGAATTTTTGAACGTTGACAATATTACAGAAGGAAAGTTTTGTTATAATATCATTGTTTTGTTGGGCAGCAGTGAGTGCATACGAAAAGTGAGCAAGTTGCAACAACCCCGGCATTAAAACTAATTGGACTATTGAGAAAGGAATATACAATTTTGAATTTATTTTGAAGGAAATTTTGAGAAAAGGGATAATGTAAGAATCTGGTGACAATACTGAAGATGAATACAAAATCGCGTTCAAAATATAAGAATAGGGTATGATTATGGATGATTGATACTGAAATATCCCATCTAAATACTGCAAAATGAGTTTAAGTTCAATTATTGTTTTTGTTCGTGTATAAAGAGAAGCAACTTTAGTTTTGCTAGTGTGCGTGTGGGGAATTCCCTTCAGTTTTATCAGTGCAGGTTTATTTTTATTCGTAATAGTTTTATAGTAATTTAAAAAGTTTCAGTAAACTTTTGTGGACAGTTGCATATAGGATTCCAAGGTGGGCTGTACTACAAACAAGTAGACAACTGACATCAATTAGCTAAGTCTCAATCTAGACGAAGAATGGACGAATTCATGATCTGGTGCTAGTTGGAAGTCCGATCATTTCACAGACACTTACAGCATGACAGTCAGCTACTGATGCTTTCTGAGGGAGGAAACGGATTGAATCAAGGACTTGAAGTTCCGTTAAATCTAATCTGCTTAACCATAACTTTATTTACTGCAGCGTTTTTTATTTGTATCACGTAGCTTCCAGCTGACATGTTGCAGCAGTAGTTTACAGTCTTTGTGCCAGTTTGTTTACTTAGCAACGAGCGCGTAGCGTCATACTGTACTAGGTCGCTATCTTCGTTGAATTTATTCGTTTAATTTTACTGTTCTCAAATATTATCTCGTGCCTGGTGTTGCCGGCATGGGAAACCATGGCAGGTTTATCACTATTGTTTTGTTTATAATGGCGGGTATGTTCTTTAAGTCTATCCGCTGCAATGTGACCCGTATCACCGACGTAAACACCACAGCGACTGCAGGTGACTTCTTAAACACCCTCAGGCTGTTGTGGGAGTAAACGGTCTTTCATCGTGGTTAATGACCGGCCAAACTTGCAGCGAGTCTTTGCAGCTAGTCTTAAGCTGTTCACACCTCCAAACCTTTAACAGTTTTCCTATCCAGTCTGTGACGTCTTGTTCGCCTGGGACGAAGGCGAGAATCTGTGGAAAATTATCGTCATAAAATGTGTTGAAGAGTTCCGTGGGTCTGGTAATTGTTAAAATCATTCTGATGTCGGATTCGCGGTATACGTTGGGCCAGAATATTCTTTGAGAGTTGCCTGGCAAATAAGCGTGATGATGGACGTTATGGTTATGTTTCGTACCGCAAAGTGACCCATAATATTAGGTATTTGCACACCAAGTAGCACCATCGTCAGTTGACGAAGAGGGTTCTACTGACTTCATTGAGTTTAAAAGCAAATACAGTATGTCACTCGGAAAGTCTGATGGACGAAATAGACTCACAGGAGTATACATACCCGTATCGTCTACATCATTTCAATGTTTCGAATTCTGTTGCAGGCTCAGATAACATTATTTTAACAAAATAAACTGTTGCATAACACAGTAACTCTCCACCCATTTCCAATTGCTAAATTTATCTTGCGACATCTGAGGCACTCGAATAAACCAAATTACACGATCAATAGTTTGTTGCTAACTTTTAAGTATTTAAAAAATTAAGGTGTTTTCGTCTTGTTTATGTACTGGAAGATGATTCTTTAAGACTCTGTGTGGGATTAAAATGTTATTTTACGGTTTTGTTGTAAAGATTATAACGATATAATCGTTATATCTCTGTATTTGCTGTATGTTCTGTAAAGCGAGGTTCCACGGTGAGTAGATTGTGATTTAGCTACTGAATAATTTAAGTTGGTAGTGTAAGATTTTATGTTAGCAGTTGGTAACGCGACCTCTGTAGCAGTCGCAATAAGCCGGCAAATGTGTGTGAAGTGATAATGGCCGTAAGACATAAGAATTGTTAGAATTGACACCCCTGAGAGGCGACTAACAAAATGTAGTTATATATTTGTTATTCTGATTTTTAAATAGTGTTTACTGAAGAGTTAATATTGTAAAAGCTTTAGAGAAAACTGACTACGAAATATATATCGTGAATAATACCGAAAGTGGATTTTTGTTAGATCAGTAATTTCAAACTGCTCCCATCGGTAATTGAAGTTTTATGCTTAACTCTTAAATTTCGTGTAACGAAGGCTTTCGTCAAAGAGATCATGGCCAAATGGTTTATCAAAATCTACGACGTGCCCGCCCTTGCGGTAATAAGTTGAGTAGCTTGCAAATGGCTCAGAAAATGTTGTCTAACTTGAATGGAAAGAAGACGATACGAAGACACCAAAGACTTAACGTTACAAGATGTTATAATTATTTCAAAAATTGATCAGCTGTAGGAACCACCAAACCAGCATTAATAGTATTAAAATTGCGGTTAGAATTCTTATACAACCCCAAATTACATAAATTTATTCGAATTTTTTTATTATGCTACAACGATCTCTCCTATAAGTACAGAATACGAAGCCAATACGGCCATATACTTAAATATTTAATCTCAACAATTCTTACGTAACAAATAAACTATTTAAACTAATGGTGCCGGCAATATCAAAAGACATAATTACTGTTTTAAGATTGACCAATAATTTGTAGAGTTAATTTATAATTTTGATATATCAGTGGTTCTGTAATATTGAAGTAATTATTACAATAGTTGACAGTAAGGTTTACAAACAAAAATTGACTTTCTTGTAGCCTATCCAACTTAAAATTAAGGGACATTAATTTAAGATCGTCAGTTTAACAATACTGGAAGATGTAAATGTATTACGTTATAAATATATCATGTCTGATTAAGTAAGGTAGGGGATTCGGTTAATCCGTATTAATATCAAATCAAATATTATGAAATACGTCGTCAAAGAATATACCCAGCAAGAACAACAAGAAGCGTTATGAACAGATACAATTGTATTGACTAAACCAGATGGATATTTCTCGCTGATATTCCAAGAAGCGGTGGCAATATTTAATCCTTCCTCAAACATACACGGAGACGTAGTGTACATACTGAGTGAAGCTGAAAATGTTTAATGTATAACCACGCAAAATGCCGCACTGAAAACCCAAACAAAGGAAATAACATCCACGGTCGGGACTCCAAAACGTAATATCGCTGCTATATGGCGGAATGGTTTGTTTTCGTTGGCAACCAAAATATTTGTTCACGAATGAACCGCAATTTGCACTTGAAGTTTCACGGAGGGTTCACGTGAAACGTTGGTGTACTTAAGCAAAAATAAAACACAGCTCAACACACCAATAAAGAAATAAGTTATAAAGTACACTATTGTCCTCTTTTTGCTATGCGAATTTTGATATTTCCATTAAACTGGAGGTTGAAAACAATGTGGATGAAGATGTTTCTATACCGAAGAATACTCTCCTTAACCATGAAACTGCAATATATTTGAGTTCCAATAATCGTGGTGCAATATTTTTCTCCATTGACGAAAAAAGACAATTTCTCACACCTAATCCATTACTCCGCGGTTCAATCAAAAATCTTTATTTGCTTTCTATCAGAAAATGAAATTAAATGAAGGGAGCTGGAAATCATCGGGAAAGGACTGTCAGGGATTTTAAAATGTATAAAATTGAATAAAGTTTACTTTTCTGATTGGCTAGTGACAAAAGTATGGATATTTGTTCACAGCCATGCATATTCTGTACTTGGTTTCGTTTACGTATTCTGAAATACTTGCCACGTATTTTTAGAACAGTATCTTCAAAATGTCTATTCAATTTATAGTGACTCTCGCCCAGTTTTAACTTATAAGATAGTGATATTTCAGTTAATTTTAACCATTTTTAGGACTTTTATCGAGAAAGTTCCTTGCGTAAAGTGTTTTGTTACGGTTTTTACTTCTTACGACAACGAGGTTATTAGTACCGGGAGAAGATTGTAGGAAGAAAATGAATGGAATGGCCTTGATTCGAACCGCAGCATCTTCAGAAGTTTCAGACCTGAAATGTTACTGTTCACTCACCGGACTCAGTACGGGTCTCAGAATATGTCCTATCTACGTGAAATCGTACAGAAAAGGTTACTGACATCTCATTCCATCGACAGCAGTGTTTAATCTTTTTAAACACTACAAAACAGATATTTACTGGAAGATTACTGAATATATTCGACGGTTGATTGAACTACACCAATTCGCTTTTTTCCGCCATTTGTAAAACAGCTAATTGTTATGTGTTGCTGGCAACATCATCTTTTATGTAAATATCTTTAAGTTTTGTGGATACCCTTTCTAACATATACATGGTGATGTTTCTCAAACGTAATCAAGTTTCAGAGGAACAAAGTAACGTCATGTTTCATTAATGTGTTGCTTTTGAACTACTGGTGCACTGATCCCAATGTTATTACCTAAAGCAAAAATTATTTTTAGCGCTAAGCTCATAACACCCTTATGTGCCATGCCGTATAAATCGCTCTGGCGCTGAATAATGTTTCCCTAATTTTCTTACTATAGCATTATTTTAATTAAAAAAAGAATTTATCTTTTCAGCTCTAGGAACACCAACTATTTATGTGTTGGTATTTTAAAATCAGAATAACAGTTTATGAGTATGATAATAATATAGTCGTTCACAAGTGATTAAAAATAATAGTATGATTTATTTTTAAAGCATTAATGTCTCAAAATACTGTATGTAAAGAAATCAAGTTTTAAATATAATTTATACTAAAAGCGTTGTGATTGTCCATCCACTTAATATCATTTTTCAGTAACAGTATTAGTTAGAATATTGATTGGGAAATGAAGCAATGATGGAGAAATGATGGAAAATCGTTTTGAGGAAGTTGATGTTAAATTCTGTTTTCCTTTTATTTACGCAGGTTTTAGGCCTCTTGCCTTCAAGTTTGAGATTATATCTTCGCTATGTACAAAACCGTTATGGCCAGAGGTAATAATTTTTTAAGAAATATAAAAATGTAATAACATTTGCAAACGGTCGCTTCAGTCATCCGTGGTTGCGTTTATCTTTCTTTCAAGTTGTTCCTATAATTTTACTACTAATATTTCTAATCATCACATTGTCGACATGACGAAATAACCGCCTAAATAAAGTAACCCAGGTCCTAAGCCGCACTTGAACGCTCGGTGCAACTATACATCGACAAGTTCGGTTACTGTAAGAATAAAAATAGTTATGTGAAATTCGAAAGATATTAGAATGTGAATGCTGATATTCGAGTATAAATATGGATCCACAGACGTCCGAATAATATTGTTTCGAAACGATATGAAACAGTTACCTCTATGTTTCAGCGGGAGAAACCTATACCACGAGGGGGAAGCGCCTCTGGAGAAAAAAAATAGACGATGTATCATTTAATACATTTATGAAGCGATTGAAATAAATGGCCAACAACCAAGTTATTGTTATAACTCTTATCTAATATCTGTGTACAAAGTATTTGAACAAGATAATTTCAAACCATTAGATTGTAAATCAATGTATAGAAATCCACACTGAATAAGTTCATTTTGAAATGATGTGTTGTGTCATTACTTTTTATATTGTAGAACTGTTATCAGAGAAGTGATAATACATTTGCTAGATTTCCTATTGCTTAAAATAAGAAGCCCTTTTTCTTTCTTTATGGCTTTATGATTTGTCGACTTTGAGGTAATAAGAGGCGTGATAGGACTGGGGACAAGGAGCGGGAAGGAATTCGGCCATAGTATTTGAAGGAAGCATCCCAGCATTCACCTGGAGTGATTCGGGAAAACCATGTAAAAACAAAATCTGGATGCTCGGAAGGAAATTCGATCCGGCGTTCTACCGAATGCGAGGCCAGATCGTTACCGCTCACCCACCAAGCTCGATGAAATTAGAAGATAATTAACAAAAAACTAAAAATGAATTAAGGTTAAAAGGTTACATGTTAAGAGAAGTCGGTTACGTCTGTTTGTTGTTTCTTTGGTTGATTTCTGTTTGGTGTCGTACACGTCATTTTCTTCTTTTCCGTATATTATAAGGTTATGGTAACAACAGATTTTATTGAGAACTACTGTGCCACCATTTCAACGATCCGCTTTTTCTTTACACTGTTCCATACAAAATGGTCGCTTTGAGCTACTGGACGCAGAAATGAGGTGATGGAGTGCCATGCCTTTGGCGTACTGCAGGAGTATGGATGCAGTGAACTGTGAATTGCAGGTAGTTTGGTAACGGGGTCGATCCAGTTGATTCCTGCATGTTCGAGTATTGTTCATTTAAAAAAAAAAATTCTCGACGTTTAGAATGTAATAGCTCCAAAAACGTAGTAAAGGGGTGATTTTATTTTATCCATTCTTTCAGTGATTTGGTGTTTCTAACAACTAAATCATATCTGAATTCCTCTCATAGAGTTCAATTGATTTCGTATTTTCATTGTAACGTAGTAGGTTTTACACAATCGTATCTTCCCGGAAGAGGAAACGAACAATAAAGGAGCAGTACGTGACATTCTATCATTTATTGCTGTCATACGAATTTTTCATACCAACATAGGAAAGATGTGTTAGCAAAGTACTAGATTAATTCTTACTGAATACCTACTGCATCTCTGTTTACGATATTGATTATCGTAAGAAACTTACGTAGGTTTCTAGTGGCAGCACAACTGTCACAAAACTGTGGTCGATGTTACTTTTTCTATGGGGTGGATATAAATTTTCTAAAAGTTTCTTTTGTCAATGAATCAGATGTTATGGACTATCACACAATAAGTTATAAGAGAACAAAGTGATCTTTTGGTTTGTTTGCGGTTTTATTGTAGCCTGGCTTCAATACCCTTCTCTTCGACTTCTACAGAGTAATAAATATATTTTAGTTTACATTTGAATAGCATATTTTTCTTTCTTACATAGTACATTATACGTCATATCTACTGCATTTATGGCGGCGAATGTAGACTTGCCTCTATATTTTGTATATTTAATTATCATTTTCATAGAAGATTTGCCTATCCTTCGTATACGTTATTTAATTCAACGTTTCTTCTTGATTATAAATTACTCCAACAATCACTTATAAACATAGTTTCGTTAACAAAAATGATACACTGAATCACTTAACACAAATTTCATAAAGCATATTATTTTAGTACAGTGGGATACAGCCGTACATGTAACTATCAAAATTCATGATCTAGTATGCCATTTTCTTCCCCTCTAATCATTTTACATTTTTTTTTTTTTTTTTTTTTTTTGCTTATGACTTCATGCCTCGTAGACATCAAAGTCATTAGATGCTGGAAAGGAACGGGGAGGAATTCGGACATGGCCTTTTGAAGGAGGCATCCCGGCATTCGCCTGGTGTGATTTGGGGAAACCATGGAAAACCCAAATCTGGATGAACGGATGGGGATTGGAACCCGCATCCTACCAAATGCGAGGACATATCATTAACCGTTCACTCACCACACTCGGTAAATTTAGTGCCCTAGGTGTTTACATCGGCTTCCGAAGCTCAATTTCCATAAGTGTAACTTCTTCAATATGATTAATTATTAATTGTTTTACATTTTTCATTTTATTATAACAGTACAATTTCAATTATAGTATATATTATCTGTTGTGTCAGTCTTTTAGAGTGATTTTTTAAGATGTATTCGAGAGCACATCAAAGACCGTTTGTTGTTGATTGTTGAAACTTTACTATCAGTCACCAACAGGAAAGTCTGTACAACTGGGGCAGATTTGCCAGATTTCTAGGTAATACTGTAGCATTTCACAGGATCAGCAGATTTTATACCTGTACTGTATGATTTGCGTAATATAAATAATCGTCATCCATTGGTGTATCTTTCTCATCAGAAGAAGTTGAAATATATTATTGACACAGTGAAGTGAGACACAATTCCTATTCTTAAAGTAAAGAAAATTACAAATAAATGTTACTTTTTTTTCAGGAATAAGAACGGTTGTTCCCTTGTAGACGTAGTGCAGATACGAGGAGGCAATACGGATCTGCTTAGACTATGAGACATAAATTTATTTACGAAAGTGCAGAAGCGCAACAGCTGCAAAAAGTCTCATCGCATTTCTGTAGGAAAAGTAGATTGGATAGTCAGCAGTTTGCGGGAGAGGCAGTTGGGGAGTTTGCGATGCAGCAGCATGACGGAATTGCCGGGAAACTCGTGAAATATGGATCGGCCGTAGAAAGCTTTCCACCGCCGGCGAACGGCCAAGCGTCCTGCCAGCCGCCATTCAGCCAGTGATTCGTGTGGGTGTTGGTGCTGTTTTGTAGATTCTGACTGCAAACACGACAGCAAACAGTAGTCGGTCGGAAGAGAGAGGTCGTTGTACTAAAGCCAAACATACGTGACTCTATAATGCGGTTTTGACTCTATAAATACTACTGTATTTATAAAGATGAATGCATGTATGTTTGTTTGTTCTTCACACAAATCCATAGTTTTCATCCGATCTCGATAAAAGTTTGCACACTTATCCTTTGAAACAAGGAAAAAAATATTTTCTGCATTTGGCTGAAAAATTATCTGTAAAAATAATACATGTTGTCTCATAATTTCGAAAAATTACAGAACGGCGATAGACAGACGCGTTGGATGTCTAGGTCTCTGTACTGCATTTCGATACGGCAGTCAGGTACCTCAGCGGTTAAAGCGCTTGCTTCCTAATGTTTGGTCCGTGATCTGCAGTTCAAATCTCCGTGGAAGCAAATATTTTTAAAAATTGTTTTTGGTCGTAAAACCCACGTGTGGACCGTCGGTTATTCGGATTGAATGTTAAACTGTGGATATCACAAATTTGGGAGTGCAATGCGAGGCAAATCTCAAGTAGTCTTGCAGTGCTGTAGGTGTACACTTTTTTACGTTATAATGATCCATCAGGGGTTGTACGCAGTCAGTGTGTGTGATCTGCATTGATAATACTATAAATGTGGTAGTAAGCCTCTGTCTTTTTGTTACGTATTGACGACTAAATGGCTATACCGTTATTGGTGGAATTTAACAATAAAATCTGTAGGAAAGGCACGGGACGTTTTTCTACATCTACATATATACTCAAAATATTCACAAAATTGTTGGTGGCAGAGGGTGCTCAGCACCAAAGCTAATATCTTTGTTGTGCATTCCAATCCCTAATGGTACGAGGGAAAAAAGAATTCACATAAGAATCATTGCGGCACCTTATTTCTCTAATCTTATCTTTCCTGTCATTCCGGCTCAAATAGGTTGGTGGACGAAGTATTTCACTACACTCGTGAGCGAAAGTGGGAGTACACATTTTTACCAATAAGTTTATACGAAACGTACGTCGTCTATCTAGCAGAGACTCCCAGCCTAGTCTACTAATCACTTCTGTGACGCTTTCATGAGGACTGTAGCAAGCGGTCACGAATCGAGCGACTCGTCTCTGTACTTTCTCTATTCTTTCGATCAACCCCTTACGAAACGGATCCCAAATGGCACAACAATAGTCCAAATGTGGACGCGCAAGAGATTTGTACGCTATCTCCTTTGTTTGTTGATTGCATTTTTTCAAGATTCGACCTATGAATCGTAGCCTAGTATTAGCTCCACCTACTAACGAATTAATGTGTAAGTCCCATTTCATGTTCCTTTGTACTGTTACTCACAAATATTTCATAGAATCAACCATATCAATAATTGAATTGCTTAACTCGTATTTCTGAACAATTGGATTCTTCTTCTTAGTTATGCTCAATGTCTTGTACTTTTTACAATTTAGTGTAAGTTGCCACTCAGCGCACCATGCCAAAATAATATCCAGATCACGCTGAATTTCTGAGCAATCGGCGAAATTCCTTACTTCCCTATAAATAACCGCATCATCAGCAAATAATTTAAAAAGGCTTTTCACTTTGTCTCCGAGATCGTTTATAAAAATTAAGAAAAGAAGTGGTCCTATTACACTTCCTTGAGGTACCCCCGATGTAACATCTAGATTAGAAGAACTTTCTCTTTCAACGACGACATACTGCGACCGACCAGTTAGAAAATGAGTGATCCATTCACAAAGCTGATCCGATATTTCGCGGTATGATTAACAGTTGTGGTCACGAAATTTTGATAATTTATCGAATGGTGACAGAAATATGTTGGCAAACTGATTCTCTTCAAGAGGCAGGTTCGATGGTAGAATGATATAGTGATAGCTTTCCTGTCATATTATGTCGACTCGGTGTTGTTTGGGACCAATCATTCGTTACCAACAACTTTCTATATTCAATTCAGGCAAAGAAATTTTTAATCCACGCGTATGAAGTCACGGGTATCAGATAGTACTACTATATTTATAAAGATGTTGGTTCCATGACTACTGCTATTATTATTTCCAACTAAATTAATTTCAATAAATCTTGATTCCATGAGTTAAGAAGTGCCAAATTTGGAATTATTATCACCCTCTAGAGTCTCTTTAAACTAAAAGATTTTTAAGTTTTGTTATCGAACAAACATTTCGCATCACTTGATGGCAGATCTGTTTCAAATTAATATGAAATTTAACTCTGAAAGTGTGTAATAATGCGTCTGCTGTTGTTTCTTTGAGGTATTTGTTTCCATGCTATTTCAGTATTATTAAAATGTACGTCATCACTTAATTATCGGGATTTTTTTGAACCCATTCTTTTCCAAACAACTCTCCAAACGACAGTAACATCCGATTAACTACACTGTTCTGTAGCACACTGCAGCAGGCAGAAGTTGAGGGCGTAAATAACTCGTGAATTCCATTTACAAAGTTCCAATTTCAAGTTTAAAAACACAGTAACAATCATTGTTTAGTATTCGCATGCACAGTAACTTCCAAACAACCGACTTCCACGTTTATATCCACTATAGGAACCTTTGTTTTGAAAATTCCACAACTTATAATAATAATTTGACTAACCACTTAAAGTTACCTTTATTTTGGATAGTAAGTTTTTAAGTTTAAGCTTCTGAAACAGGTTGTCTAAGTGAACCAGATATGTGAGTTGATATTCATATAAGTCAGATGCTACAGTCTACTCGCAACTTTCAAAAATAATTCATCAAAAAAGATATTTTGCTTCCTGATAAAGATTATTTAAAAAGGCAGAAAATTAGTTCTTTCTTAAATTTTACCTAAATTCTGGATGTATAGGTTGGAATTATTGGGTTGTCTATTCTTACATTGAAACTGCAACCATGAAAACGTCTGTACAATCGAAATATTAAAAAAAAGTTTTGGTGTACAATTAATAAGATGCAGATAAGGAATAAACCTTTTTTTTAAAAAAATCTGTTTATCTATTTGCGTTTTGACGAGCAGAAATCACACAAAATTTATTGATCAGATATTGAAGGGAATTTAGTTTAATGCAAAGCCTATGGTCTCACGGATAACATCAGCATGTTTCATGTTGACGTGGAAAAAATTATATAATAAAAAAAAATAATGTCAGTTTTTCCTTTAATATGATTCACACAAAAACTACTAGTCATACTTTCGAGGGGTTTCGATTAACGTAAATAGCGTGGTCCCGCCGGTTAAAGGTCAAGAAATTTAGAATAAATTTTTGTCTAACGCGATTCACCGAAAAACTTCTACCTGGATTTTTATTAATGAATAGCCTATAACCACGCTAGTAAACTATGGTATGTCTCATGTTGCAATGACGTCAAAAAATGTGAAATTAAAGAAAATGTTTCTTTGAAAACGATTCTCGCAAATACTACTGATTTGTATTTCTACCCAGTTTCGATTTAGCCGATTGGGGCGCAGATAAAATTATGTTTTATATTGATGTATTGTCGTAAAACAGAAACTTACCCACCGTCGCGCAGGTAAAAAAGAATATTTTTTTTAATGTGATGTCAGAAAATTCAGGAGTTTGCCAAATTATTATCATTTTTTTTGAACATGATTCATAAAAAACACAGTGCCCTGATTTTGATAGGGTTTTGAGTAATGTAAAGCGCGTATTAAAGTAGTTAAATAGGATATGAGATTTTGGAAAGCTGACAAATATACCATGTTAACATCAATTTTTTCGTTGAGCTTTACTCGCGAAAAAACAAGTGGTCAGGTTTTGATGAGGTTTTTAATAATGAACAGCACGTGCTCATGCAGGTAAAACACTATAGGTTTCTTTTGAATCTAAGGTAAAAATTCAGAATTAAGAATAATTTTTCGTTGAATGCGAACAATGTCAAAACTACAGGTCGGATTCGATTAATTTATTGCCTGTGAGTCCATGGCTAAAATACTATGTTCCATTTTGATATGGTGTCTAAAATTGTAATATTTCCGTGAACTCGAAATAAAAATATTAAAAAAAACCTACTGGTCCGAGTTTTGATTAATGTACAGCTCGTATTTTTACTGGTAAAATAGCGTATGTTTCATTTTGATATGTCGTTAAAAAGTTGAAGAATTAAAATAAGAGTACACAAATTAATATTTATTTAAAAGTGAGTTATGTACTGAAGTCGCGATTTCAGCGTACGAGTGGCGTCATATATTTCGGGGGAATGAAGTCACAATTTGTCATGGAGAAAAGGGCTTCCAAAATTCTATGCCAAGTTCGTGTAATTTTTTTTTAGTAAGTGTTTCTTTGTAAAACAAAATAATAAGTAGACACAAAGGCATTAAAGATTAAAAATTGGATAGGTTAAACGTTTCACAAGCCTGGATAGTTTTGTGGTACACAGAACCAGCTCTCACTACATACGAAAAGAATGCCACTTGAAAAGAATGCACTTAATTTTCTATCAATTTAATAAATTTTGTGTAATTCAATGAGCATTATATGTCTCGTTATAACCTGATAAGATACAAATAAATTTCGAATTATATTGCATACATCTTTGTGCTAAAAATAAAAATCCATAAACTATGTTTTGTTGTTGATACAAACAGATAAGAACTTAAGGTATGATAAATAAGCAAGTTCATTAGTAATATTTTATTGTTGTGAAAATGTCATCCAGTGGTTATTTTTTTAATTTTCATAATACAGTGTTAAGAGGGACAAATAATCTAGCGAAATAGCTTAGAACACACCTGATTTAATAACATGTAAACTTATTTGTTTCATTCTTTTCTTAATTATATTGGTGAATATCTCAGCAGAATTCACTTATTTCTCGTATTTAAAAAAAAAATGCCAAACATAGTAATTGCTACGATACACATTGAGTACTGGGATGCGTTCAGTATAGTATTTGCTTCGATATTCCATTTCCCCTTGATTTTTGTACAAATAATCTATCACTTAATCGGAGTTACACCTCATTCCGATTCGAAACGTGTTAAAAGCTCTTTACTCTTTATATTACACGTCCCCGCGGATCAATTAAAAGGTTGCTGGTATTAATCCGCACCCTCTGTTCCACCCAATAGCAAATCGTTGCAATTAATTTGAAAGTACTGGGACACCTGTAATCCGAGGTATTAGTGCTATTTCGCTCACTTCCATTTAAATTATTGACTTGGTCTCAAATAGTTGCTTCCAGATCTCGTGTGTTGGACAGTAATACAAGTAAAATTAATTTTAAAATGTGTGGTGATATATGTCTAAAACATTATCAATAATTTAAAATAACAATTCACAGGAGATTATTACTCTCCAGAAAGCTTGGTTCTACCCATTGTTTAATACTTGAATGAAGTTGTTCTAGTTTACGGTTTCGAACGCAACAGCACACGACTGGAGTATTTCCATATCGTTAAACAACCCTTGGAACCAAATAAAACTTTACAACAGTTATTTAAAATAAAAATACACGACTTAGTTACAGTTCCTAAACTTCGGCTCTTAAGCTGGAGTTACAGTTTGCATCTTCACCTACTGAAGTATCATTTCCTGGACTACGATTCAGGAGGTAATTCAGGAAAAATGATATATCTTATGAGCCAGTAATTTCGACGGCAATTCCGTATTTCTTGTGTAAATTCGTAGACAAGAATTCCACAAATTCTCTTAATGAATGTTTTGTGAAATTTTCTTTCATTCTAGTTTCAGTATCTGTTATAATGGCACAATGTATGTATAAATATAGAAGAAAGAAATGTAATAAAATGTTGTAGTTTATTTTATTTAAAAACTTTTGTCTCTAAATACGTGCTGATAAATACGCCAATAGTGTAAAACACTTTAATACCATTGGATTAAAATCCAAACGTACCCAACTTGTCAGAAGCAGCTCTCTAACAATTTATATTTGTAAAGTAATATTTCCAAACTAGGCTACATATGCACTCGGGATTTCAGTATAACGATTCTGGCACACGTGAACTTACTTTGCTGTTGTTTTCTCGGGCGAGGGAATGTAGAAGTATGTCAATTTCGATTTAATTTTGATGTTGTAAAAGAAGGAATCATAGTAAAAAAAATAGCGTTTTGGCACACAAAAAAATTCTTATTTCTTTACTGAAATATATTTAATTCTTGAAATATTTTGTTTTTTCTAAAAAAAACGCAATTACCGATAAAAAGGAAATGGATATATGATAACAGTATAATCTTCTCAATAGAGAAACTAGTTGTAGTGTCAAATGAACTGTTAACCTGTAACAGTTGGCAGCTGCCTTAAATATAAATAAAATGTCTCGAATTACTGAACTGGATTAGTATCGGAACGAAGACCATTCAAACTAAAATAAGTGTGAGATATTCGCAAACAGTGTGCTGTCCAGTATATGAGAGTTTTGTCCTTACATCCCAGATTGACAATTGCTAACGATTAAGTGGTGAGCAAGTAGAGCAGTCAGCGCACGTGTGAATTTGATTCCTGGCGAAATTAAGATAACCACCTATGATTTAGATTTTATATGCCAAACACTACATACAGTATTCGTTGGTTCTATATGCTACCTACTTCTTTTATATCACAAACTACTAGTTGGGCTGTTTCCCAATGTGAAATATTTTGTTACAGCAAAATCTTATTCCACAGACGTTATCCTGAAGTACACCAAATACAATTGGCAGCTGGTAGAAATATCAGCAGTGTGATTTGAAGAAAATCAACGCTTCAGAAATGCTGGTAGTAAGCGGTAGTTTTACTTTTCCAAGACATATTTTTTTAGCCGATTGCGTATCTATATTAAGACAAGGTGTTGTGAATGAACATATCTGAATTATAAGAAAGGAATTCTAGATTAAATTGTTCAGGGAAAGGAGCTTAATAAAAGTATTTTCATTGGTAGAAACCAATTTTGGATATGACATTTGATATGACACTTGAAACACAGGGTAGGTAAAAACTAAGATTTCCAATAAGAAGATGTGAAATATATGTATATATATATAAATATATATGTGTATATGTATAACAACACTTAAATCTATCAATAGTTATTGATCACCAGGAAAGGGTTTGAATCATTGTGAGAAACATATAGTGGCTATCCTGTTTTCATTTCATTTATACATTTAGATTCTAAATTTCTGGATTAGTTCAGAAAATTAAGTCTGAAAGTTACATTACTGCAACACCAGCATTCCTTTTTAACAGCATCATATAAAACCATAAAATTAATGCGACCGTATTGCGTTTATCTAATTAAGAGACAGTCGTGCACCTACAAAAAATTTATAAACCTTGACTTTCCACACGGAAACTGGAAATAAAAGCCTCACAATGTGGGTGGACGGATTCAATCTTGCCCGTTTTATCGCGCTTGCCATGCACCACTGGCCACTAGAATGCGGCTCCCAATCGCTATAGCCACAAAAAAAGGACACAGCAGTGGGGAAAAAATAGTGGTAAAAAGAGAGTGGTGGCACAAAATGCGACGCGCGTAAGCGTGCACGCAATGCGTTATCGCCAGATCCGACCAGTTGGGCGAAAGCGCGTCCGACACTTGGCCACTCGTCCAGCCGACCAGAAAACACTCGGTTTTTAAACAGCACAGCCTGTACAACGGCATTGCTGAATCCATTACTGCTGACTTCTGCACAGACAACTCTCCGGTTATTTATACTGGCCAACACTGTGACTCTCGTTAAATAGCATGTACCCGGAATGTAAACCAGTTTTTGTTTGGTTGTTTCTCGGTTGTCTAGCAAAACGCGGTCATTACTTTTGCTCCTCTGATTTTATTTATAACGTCTAGCTGAGGGTTTTTCAATCTGTGGTCCACGATAATATGGTAGGTAGTCCGCAGACATGACATTAACTCATATGATTAGTAAATATTAAGCATATTTGATATTTAATTCACTTTTAATAGTTAACTTGTAATTTAATAACTGAGTTTCAGTTTGAATTCAAAATATACTTTTAGATTTATGTTACGTTGGTAAAATACTATATGTCTTAAATGTTAATAATATATAAATAGGTAAAAAAATTAGGTCCCCAGATGTTGGTGATCCCCAGGATTATTTTTGACATTTTTACTGGCCCTCTGGTTGAAAGTGGGTGACAAACGGTCTGATGAAAGCATGGTTCCAGACCGACATTAACACTGTCAAAAAGGGTGTATTCGCGTATTCAAAAGAAGAAGATGGTTGAATAATGGTGGAAATGGAGCGTGTAACATTCTAGTCGTGGTCGCTATTCTGATTTCTCTTCTTGACATAATCATTGACAATTTACTATCTCAGATTGTATTTTTATGTCATCTTTTATACTTGATATAACTTTTAATGTTCGCCTTCCGGTCGTAATTTTATCTTTTGTGCTTCCTTTTTTATCTGAAAGGAAAACATACTACCAGAGCTTAATTTCTTTTCTTCACGAAAACAAACGTTTCAACAATCAATATTAAACTTTACTATGGGCAATCAGATACACATTTATTACACGACTTCTGACACATGTTACACTGAACTGAAAATATCAAATGAACATATTTTCCTTGTCCTCAGGCGTTATAGTTTTATATAAATCAATTGAAGTCAACTATTTAAATAGTACTTTCGCAACTCGTTCTTAGCCATTACTAGTCTAATAAGGCTTGATCATGCTTCTCTATGCATTTATATTATCTTCCTTCTTAATGCGTCACAAAGTAATCAGAATCTGTCCGTCTTAAACCACCTTCTTCGTGTCAGTCCATTCATCTATTAAAATTTCCTTTGGTTTCTCATTTGCGTCGGGCTATCCCTTTGCTAACAATGATGCTCACAAAACGTAATTAATATCTAAAAATCTCAATGTTACTAATAATAAAAATAACATACTTTCTTACATATAATTGCAAGCTGAAGAGGCACATATCCCTTACAATTGGATGTAGTATGATAAGAGATGATTTTTCGTATATTGTGTAGAGTGGAAGAAACTAAAGAAAATTTAAGTAACATTTGCGGCAACGGCAATTCAATTATCCAATAGAGAAAACAGATAACTTAAAGCTCTTCGGTTTTATTCGAAGACTGCTAAAATAAGCAGCTAGCCGAGGACATAGGATGACTCAAGTACAAGATTACGGAAAATATTTAAACGAGAAAGGGCTGCGGATCCTGTGAAACCCGTCGGCAATCTTTAGACTAAAACAGATCAGATTCTGTAGCGGGAAATATTTTTGTCATACAAAGGTTTCGAACTCATATTTTCAATTTTTCGGAATTACTCAGGGAAATATTATTAGGTGTTTTAGGGTTAAATAATGGCTTAATTGCAATAGAGCTTATGATCTGTTGGCAGTTTTTCTACACAACTACTTTTGTGTTTTACGAATTTTTAATCCACATTATTTCAGTGTGAATATAAGAAGATACGATTAAAACAGTATAATACGTATTTGAGGTAGTGATTAAGAAATAATGATTTTATTCCTTTCTGAGATTGGTTCGAGCAACAGACTATTGTTCCTTGCTCACGATTCTGTCCTTTTGCTGGAAGCTCGCTATCGTTAAGCTAAAGTCTGAAATTGAAGATCTTGGTTTAAACTTCAAAGCCAGTTTAATAGAATTCACCGACATTTAGCATTTTTCTTGTACGCCTCCTTTCTAACCGCAACTTCAATCATTTTCTTTGTTTCAGGATGCTCTTGTGTCAATACGGCAGGCAGCGGATTATATTGAAGTGCAGATTTGAATTAAAGTATACATATTAACTGATGCAATTTTACGATTTCATAAAACTTGGACATGCCGTAAAACGTGTTTCCTGCTTGTACTTTCTAATAGCGATTTCTTCTTCTATGAACGTATTACCGCTGTCCGGACGTACCCATGGGGAGTTCATCACACCATCAACAGAGTCACATGTACTCATTAGGAAAGGTGGGGGATTAACCCAGGAATCTGGTACACAGTCATTGTGGAGCACTGCCTGTCCTACCTTGCTGGCCAAGTCTTCATGATGAAAATTTCTTCCACCACCAGGACTCGGATCAGCTAACAGGTGTCAGCGCCGGACGCCATCATGGTGCCAACTGTACCAACGGGACGAGCCTAAAGGTGACTGATGATAGCTTATCTTGCCTTAGTTAGGTATATTGAATGATTATAGTGAAAAAAGGTACTTAGCGATTTTTTTTTCAATTTGCTTTCCACTTTATATAGTCAAATCTGCGAATACATTATGTGAATAAAATGATCATCTTATCTAATTTTACCGAGCGGGGCGGTGTAACGGTTAGCGTTCTCGCCTCGCATTCGGGAGGACGGCGGTTCGAATCCCCGTCCGAGCATCCAGATTTGGGTTTTCCATGGTTTCCCCAAATCACTCCAGGCAAATTCCGGGATGCTTCCTTCAAAAGGCCATGGCCGAATTCCTTCCCATACCTTGCCCCCATCCTTGCCCCCCATCCTTTCCCGTCTCTAAAGACCTCGATGTTAAAAAGAGACGTAAAGCAGTTAAAAAAAAAAAAATCTAATTTTGCTAGCTAAACTGTTTCGGTAGGGAAAAATTTTCTACTTCTTTTTAACACTTTGTGAAGTATGAAAGCGAAAAAAAAAAATTCTACCCAACTTCACCGATTTATTACTAATTGTTATTTGCGCTAACTTCGCTGGATATTTCTCTGTGTGCCCACTAAACAAATTTTCTCTGGATTCTCTTCACCATGTCTATCGGTAATTCTTTCCAGCCTCTAAACGCATTATCTACTTATTAAAAAATTTAACGCCTTTATGTTTGATGTCAAGTATTATCTAATAGCAATTTCCGTCTCATGTGTTCGTCTCCGTCACTCCTAACCAGTCTCCTTTATCACGTTAGTTACTGACCGAGTTCTGCGGTAATTCACACAAATAAATCTAGCTACCCCCGTTAGCACTGTTTCGAGCTCCACTATTTGATTATCATAATGTGAGATCCGTCTCTTAAAAACATACAGCAGTTTAAAATTTCCCTAGTAACTGTTAACGTGGTATTGTACTGTGATGAAACATTGAAAACAAACTTTAACTAAACAAAATTGAAAAAGTCGTATAGAAACAATAATACTGTTATTCAATAAAATTGAGCATTTTATGATGCATATCTAAAAACAAAATCCACTCTGTTTATTTGAAATAGAGGTTTTTCTGCTGATTGCTTTTGGTGTGTTTAATGGTTATAAATGTTAATTTTTGAATTTCTAAATTTTCTTGTTCAACTTAAAGCAATATACATTTTGTAAAATCAAATTACACAAAAACCATTACTTAAATTAGTATTTCCAGATCACCTTACTGTGGTAACATCGTTGCTATGAAATGCGAATAGGTTTTCAGTGTCTTCTTTTCTCCTTCCAAACTGTTGCTGCAAAAAGAACAATTAACAAGAGGCACGTCTAATGTTATAAAATATATTTATTCACATATACAACTCGGATACAATTTACCTACCCACGCAAGGAGATAAAATGCCACAAACGGTATTAATTTAGAGTTATGTATCATTTTTGGCCACCGCAAATCTTCAGTCTCTCGTTTTGACACTGACGAATCGAATAAATTATTAATTTAAAAATATCCACCATTCTTCTCTGTGTTACACAATAAATACTGAGGTGTGTCGTTTACACCTGTAGCGTATGTCCACCGCTGAAGAGATGCACAGTAGTTGCGACGCCGGGCCGTCACCTGTCAGCCGCCGCCGCCAGCCACTGTGCGAGCGTCGCCGCGACGCCGGAGAGTACGAGCGTCACAGCAGGTGTCGTACAGCCCGGGGCGCCGCTGCGGCTGTCGTGCTGCATTGCCGCTGGCTTCTCGCCTGCAAAAAGCGGACGCCGTGTCTTCACAGTGTAGATAACAGCAATATTAGTTGTTTGGTATCCGATGTGAATATACGTATTTCAAGTACTATGTCTCCTTCACTGCCCCTGAGTTGAAAATTTTTACTCTAAAATCACATATTTAGTGAGTTTTCTCTGACTTGTCATTGTCAGTACTGAAAAACATGCATTTACCTTCCAAATAATACCATTGTGTCGCGGTGGGGGAGGGGGGGGATAGGGGGTTGTGGGAATAATTCCTACGACGAAAAGGCGGTGTGCTCCGAAAAACTTGGGCCACCGTTAGACTAACTTTTTGTTGTTCTTGGCCTAAAATTGATGAGTTAAAAGCTGAAGTTTATTTTAAATGCTCAAGGCATCTATTGATGCCTTCATGCAATTTGTATTAGATGGTGAAATGATGTTACAGTAAGAGGATATTTTCCCATTGTGTCAATACAATGCAGTCTTCACTGGTTTACGGCCCCGTGTGATTCCAAAAAATATAATTCTTTCGTGACATGCTCTTTTGCCTCCATTCGGTATGTACTCGTATGGGCTGTTTGAAAAATGCTGAGCCACATTATTAGTTACGTCAGATGGTATTATTTAACGTCCAGCTGTAAATTACTTGTTGAAAACGTCACCGCACGGCGTCTAAGCGTGGTTTGTTCATCACACCATTTGGTAGCAAGCCAGTGAAGATTACATAGAAAATATGACGTCATCACCTTACTTGAAACTAGTGCCGGAGAGAACGGCTTTCAGGTTTGGAAATAGGTTTAGAAATCTGACGGTAAAATATTTGATGAACAAGGGGGTTTCAATATTAAACAAAACCAGCTGAAGTTGCATTAAGATCAGTAAGAGTTATCTGTGGGAAATTGGTCCTGAAGGAACACAACTTCATGAAAATTTTACTATTTTTTTGTTTTAGTTTTATTGATGACTACTAACAAATGCTTCTCAAAATAGTGCAATGCGTCTAAATGGTTCAATATCTGTTTTTTTAAGACAGTAAGCAATAATACATCCTCAGAACCTCAAAAAAAATAGACACCATTGAGTTATCTGCAGAAAGAACTGCCATTACCCGTTTGGACTCTGCGAACTGGCACGCTCCCACTACGAGGTCTCATTCACAGTTACAAATCGTTCAACGAAATCTACTGATTGGCTTCAAAGAGGGCTAGATTTTCTGCATGCATCTGTCTTCCTTTTTGATCATGTGTAAAATTTACAAGCAACTGATGGAAACTTTTCTTCTTCAAAAGAACTCTGTCAGAATGAAATTCTTAGAAGGTCTTACATCTTCTCATTCATTATCTGACTAATTGTCCTAACTGACCTTCCTACAAGCGGTGGTTTCTCCAGTTTTAAAATAAGATGCTGTCACAATATTCCTCATGGATGTCCTTATGTAACATTTCTCTTTTACACTTTTACTTAATCAGAGTACGCATATCTTCTCTCTCTATTTTATATTAAGTACTAATATTTCCCGGCAGCTTTATCAAAGTAGACCTCATATTTTTCAGACTTACAAAACGACAATTTTGTGGATTGATTCCTCCTAATATACGATCAATTTAGATTTTAATAAATGAAATTTTCTTACGAGTGTTATGTTACTAATTAACCAAAGTTATGAAGTCAACAACAAAATAAACATAATGCAAATATTAGAGTGTTTATCTTTGATGTAATGTTATGTGTGGCGCCTATTCATCCAGGTTAGCAACATATTGCCACTTATTACTTATCCACCGTTCCCCACACACCTCAGTGTATTAAGCTACATCGAAAGATTTCAAAGTGTTCAAACCCTATCCAGATTGGTTCGGTAGATTTTCTCTGATGAGTGAACAAAAAGAAAATCTATTGAAACAACCGCTTACAGATTTACATATCTGTAATGAAGTGATACACATCAATTATTGGAAGAATTCTGTTAAAAAAAACCTAAAGAATTATATTCATTTTTCAACAATTTGGTTTTTCCTTATCTGGTCACGGATTTGCGGGGCAAACTTCGTGGAAAATGAAGCGTCGTATCACAAAAGCCGGAGTTTTCGCTTACCATCGATGACGTGCACAGTGATGCTGGCCGGCCGCGCGTTGGATGGCGCACACGTATAGTTGCCCGAGTCAGTTCGCTCGGCCCTGGGTATGAGTAGCTGGCTGCCTCCACGCCCCTTGCTCACCGCTACCCCGCGCTGCTCGTCGTAGTTGATCATGCGCTCGTCGTGGTACCAGAAGACAAACACAGGCGCCTCTGTAGCGCGGCGCAGCGAGCATATCAGGCGCAGCTCGCTGCCGCTGCGCAGATGCAAGTCGGGAGCTCCTTGGATCTCCGCTACCGCTTCTGGAATAACAACCGTTGGAATGTGATGTATTAACAGCGAATGAGATGCTACGGTTAGTTCGTGTCCTCATCGTGACAACTATACAGACGATGAGAATGTGTGATTTTTAATAATTGCATACATCGATAGGAGAGTATATCAAACTTATCACCAAATACAGTTTTGTATATACTTTCGACGAACAGTGCGCAATCATCAATGTAATAATAATTGATTCCATATGGTATTAACCAACATTTAATGCCGCAAATTAAGAGTGTAGCTTGGCTTTATTACCAACTGAGATCTGCAAACAGGCTACGGCTCTTTACATATAGAAGTAGGAAAGTAAGGATTTGCGTAATCTTGCATATAGAACAGCGAAACAAGAGGATAATTCAAATTTTGCTGGAATATTAATCATGGCAATACAACTCAAATATTTATAAAATCGTTGTTTTAACTATGCAGAAGTTTCCACCCACTCCATTATCCATTTCCGACTCTACAATCAATTTATTACCTAAGCGATGGAAAACAGAAAAGAGTTGAATATGACTTCTGTTAATGAATAGGACTTGTGTTAATTCGTAGCAAGACTTACCATTTCGTTAGATGATTTGGATTTATTAGTGTCTGGCTTATTATATTAAGTGTATTAACTAACACACACTGAACTAAAGTATATGGAAATGGCTTTGAACACCTTGCAGTATTTCAATAATCACCAATGATTACAATGTGGACGTCGAAAACTATTCTCTCAAATCTTCAATGTGAAAAAATGCATATAAGTATTTCAAACGACAGTTACGGTCCTGTGGGATTTTCAAATGGTATTTTCACAGCGTTTGCCTGAGCGTTTGTCTTGGCATTCAGGAAAGTATGAATACAGAGAATGAATAAAGCGTTTCTAATGTAGCGAGTGTTATATGTCTGAGTTAAAAACACTCAAATCGGAAGTCCTCACTGTTTAGAAACTAGAATTCTTTACTTAACGTTGCATTATAATTTTGTCTGAGTCAAACTGTCAATCATTCTTTGCAATTTATGAGATCTATCCTGATTAAACAGTTTCAATTGGAGGCACATTTTCTGTCTTGGCTGATTAATCTAACTAATGATATCAAGTCTAACAATTTATGTTGTTTTTGGGTATTTTATTAAATAACCAGAACAAAGAAATATAAATGGTTATTGAAAAAATGTTATGTAACTTGTTACGGAAGACTGTTTCGTCAGAAGGCAACTGAAAACTCTTCTACTCAATAGGAAAGATATATATACCTGTTACACGAAGCTCAACGAAAATACTTGAAGGCGGGTGTGTGGACACTTGGCACTCATACCACCCAGCGTCTCGAGGTTGGACGAATTTTATTTGCAGCCCCCAGCTCTGAAAGAAAGAAAAATGACAGAACAGAACTAGTCAATTATATATGTCAGACATTGCATTTTAAAGGAAATTTTAGTATAGTTAGCTAGTAGAATGTCAACTTATGTTTAAGATATAATTTGAACATAGATGGGGAATTGTTTTTCTTGTATCAGCTCCAGAATTACTTGATAAAATTGCGTTGTAAGAAGTCACAGGACTAGCCATGCCATATTCTAAAAGTAATTTCTTCTATTTAAAACCAAGGAGAGGTTGAAGAAGGTGCTATAACTGACACAAGGATCAAACTTCAGGCTTGATGTAAAGGTTTTCGATACTTTACCATGATGATTTCGGTAAACTCAGTGACTGTTCACAATTCCCACATAATAGAAGCAATCGCTAAATTTTTACTGGCAAGGGGTAGTGAATTAGTTAAATTTTCTAGAATCTGAAAGATTTCTATTTAAGATCACAACAGTATGTCATTGAAAGCATGAAATTGATTATAAATAAATCTAGAGAACTTCGGAATGTTGGTCGATTATAAGATTAACTACAGTGTTCCCCTAATATACAATTTTCTGGTGAGAATGAATTTTAAAGGAATCAGAAGTACGCTGAAAGTGATATAGAAATTAAAAACAAATATATCTGCTGTGATAAAAGAAGGTCAAGCGTATTTCTAACCCAGTTAAATGATAATCATTCTTATTCCAGAAATAATACTTTCTACCAGCCTATGATTGGTTTATTGGCTCGAAGCTTGTTTCACCTAGTACAAGTCAGTAAACGAGTCACTGTTTTTCAGCTAGGTTTACACCCACCCACCTGTAGGTGCCTGGCGTGAACGACCATAAAACGGTCGTCACTGCTGTACGTAGCGAGTCCAACCGTCAGCAGGTGGTAGTCTTTACGTCTGATCCACGAAACCTGAAACACAATTGGAGTGGTTAAGACTCATTTATTCCTTATACAATTACGTGAATATTTCGTCTCGGACGATGAATTATTTTCTTTCTAATGTTTCATGATTATAAGTGAGTAAAAATGTTTGTTTAAATTTTGTAGGGAATGACTACCATCAGGTATATTACACAGTAATATAAAGTAAAATACTAGTTGTTTACAAATAAATATAAAGGAGCTGATTGTATTCTAAATTACGAAAACAACTATAAGAATACTAACTATAAGGATGCTGATACTCTAATACCAAAATAATAACAGCAACAACCAACTTCAAAGTCATGAATACCGCTTAGTTTCTATTAAACTAAAACAGGACTCTAATTTTTTTCATAGGAACGGTTAAATTTTAGAAAACAAACTTCAAAAATACTACAACTGATATTAAGATAATATACTTAGGAACCTAGCTGAGTACAAGGTAATTACACAGGATATTTCGGTAACGGAATTTTCCTTCATCGGTAGATGGCGACAGAGTTTAGATCACCGAAACATCGTGTCAAAACATCTTTTTCACTCGGTTATTTACATTGTATTATTTCTCAACGACAAGAAAAAGTTCGATTTTATTTAAATAATTCATATGTATGTTAGTTTTTCCTCTATCAGCAGTTCGTATTTTACAAAACGTAATGGTAACAGAAAATTTAAACTACCATTGTTTACTCTGCATTCCAAAGTGTTGCATCTTTAAACAATGACTGTTGTGGTAACCTCGTTGCTATTACTAATACTTTCAAGGAAACTTTTTGAGTATAAAGCAGCAGGAGTATTGCTCTAACCATTCTCTCTAGTTTTGAAGTTATGAGAGTTATGAGTTGGAGAATGTAGCCCCACTTCCACTTATCGCATCGTAAGGGCCAGAGAGAAATGTGTAATAGGTGATCCCTTAATTTTCCTTCGCTTTAGGATTTAAAAAGAAATAGAACAAAAGGATAAAAAGAGGCTTGATTAATATTGCAGATATAATCAATTTATTACCCGTTTGTGATGTAAGTGGTGAATTTTAATAACTATAAAAATTCAGTAAAATATTTGAACCTATGTTACACAATAACAGCATTTATTTTACACTAATCCACAGATAAAATGAAATATGATAGCGTTGACTGATATATTAAATTATCATAACCTTTAAAAACGAAAATAAAAAAAAAAAAAAAAAAAAATGCACCAGTTGTTCCAATTCGTATTAAGATAATACATTTCCTTCGAGAGCCCAGCCTTGACCACATTTATGCTGGAGTAGTAAACTTCAACTTGCGATACGTGGATTACAGGGTTATCATATAAGAAGAATATTAAAAGCTTGAAGAGAATTTTGATGCGATAATCAGAATGGATACGGAGTTTCAGTAATATAATATGCTACATGGTTGATTTCGTGCTTAGTTATTTTGTTCATTTTCGCTTCTATTAGCCTGTTTTTTTTTTCTGACAGCGATGTGACAGAGGGAAAAACTAGAATATAGGGTGCTCTACAACAACTATCATTTTGCGTACTTTAATACCTATGTAGCAGATACCACTCCAGAATATGAAAGTCAATCTATTTTGTTTAAAGTAATTTCGATAGTGCATTGTCTGTGCCTGAGGCACTTATCACCACCTTGCGAAGGCGTACTGGAGTGTAAGTCATATAGCGGCTACCCGTAATTTCGCGGTCGCAGACTTGAATATAAAAACATTTATGTTACGTGAAAGATGTCCTACAAACTGACTGAGAGAGATACAAAGCTAAGCCACCATTATAACAATACACAGAATTACACACGATAACCGTATGTCTGTCACTGTTCGGTTAGTTTTCAAAATCGCATGAAAAAATAAGTCATTTACAAAAATATGCTATGGCCTTGTCGAATTTAATCAAACTTGGTTTAGTCCTTTAGTCTTGAAAAAGTAACAAGCAGATAGATTTACCTTCACCTTATAATATTATGTAGTTCAACACTTCGGTTCCCAAAGGCATACAAAGGTCCACAGCGGACCATGATATCATAATTAATCTTACAAATCTCCTTTTACACAGAGGAAACAGAAAAGCAGTAAGGAATATTTACAGATTACAGCTAACGTATCTGCTACCCAAAGCTGGGTTTCCACATCTCTGTGAGATTAATGTACAAGTGTACTCACGACGCCGGAAGCAAATTTGCGCAGAACGCAGGGCAGCGTCGCGGTGCCAGCCGCTTGAGCCACAACCACCGTAGAGTTCTCGGTGGTAAACACGGCGGTTGTCTCTGAGCCAGTCCGCAGCGCGTTACCGCCTCCGGCGCCGCCCCCGGTGCCGCCTCCGCCGTCATCAGCGCCCGATGTGGCGATGACGTCTCTGTGCTTAGCGCCGCGATGCAAACCAGCGTCGTAACTGCGTGCCTCCTGGTTAGGCAGGCCTGTAACACACAATGCATCCACGTTCAGTTAGCAAGTGTGGAAGAGGATCCGCTGTTTAGGTGAGTTTGTGAATATTACCTTCATTGCTTGATCTGAGAAATAACAAAATAAAGATCTAAGTAGCCTGGTGGCTCAGTTGTTTTGGCGTCCGACTGGAGATGGAAAAATCGCCTTCCGAATCCCTGTTACAGTGGGGATTTTTATAAGCCCTTCACCCGTCCATGACCTCTGGCACAGCTCGCTGCGTAATGTGAAGTACCCCAGATTCCATATTAACAAAATATTTGGCGTTACTAAGAATCTACGTGCTTCAATACAATTGCAAAAGTGTAACTACGAGTTTTCTCTAAATTTAAGAAAGGTTTGAAAAAAAATATTGGGATCGATGTAATGAAATACATGAAACTCAAATTTCTTTTTTCAAATCTCTGTATAAATCACTGAATAGATTTTAGTGTGGTTTCCGCGCTTTGAAAGAGTAGGAAGTGACTCATGGTCTTAGCCTCATCATCACCGGAAGAAGGATGTAAGACCAAACATGTAGTTGTGGTAACTTTTCTGACATCTCACGAAATATTTTCACTCTAAGACACAGTTCTCTAAGCAAACTAATTTTTTTTTATATAGTTCGTTGTGCCACCGGTCGCCAGATGATGAAACCTAAGCAGTAATTATAAGAACAAATAATAAAGGTAATTAAGTACATTAATGAGAAGAATTACGTCAATGACAAGTTTACTAATAAGGCACGTTAACACTTGTGAATGGTTTGGCCACCTTCAAATTTCAAAGTAACAGGCTAATCGAAACTTCGTATCCGAAAGATAAGAGATCTTGAGAAAAAAGAGGAAAATTATATTTCATTTCTCTTTCCAGCTAAATCATCCACTATCACAACTTGACGTTCAATGTTCATTTAAATACTGTTCAAACTTCACTTTTATAATCACAGTTCCTATAGACGACATGAAGTACTTCTTAAACACCGTTACACTTACGAAACTACATCATACAGTAAGGACATAGTCAATGCCTTCACTACGTGAGCCACTCTCCGCGATCCGCGCTCTGCGACAATTCGCAAACAACTGACCTAGAAAAACTGTATCTCTCCGCTCCATAGACGCTACTTCGTAGCCGGCGGAAGATAACTGTAATGTTACAAGGAGCTTCAAAATTAGAACGTCATTTAGATTTGAACATATTTAATTTTTATGAATAGTCGAAACATTCTTTGAAAAAAAAAAAGTTTTGAAATCAATGATGATACTTTAAGAGTAGGAGAAAAAAATGACAATGCGTTTTTCATGTCCACGCAGGTAATATCACGGGTAAAATATAGTTCCTAACCAACTTAAATCAGAAAAAAAAAATAACTCACTGGTTTGTGTATTTGGACAAGCAGTGTACAATATTCTAAAAAAGAAACTATGCATCTAGATTATTATGTATCCCCACTTAAAATAACACTTTGGAATTTAAAAAATTCAACGAGGTACAAACGCCACTTCGGAACATATTTGGATGGACTTCTTCTCCGTGACCAATCTTGATGACGCATATATTCAGCCCATTCATTTGACCAGAGTACTCATATGATGTTTCTGTAACGTAGAGTGTATTATGAAACTTTAATCTTGTAGTATAGAAATGCTGTGAAGTTGTAAGGTTTCAATAAACCTATTAAAGAAAATAGTATGTGTTACACCTGGAGATTGGGAGGGTCCTCGACATCTGGCAAACTTCGGCGAGTTCGATGATTCCAGAAGTGTTAGTACACTGGCCACACCCATAGCGCTGCTTAGCTAACCAGGAAATATCAAATAGATAACTGCATTCATTTCATTTGCGCTTGTACTGTTAAAAGTACGTGTAATTTTTAAACAAATAATTGCATTACATTTTATTTGTACTTATAATACTAAAAGGAAGTGTAACTGTAATGACAGCTAAATGGCAACTATCTGTTCTGGACGAACTGCGCTAAAATGCAAAGGAAAGAGTTTTAAAAAATATATAATGTGAGGCAAATATTGAAAAAACCACAAAGGGACGTTAGTTTAAATATTTTGGTCTATTTACCACGGTTAAACGAATAAATTCATTTAAGGAGAAGAGCATCTTATGTCTACTTTCTTGTCACTGTAGCAGATGCTAGAACCAGGTCACAACAAAACATGAAACGTACGTAATTACGAAATATGTTAATCAAATAAGCAACAATTTTCGTTTTTTGAAATTATACGTTACTTAGAAAGTTTATAATAACAATAAAAATTTCCGTCATTTAAAATCAATAGGAACATTTAAAACATGATAGATAACTACTCGGAAAATCTAATCAGAGAACTTTTCTTCAGACTACCAAAAATATTGTTAAGAAATATAATATAGTTCGTTATTTGTTTTTCGTTAGAAAATTTTGCAGAACAAATTCCTACTATCACTATACTCATTATTTTAACGAGCTTTTAAACCAGTATTTATATACTTCTTCAGTGTGATAAGTTACTTCTTCTTAAATATCCGTAAAGGACAGATATTCATTGCAAATACTTCTGTTGTCCTGCGATGTTTCTGACATCCAGTACGTAGAGGATAACCACTGCTTGGTTCTGACAGTACATTGTCGTGTGCTTTCTCTCAGCGGACACGTCGGCACTGCCTTCTCCACAGTAATCCACTCGTAAAGTGCCTTGCACCAAGTAATGGCGTGCAATTTGTTGGTCCCTTGAGAGATACGAAAGGATTGTACATTATACACGACCGCCGCCAACGCCATTAAACTTCCAACGCCGCCCGGTCGATTCCTAGGAAAAAGAAAGACCGCTACAAATTTGCCGGTCCAGATAAAGAAGACGCGGGGGGTATGTTGGTTGGCTTGAGTTGAATGGGCGGGGTCAGAGGGGTCTCCGAAAATTTGTTGCCGGATCTGGCGGAGATAGCTGACCGCTTTCTCGGCCAGAAGGGAGGATTTCTCTCTTGTTCCGCGCTTCCTTTTTGTCGTCTCTGAAGAAACAAACGCAAAGACTATCATTGCTTGAGAAACACTGTAGCAGTTTGTACGTTACCCACGAAAGTCTGCTGACTGCTCACAGAATGTGTGATTTTACATAGTAAGACCCTTGCAGGAAATGCAGTAGTTTGAAGGCTTTATGCCAGATTGAAACTTATATTGCTACAGTTGGATGTAGATAAGTTTTCATTCAAAACGGAGAAGACAAGCCAATTATTTTCACTTAAAACAAGGGAAAATTGTGGAAGCAAAGTGTGAATTCTCATAGTTCAAGAAATTAAACAAGTTTCTTAATAAGTTTTCTGAAAATTTTTATACATGTTTGCTTTTTTAGGCATTCTGTTAGCTATTTGATAATTTTTTCAGAATCTGTTATCATTTATGAGTAGAATTGTCGTTACATGTGCGTCAGATAAACAATTTACAGTTCTGAATGTGTAATTAATTGAAGCAATCGTGGAATCTATCGTATGACGTCAATGTTCAAGCCGACAGACAGACAATGACGATGAAAATCGTTTCTATGTAAAATATTTGTCGTGGCAATTAAAAGGCAACCGACGTTTAGAATTTAAAAACAATGTTTCCTGTGATGAACTTCTCTAGAAACTTTTAACATCATATTTGATGTTTGAAACTTTATATCGTATAATTTTATACGTTTTACTCATTCAAGATTACACTTTAAAAGGTGTGGGAAAAAGAAACAACTAAAAATGACGATTCCAGAGCTAGGCTAAATTCAGCAACTCCTTAAAACCAGTTTATAGCAATAGCACAGCACTTCTAACTTTACTTATCAGGCCGTAAAGAAAAATATCGTCTAGAATTTATACGAATACACTGGGAAGAATAGCGAAGCACACATTTAGTACGTACTTGATTTAAAAGAACTGTAATTTTCAATCGATTCTAAGTACCAAACACACCGGATCTCAATGCATGTTGTTATGACTTACATTGCAACTGATTTAGCTTTACTAGTCCCCTGCAATCAGATGCAATGAAAGACCTGTTTGGCTATGATGTAATGATGTCTCTGACTCGTTAGGCATTCCACTTTCTTCGGGAGGCCAGTGACGGCCGAAGACGTTTACTCTTTCTGTCTATATACACCACTGTTATTATAAGCTAAGAATATTCTTTATTTATGTTTACTTTCAGGTATTATGCGCTTAACCTCTAAGTTAAAACTGCTAGCAGTAGCTCTTGCAACAAGCTAAGAACGAATATTATGAATCTCATTTAAATTTATAAGTTAATTAAAATAACTCTCGGCAATCTTCAGATGTTCACACTTTATTCTCTAACCACTGTTATAGCAATTTAAGACAGGAATTTACACGTTTATCATTGTGTATAATTGTTTAATTCATTTAACCTTAAAATTAAAAACTGAAAACTAACCATTACCCCTTTTTTGCGATGGATTAAAACATAGAGCAAGTACCAACTTCACACGATTTTAAAATCAAACTTGTTTTTAGGGTAGCTGCTCAGGATTTCAAAATCCTTCTTCAGTCGAAAGGTAGTGTATTGGGATAAGGAACATGAAGGAGTTCGACCATGGCCTTTTAAAACAACCATCCTGGCTTTAGCATGGTGTGATTTAGGGAAATCATGGAAAACTGAAATCAGGATGGCATATTACAGGCGTCAGATTTTCTAAAAAAAGATCCTGGTCCATACCAAAAACAAAAATCGAATCACAGGAACCATCCAAAATGCAGGGGTTACTTCATCTTTTTTAATCATTTGATTACTGTAATCAACTGCGAAAAATGAACTGCAGGAGCTCTGTCATTTTTGACTGACTTAGAAGCTAGTGCAATCTGTAAAACACAAATGTGATCTTGCAACGACATACATGGTTTAAAACTACGTTTTGTAAGTTATACCTCTTCTCTGAAATGGTATTTATAATTTTTTTCGGAGAATAAGCGTTAAATAATCTGCGCCAACTCTTAAAAAATATTAAATCTGCCTAAATTAAGCACAACCCGTAATGGCAGTATAATGTACTTTATCGTAATACCATAAACAATTTCAAGTTAGGGATTACAGGTATCTATAATACTGTATACTCAGAGTATTAGATAGAATTTTTGCGGGTTTTCAGGCCACAAGTGTAGTGAAAATATAGAGTTTTGCAAGGTTTCTCTGCTGTCCTCATCAGGTACAGCACACCGTCTATCAATTACAAACCACAAAAAAGTAGCACATTTCTTAAGCGAAATAGTATGTTATAATATGTTATTGTAAATTTCACCGACTTGCCGACAAATGATTCAACTTATAAATAGGAACTTATCTCGTAGTAAAAATGAAGTGGTCGTAAAATATTTTGTAACATTCAAGCGAGTAGAGATTTCACCAGTACTATGTCTAAACACAGGAGTTCTACAAAAAAAAAAAAAAAAAAAAAAAAAGTAATGAAATGAAAATTTAGAAATTTATTGCCCTTCCGCATACCTTTAAAGGACATGTGAGTTTCCTCCGACTTTTAACAAGCCGATTTTTGACTGACAAGAGCCTCAGATACAAATATTTTTAGAAATATGCATGCCCAGTGGTAAATGATGAATCCGGTCTCGGTACAATGGCTTAGGCGGGCGTTGTCAGCTTGCTGCGGGCGATCGAAACAAAGCAGGGTCAAGAGGCTATTATAGACTGAACTCTCTGTAATGCCATTGTCTAAAGCAGACATACTGATTTATAGATAATGTGCAGTGGGATACTGTCAGAAAAAATATTTTAAATTTGCCAATGCTTATTTCATGTATTAAAATGTTTAATTTTGTGAATATTCTAAAAACTTGAATAAGGAAGTTCCTTTTAGAAGTAAATATTTGACTAA
This sequence comes from Vandiemenella viatica, assembly GCA_031002005.1. Taxonomy (NCBI): domain Eukaryota; kingdom Metazoa; phylum Arthropoda; class Insecta; order Orthoptera; family Morabidae; genus Vandiemenella; species Vandiemenella viatica. The sequence goes on along the minus strand of JARYHS010009186.1, from coordinate 174,140,835 downwards.
AATATTTGGAGATGGTTAGTAGGTTTTAACTAAAATGAATCATTCAATTTTTTTACGGAATTGTTGATACAGAAGTATGTAAATGAAATTTAAATATTGTTCTGAACATTTCAGAACTGCAGCTTTTAAGCTATTGTTTCTTGCAACAATATCGCCACTATCTTTCTGTTACTGAGTGTCTTTTTATTTGACATTGAAGCAAATGAATATTCAGTGACATACATGATTTTTCTTTAAGATTCAAGATGCTGGAATACAGAGATAATTTCCTAGTCTACTTAAATCAACGGGTGAGTTGTGAAGAGAGAAACTAGTATTATCTTGGAAATTATTTGTCTAGTACCAAAACTTTTTTTTTCGAAATCAATTTCTCCAAGCAGCAGCAATGTGCAGTCGACCGGTCTGGTGTAGTATTGGAAATTTGCACAGTTCAAGGAGTTGGAAAATGTGGGAATTACTTCATTAACATACAGGAGGTAACGAAAACCATTGGTAGAACTACAGGCGGCCACATTAGTATATAATGACTTGTCATTCAGTAGAGTCACATATTTTAAGTACTCAAATGACCGGGCAAGCTTCTAAGCTGATTTATAAATACTTCTCCTCATGAAGTTTACTAGAAACATTGCATTTAACATTAGTTTTAACTTTTAAACGTTATCACTAACTTTGTCCTCTATATTTAAATGAAATAACCCTGTTAGATTGTATTATCCATTCTTAATGTTTATAACATTTAAGTCCCAACTATAATTTCCCTTATTAACTTTTCTTATAGAGTTTTCCCTGAATGAATGATATGTCAAATTCTTATATTTTCATATGTAGTCTGTGATATCTTAAGTGATGAATGGCATACCATCTTTGGTTCAATTTTAAAACATGATAACAACAAAACATTATTTCCTTTGCAACATGGCTCTAAACACTTAATACGCTCTAAAGACTTAATACGATACAGCGGAAAGAATGCGAAACGCACCCTAGTTCTTACTCTTCTTAACGCAATTGAGCTTTCTGAGTTCCTCATAAATGTCAAACACACTGCTGCTAACATTCACCTAAAACGTTTTGTGTAGTAGGGATAAGTCAATTAAAGCAGAATCTAACACAGTGCTAGTAGTAAAACACTCCGTGTTTTAATATTAATTAGTAACCTTAAAAACCGATGTTTAAGTCTTTATTGTAAAATATGGTCAAATAAACTATTTCCTTTATCTGATTGTAAGAAATAAAAAGAATTTAACTGATACCAGAATAAAATTGCCATTGATGTGAGCAGAATAATGCAGTGCTGTTCGCTGGTCCACAGTTCTACACACATTAAAGTCTACTGTCAGTCGGGAATATTACGGCCAAAACGAATAATTGTCATAGTCCTAACCAATAAAAACTCCTTGATAGAGTTGAGAGATAGAGAGAGTTGACATATAAAACTTGTCAAGAGATCGCTATACCCGCAGATTTATTGCAGAGATAATAGATTTATTTTTATGCTTACCAATCACATTAAACATTATTATCATGTGTTTTCAGTTGCCATACCACTTCACTCGTAGTTCCGCCTAATCAACGGGCTGTCGAAGAAATCTTATCCTCCAACTTCCGACGTTGTGCTGATGTCCCCGTACACATTTCTCGTCATGTAAAAAGTATGAAATAATACGTGTAAACTAGATTGTAATATGGTGCATATACTTGATCGTAGAAAAGGGAATTGTCTTGTTTCGATGTTATAACGTAAAACAACAGTGCGTTTAGTCTGAGAATGTTTTAACTTAGCTCCGGAAGAAAAACAAAAGGATCTGTAAATGATTGGAGCAGTCTTCGAAGTAAATGTTAAAAGTGGAAAATGTGAGACAAGTTACTTGACGTGAAGTAAATTGTTTTCAAGTCAACGATTTATTTTAACCAGCAGCCATTTTTGGTCGAAATTCTCGATACAAAACAGTTACAACATATGAACAGTTATTATATCATACACTCGTCATATCAAGATCGAGTCTAAAAATTAAAAGGATTTTCCTTTCACAAGCACCCATTCCTTTTTATGAGTAAGAAATAGTAACAACCTTTCAAAAGATAGTTATATATCAGAAATTGTGTAGGTAAAGAGCTATTGAAATGATTGTAATTGATCAAAGGATCTAAACCATAAAATATAAACGGATTGTGACCAATTATCAATCCTAATTTATATATCTGAAGCTACCGTGAACTTTAACACTCGAGGTTTGTGGTAAAAAAAAAAAAAAAAAACTATCGGTATGTTTACTACTGACTATTAAAACTTAAGGCTCCATGCTGGCAGTAGTAGATAATTCTTACAGCCCTCCAAACGCACTTAACATTGAATAACAGTATTTCTTGTAAGGCATGATGAAAGCAAAACTCAAACTGGATAAACATTTAAAAATCCTAATTTCATCAAAATCAACAAAAAACACTGCAAATAATCGTCAGAATATTGTGAATTGCATGCTTTGAAGATAATGTAAAGAAGAAGAAACTTATTAGGTAAACAGATGAAAAACTAAAGGTTGATTATGATTAGGGGTTGGGGAACGAATCGATTGTTGGCATAATACTTGGTAATAAACTCACCTACACATGACACATTTCCATGTAGTACGAAAATGTTTCAAAATCCCTCACTTACCCGAGGGGATGTGCCGGAGAAGACAAAACTTTTTGTCAAACTATTGCTTGAATGTGGTGATATAATATGGGACACATATTTTAGATAGTTTTGAAGAGGTGCAAAGAAGAGTTCCTAATTTTTTCTCCGAAATTACTGCAGAACACAATAAGCAACTGATTTGATATAGCAACTGGTATGGGATTCACTGGAAGATAGGAAAAGTGTGAAGAAAGTGGTGGAGGTATACAAGACGTATATTGATGACGAGGAGGCGAAAGATATTGGTGGGAGAATCAAGAATGGTGCATAGAAGGAAAAAGCCTGCAGTATAAGGAAAAAAATGCTAAAAGAATTTAAAATTAAATTTCATAGAGGATAAAATTAGGATGTATAAGAAAGGGGAAAAATAGGTGTTTACGGAACTTGCCACTGGAGCTTGCCCTCCATCGCAATTAAATTAAATTAAATTGCTTTATATTTATTGCTTACAAATCCATTAAAAATTTGTCCCTGTAACTGATTTACTCCTCCATATCGCATAATCAACGAAGCTTCACGTCGGAATCAATGCGGAAATGTTGCTTCTACGTATTCGGTTTGTTTCTCATTGCAGAAGTGTACTAAGCAATGCGGCGTGTCTGCGGAAGCCAGTACGGCGAGGAAAATACCCCTAATGGACTTTGTAGTTGGATAGACCGAGTCTCTGGTGACGTTGGCTGCGCCTCTTAACGCTGTTATCGGTCGCTCGTCGAGGTCAAGAGTTCCCACAGTGGGGGCAGGGCAGGGCAGGGCGGGCAAAACTTGCCCCTCACAACTTTGCCTGCGCGCTGTCCCAGATGATAAAACGGGGGAGAGGTGGCCAATGACTGGACGCCAACTCCAATTAATGCCAGCTAGACAGGCGAACGAACGACACACTGGCATCCTCATAAAAATGGAAATTGCTTCCGCTGGAAGCGTGGCTAACAAACGGCAAGGTGAAAACTGATTCAACAATTCCATTCTGTCTATTAACGATATAATAAGATAATGTGTCATATGAGATCGTTGTACGATTACTGTGACAAGCTGTCTCATAAAAATATCTTACATTTGTCGAATGCTGTGCGAATTTCAAAAAAGTCAACTGCAAGTCACATTACGCTTCTAACAGCGAAGAAATTATATAAAATTACACCTAAATTTCGGTTTTCGCGTTGCGTGTTTCTCGGAAAAGTTTCAGTCCTAAACTGGAGTCTTCCTCAGAGCTGCTTCACGTTAATTTATCTGCTTCGTTTTCCAATATGGATGAACTATTTACATTTTTTGGAAGAGATGGTATTGCTTCTCCTGGAAAGAGTGTCTGCATTCCAGAGAGGTTATGTGTTCATGGAACGCGTTCGTATGCGAGTGTAGACTTCCACGTTTCAATTAATCCGTATCCCCCTACTTCGTTGAAGATTTTAGGATAAATTTATATAGATTCTCTAATATTTCGGTTTAAAACATTATTTGGTTTTGCTATGCACTGAGCGAAATGTGGAATTATCTACATGCAGGCCAGCGTGCTGCAAGAACTGCAACCGTATCGCTCTACGGAACCCTAATCTCTCTCGACTCGCAGACACTCTTTGACGTAGAAGCAACAACATGTCTGCCGAATAATATAAGCAATGTGTCCGGTGAACCGGAAAACGAAGCGGAACACTAATTAGAAGCAGCCCTGTGGGAGACCTCAGGATGGGACCGAAATGTTGGCATCACCGGCAAAAACACGCAGTACTAAACCAGAAGAAAACAGTAAATGACGCCTATTAAAAGAATGAAATTTTACATTAGCGCAATTATTACTAAATTCTACCACCTGATTACAAGTTCACTTCGACAGCTCTTTGTTACCTACAAGAAAGGCGAAAAGTATTAACGTTTCAATAATAATTACAGCTATGCGAGTAATAAATGTAAGAGCATTGATCTGTTGGTTTAGTGGTTTGTAGGTATTGTAAACCGTACACTTTTTAAACAACGAAACGATTAAGAAAATTGAGGGAGAAATATCTGAGGCAAATGCCGTCACCAGCAATGATTTAATCGCAGCTCACATCGTACTACGGGAATATATCATAGAGCAGGTCACTATTTTTAGGCGAAACAATGTCATAAGGTGCAGATAATTAACATAGTTCCATTTGGAACCAAATGCGTCATAGAACATTTTATGAATTCCAGATATTTTTTGAGTTCATCGTTTAGACGCATGCTTCTCGGCAAAGCTGTTAATAGAAGTGCTACCCACCGAAAATCTTGGACACTACAGCGAAAATGTATGCTTCAGTTCACCGGTCTATTTGAGAGATTTTACCATCAGAACGTTCACAAATATAAACAAATCCTCACTCCGTTAGTGGAATTCAAGAATTTAAACAATACTACATAAATAATTTTAACGTTATGATAACTGCGTCAATATTTACTATCACACTCTAGTAGTAAACTTGTTGTGTATGTTGTGGCTTAAGGGCGCGTCGACGACGGGGTCATTAGCGGGTAAACTTGTTTCTTTTATAGCATCCAATGTCAAGAAGACAATGAACAACCATAGGCAAACAAATCTAATATGAGATAAACACTAAGTAATGGAAGATACGATTTTTTATTATAAACCATTCTGTAATCCAAAATACTAAAATTATGTATTAATTTATAATTTAAATATAAAACAAATATACGATCTTCAATGGATTCATTTTTCATCATTTCGTTTCCGATCACAATTCTATTATAGAACTACTTGGGACATCATCCTGTCAGTGGATTCAGAGTTTCAAAACATCGTCCATGACACTGTGTTCTTATACGAGGTATTTTTTTTTTAAATTGAAATTTTTAGGAACGATGTGACGTCACCTTATAAAACTAATACAAGGATAGAAATTTAGGTGTGACACAAAACTAGAGTCCCATTTTCCATACAATAGGGTTTGATCAGGTTTGAAATAGCAATTATTGCCCTATTATAAAGGGAAGAATCAAAATTTGAAACTGGGAAAGAAACGATTTCTAATTCCTGCATTTCGCAACATATCAAGATGATGCTCCTCAAATACAAAACTAAATTTGAAATCTCAATACTGCACGTACTGTTACGCCATAGTGACCATTTTGTCATTACCAACTTGATGAATCAGACTATTTGATGCAGTTAACGCATATAGACCTAAGACGCCAGGGACAGATAATCAGTCCCATGCCACTCAGGCCAAAGAGGTACAGTACCTCTCTACCTCTGCGGACACTGTGGTTTTTATTTCTTATTGAGACAGTGTTCACATGCAACTGCGGGTAGTTCTGTTGGCTCGAAAAGCCGACACAATGACCACGGGAGATTGCACACGCTGGAAGTCGTCGACACAGGCAAGTGGTGAAACTCGTTTTGGTTCCGTACGTGACGTCAAGAAGTCGAATTCCGATTTCAGAGGTGGTATCGAGTGGTCACCACTTTACTTTTGGACGTGACACTAACACATTCGAATCCTGAAGCCAACATGGTAAGGCTATTTTAGATAACTATTCTCTAGACTATCGTGCTCATCGGCTGGCAGTTTCAAAAGCAGAACGGAGACGGATGAATGGGAGACGAATTAGATTCACTATTTTGATATCAGAAATTGTTAGAGCGTAAAGATATCTGTGGTAACGCTTGTAATGTTCCAGAAAGCAAATGCGTGATAAATTTACAACGTCTTTTAATCTTATATATCGATTGCAAACGTGTCTTAGAAATTCTGACGATGCTGAGATTATGTTAATATGATTTATAATAATACTTACTACAATGACATATTTATCAATTTAGATGATGTCAATGATCTTTTCTTTATCGTTTTGATTAATATTTTTGATTTCATGATTTGATCCTTGGATTAATGAGCTTAAGAAGCCACGACCAAGCGCTGCGGATGAGCAGACACATTTTGAGCTCGCCTTCGGGAGGTCGTGGGTTCGCCACCCGGCCAGTCAGAATTGGGTTTCCCAAGATTTCTCTAAATAACTCCAGGCGAACGCGGTAATGGTTCCTCCAAAAGGTCATGGCCGAATTCCTTCATATTCTTTCCCTCGCCCTTCCTTTTCCGATATCTATCCTCGATTTCTATGCTGATGAGTAGCAAATCCAGAAAAAAAATAAATTAAAAGAAGGCACAATTTTAATTATTCAGTGTTGATGTATTACTTTTCAATAAGAATGCTGGAAATGAATCATTGCATAAATGATGAAATAGGACTTAACTAAACGTATAATACCAATCAGATCTAAAAACTAACAATAACTGTGTACATTGATATATAATATGTAACCGAATTCTTCCACAGCCGGATTAAAGTTTCTCTGTTTCTACGGGGAAACTACATATAAATATGTTTCACACACTCTACTAAACAAAAAATGTGGTAAAATAAGGTCGCAGTAAATCGTCCGAGAAGTCGGTATTTTATACTAGGATACGGCTCATTTCGGGAATCTAGATACTAATGATGTAGCAGTTATATTTTATTTTAATGGTTTTACTCGAAAATACTTATGTTAACTTTGTAACTTCTATCAGAGATAGGTTTCACTAATGGAATATGCATAGCGACTTTACGGAAAGATAATGGTGGTCTCAATGTTACCAATCATCTCAGTTTCTTAACTTCCTCCCTGCTACTGGAATGTTAATTCCTCAATCTTGAAGCCACTATTGCAAAATTCAACAAACAATAAATTAAATTTAACACTTACCCAGGTATTCAAGATAGTAGGTCAATCGAGGGCACATTACCGGCTGTTACTAACATGCCATTTAATTGTGTAGTGCCGTTAATATGAGTATTTGACGTTCATATCAAAAGTTTATCATGTATCAGTACAAACTAGATCAAGTAATAATTTAGAGTTTTACTGCAACATAAAACATCTTTCATAACTTCATTTTTTAAAGTTAACATAGTACTGCAGCACTTGAAGCCTCAATGTTTCGTAAACGACGCAACACCTCAATATGGAACAGGCCTATTGGAACCAGAGAACGTTGAGTGATACAGAGGTTTCCACTTACCAACTATAATCACGCAGGTATATCATACACCATATTTTGTGCCATAATAAGCGAGTAATTTGAATGAAGTCATATTCAGGCTCACACCAATGGGTTTCCTCACTAGAGAGAGGACCTCGGAATCGATTGTCAGGTCAACTGTAAAATTTAATATTGTGAAGACGCTGTGTTTTGCAGCAGTTGGAGAGAATATATGGTATTTTTAAATACTAAATTATGGTGACTCAGATACTCGTAAAACTGTCCGTAACCATTTGTTTTTTTTTTACTTCACTCTACTTCTTTCAGACTGAATGCATCTTTTTTGATCAAGTAGTCTTTTAGTGTTGAACCAAGAAAAACGATTAACATGCAGTAGTTACGACGTCACTAAACAGGTGGTACAGTATTAAGTGAGATGGTTGAAATAATATCAGCCACATACGTCCTGGCATCAGATAACATTTCTCATATTTTCATAAGATATTCCAAGAATGTATTCGATGCCCCTAAAGGGAGTACTTTATAATGTTCCGCTGACGACTGCAAGAAACGAATGCTGAAGAACTTTGAAAGAAGATCCAATATTTGTTATTAATCTGTCCAAAGGCGCTCATCATTCAAGACGAAAGATTTCTATAGGTCTTTTCACACTTGCCTCGCTCTCAGACGAGCCTACGAAACTCTGAAAGAACTTTAGTCCTCGTTAGTAATTAATATCATCCCGCATTTTATTTTATACTTGCAGAGGGAAAAAAAAAACAGTTAACCAGGTAAAATTTTGTAAACACAGCGTTTCTTAAATATCGCAAGAAACATTATAACCAATACTGTGTTCATTTCACTTTTACTTTCAATATACATCAGTTCCGAAACTAATTTTAACATCAGAAGAACCTATATGGTAATCAATCTACTTATCAAACACCTAAACCTAAAAACCTAAAAAAAAAACTCCACCTCAAAATATTCTTCTAATGTTTAAATTATCTTTTCATTAATGAAATCCTACGTAAAAATCTTGCTAAAGCAACTGGGAAAAGCTGAGATAAGTCAAACGGTTTTGGCCAATGATGGCAGAAAATGAACTGAATGGTGAAAGACCTAACGATCTGGTTCGATCTGGTAAAACTGAACATACGAGAGATAGGTGTACCACTGTCTAAAGTTCGAGAAGAGGAAATCTATCTGTATAGACAAAGATGGAGAGCGCTCTTAAACCGAATCCGGAAAAATGGTGACAGATCAAGATGATTAATTATGTAGCATGTGTTATCAACTGTAGTAATAGCTTTCCCTTAAACGTTACGCTTTCCATCCCATTTCCGTCGAAACGTTTTCTCTATAGGTATTACTGTTATAATAAGCAACGAGTGAATGTTAGCTATGTAATTTCTTAGAATATATATATATATATATAAAGAATCAAACCAACCATAAACACATTTCCGTTAAATCTGCGTGCTAATTATTAATTGCTTTTTGTATATTGATGTAGATATTTTCGTTGTATTCCTTGTCCTCAGAGGTCTCCGATGTAGCAATCTGATTGTAAGAATGAAAGAAACTTATTTAAATTGTGTAAAGGCTTAAATTAAAATTTCAAACCAACCATGAAGGAAAGTACTTAGTTCGTTCAAATCTACATGTTAATTATGAAGGGGAGTGTGCCATGGAATGAAGTGATGAGTGTTATTCATAACAAATCAGTTAAGATAAGCAATTGCGAGAAACCTGTGCTCAAATCATTTTTTTTTTTTTTTTGATGTGCTTAGCAGTTAATAAACAAAGAAGATGCAAGTAAATGATAGAGACTCATTTTCCGTATAAAAGCGTTTCTCATAAAAGAGAAACGTTTAAATACCGCGAAACCACAGCATTTGAGATTTTTGTTTCTTACAAAAATGTTCATTCACATTTAGACCATTATTTTCGTTAGTTAGTAGAAATTTTCTAAAGTCAGAGAAATAAAATTCTGTTTTATCTTACTGTAAGATTCGTGACGTTAATATTAGAAGATAAAATATAACCCCTCGTACTACAACCAACACCAAATACTGATGTCAACGAGGTGTTTGTTTTGTTTTCTGAAGCAGACATTACCTAGTTATACTGGATAGTACACAATTATCGCACTGGTTCCATAGCGACAGGAATGTAGATTGAAACTAAGATTTTCTTTCTGGACACATGTCATAAGAATGTTTCAAGTATCTCGCTGTGTCGTCTTCACTACAGCATGCTACTAAACTCGTGGATGGTACGGATATTATATCGGGTTCCACCTCTTCCCATTAAGCTACAAACAAAACTACGCGCGGAGGATAAGCTTGGGATTAAATCCTCATGAGGTCGTCGCTGAAGAAAATGTGTACTCTTGTCTTTTTTTTTTTTTACATACAGCTTTACACCTCGTTGACCTCGAGGTCTTAGAGGCGTGTTGGTACTAGGAACAGGAAGGAATTCGACCATGGCCTCTTGAAGAAAGCATCCCGGCATTCGCCTGGAGTGATTTGGGGAAACCATGGAAAACCAAATCTGGATGCCCGGATGGGGATTCGTGCTGGCGTCCTCCCGAGTGCGAGGCCATAAGGTTAACCGTTCACCCACAACGCTTGGTGTATGTACTCTTGTCGTTACGCATTGAAACTACCTTATTGTTTGTAATCAATGTAGTAAGATACAACTACTCGAAACAACCAAGTTTAAATTATTCAACAATCGCCTCACTCTCAATCTCTCACTCCATGGCTTCATGCGATAGTGGACTCCTAAGATCCCTCGCAAAATGGGTTGGACTATTTATTATACGAGTCTATGTCACTGGTAGTTTCCTATACAAGTTATTACTTTAATTATAAATGTTTCTCGGGAAACAAACCGAGAAATATTATTATTGATGCACAATATTTTGGCGACATAAAACTCCTTCGCCATCTTCAGGTGCAGTTATAAGCCTTGAAGTCTGCCTTGAGAGCGTTGTGCATCAATAATAATATTACTCGGTTTGTTTCCCGAGAAACGTTTATAAATGAACAACGCCAAGATAAATTGCGTTAATTTATAAGTTATTAGTTGTTTTTTCACCACATTGATAGGAAGTTTCGATTTTTTGGACTTTTCAGATCAATTAACTGTAATACTCCCAGTATCTCCTGTATTAACGTCCCACTCACGAGCATTATTTACGCATTTTTAGTAAAATAATTACGTCAGTAATATAATGATACAGATTTTATTTATATTTTGATCACGTAGTAATCTTCATCCAAGATGGAAAGGACATAATGCGAAAATGCTGCGTTCTGATGGAAACATCATAGCAACGTTCCACATGAAGCATCATCAGAATATTGATGCTACGTTTTGAATTAGTTGCAGAACATTGTAGCGTAACCACTAAACAGAACAGACAGTTTTATATAGCTTTTTGGCCCCCATTCCCCCCTAAAGAGAGTGAACGAATAGGTGTCGACTCCACAGCTGTTGTGCCCCTGAAGTTTTTATATCTACACCTTCTGATGTGTTAAATCATCTGACTATACCATAAGTAAAGGTGCAGGGGTCCTGCAAGTCATGACACCAGCTGTTCCGTATAGCGTATAAAGTACGGTTTACGCTCAATTCAGTTCTTAAAAGCTAATGTGATTGCATGATATTTGGGATGTGTGAATAAAGCAAAAGAACATATTCCACGTTGTCTTAATGAATGGGAAAACGTTATATTAAATAGTACATTTTACACGAGTTTGATCAAATTTGCCAGAGATGTTCCTTACGTATTTTCTATTTCACTCCTGGCTTTTATCACACTTCAAACTTCTCCGAAAAAAAAATATTGGACATCTTGCATGACCCATAAGCTTGAAATTTTGAAGCAATCTGGAATTCGAGCAATGTTATCCTGTTTATGAATAAACATCGATGAGACTGAACATGTGCCTGCTCTCGACAGCGGAATAGAAATGGTAATCGGATGTGGTAATTGTTAAACAGCTGCGCAATATGAGTACAATAAAACAAACAGTGTGGTCACTCTGGATAAAATTAAAACAAATTTAAATAATTATATACAAAATAAAATTGGTAGAGAAGGACGGTTTTTGATCCTAATCTGTTTCTGATGTTTTACACAGTATTAGAAATAAAATATGTGAGTATGCTGAAATGAAAGACACAGGAACACTTACTTCACTCATTAGGTAATTCCTTGGACGTATATAAGAATGCGGAGTTATTCTGAATTCACAATTAGCTCATGGAACACAAACAGGCATTCCTGTAAACACTTTCTGGAAATACGAAAGGTATTACTGAGTACTGATACCATATTATTTTAAATGGAAGTTTTAAAGAAAAATTTTTGTTTTCGGCTCCGAACCTCCAACAAACAATAAAGAAAGCTCTTTAGAACTTTTCCTCTTCAACGTACTGTCACTGACTTCTGAATAAGTATTTTCCAATGTTCATATTGTTTAGGTACCCGGTAAAGTAGAAGCAGTATTTTTATTTAAAAAAATCATTTTGATTACTATGAGGAAAAAATAAATATAATTGAAGCATTTTCTTGTAATCTTTTCGTTTCTAACAGACTGCATATTTAGATAATCCAATTCTCATTTACATTTTATAACTTCATTAAGAATGCACTGTACCTTATTAATATTAATGTTTTCAATGTTAGATCACATTTTTGCTTGGAGAGAAAAGTAAATATAAATGAAAACTGGTCTTAATTCGTTGTTTTATTTTTGTTTAGTGGTAAATAATGTCTTGGTCTTGACCTGGCTGTTTTTCATGGGAATAAACAACATAAAATGTAATGTAACTTTATAGATGCAAACAATAAAATTCTCATGAAAATATCAGTCAGTGTAATAGAAGACACAATAACTATTGTCAAACGTATCTAAAAACGAAAGCTAACTAAACGATCGAAAATATGTAACAATACACACTCAAGCGTCAGTGCTATTCACTATATAATAACGGTGAAGCATACTTGATAAGAAATATTCAACACACTCCATTCGTAAACCTATTGAAGTTTTCAATTAAATGTCCCTCTTTGATATATCATATCTAGCATTGATTAGTTCAAACATATTTTTGGAATTAAAAACAACCTCAACGCCCAAAACTAAATATACCCAGATGCAAAACAAAATGCAGCTTTCCTACATCCTTAAAAGTCAGCAGAATTTCTAATAGTCTTTTTCACAATTTTTTTCACAAAATAAAACACATTCAACAGCATGATCCAGTATACCTAAAAGTGGATTTAACACCTATGTCATTGGGTCAGTGTGTTAGCTGATATAATGAATAATTTAGTGTTTTCCAGTGTGTTATGGTATCTGTAAGTAGCCAGTATGAACTCAAAATTTATCAAATCACGGGGAGAGAAAATTTGTAATTAAAAACCGTATACAAAATACAAACACAGTTGTTATTTTCAATGCAAAATTTGAATCTTTTAGATCCAAAATCGTGTATCAGACCAGAATACGCATGAAAGGTTTCTCTATTGTTGTGAAAAAATGATGATATAAGATGTATACAAATGAGTATGTATGAAGAACAAATTTTATTTAGAAAATTCTGCAATGAAATGTTGTGCTTATTTTATGAGGAAATGTCACGTGTTTCTTGCAATAACCACAAGTAAGCTATAAATAGAAAGTCAAATATATTAAGCAGGTTGGTAAATATACAAGTCGGGTTATAAGCAATCTGTTTTTACCCTTCTTTTGATCTCTGATTACCAGAACCAGTTTATATCAGCACGAAAATGCGCTTTAAGCTACCACTAGTTCGGGAGAAGGAGGGAACACCATCTTGGGCCTTCAGAAGTGAGAGCGGCGGTCTCTCTTTGAACGCTGCTGTGAGTTAACCGTTTACTCCTGCAGAGTGCGCCTTGGATGAGAGTGCCGCCTTGTTTACCAAACACTTGCTCAAAGGGTGCACCGTACTCTCGAGCAGGAAGTGGCTGGCTCGTCTGAAAAGGTAAATATCGAAGCTGTCAAGAATTCTTAAATCGGAAACTGAACCGTGTGTCTGCCACGTCTGTTCAGATACAACCACCAAGTGACAAGTATCCTTAGAAGAGTATTTCCACAGAAACTGTTTATGATAGTGATAATTTGTCGGTTTTTGTCTCTTTCCCGTGGTATCGACATTTCATTCTCATTATCATGGACCAACAGCTTCAAAGGCTACAATTAGGTTAGTGAAAAAGGTGATTAAAATTACTCTAAAGGCGAATTTTTTCTGTTTAATCCATCCTACCTCAGTAACACACAGTAGAGCAAATAAAAAGGTACATGTACAATACAAATGGAAATGTTTTGTTTTTTATTTATCAATCTTGTTACATGGATCCCTGCTACGGAAAGACCTCTCGGATGTGAAACATCATGTTTAACACACACACATACAATATTAGTCATAATCATAGTGAAAACAATTATACATAACATAGACAAATAAAAGAGAAAAAAAGTAAATATTAACTTTTACAATTGAGTTTTACAAAACTCATATGAATAAAATGAATTATTTTGTTCAAATTCTTGAATGGAGTTGAAGGAGTTGCCAATAAGATAATCTCTCAGTTTTTCTTTAAATAAATCTTTATTATCGGCAAAATGTTTTATACTCATGGGAATTTTATTAAATAGACTAGCTGACCCGGTCACGCTTTGCTGTGACTTACTAATTATAGTACGTTGGATTAATGTTATTCTAAACTTCCTCAAGTAGTCAAATTAATATTCACTAATAAAGACAAAAACATTGTAGTCGATTTGGAAATTCAAATGTAATTGGTAAAGAGTTAAGGAGAGTTGAAATTAAGGACAAAAGATCATAAAAAATTTTAATTTACATTTCATTACAAATTACTTAATTGAAATTATATAAAAATTGATATTTATTTAAAAAATTATTTATTTATATAAACTGAAATTTCAGTTATATCTTCAGTCCTTCTGTTTTAATATTTTTCCCACAAAATCGAAGATTGTGTTGGATAACATGTTGTCAAAATAATTGCAAACAGTTTGACGAATACTATTCGGCGTGGCTGTCAACGCTGCATCAGCAAGTATCAGGTCCCAATAATTGTCGTCTACCAGCAGCTGCAACTCGCGACATGCATCTTGACATGTATTGAACACTCGACCATTAACTGTTCGTAAACATTCGAAAGAAGATGGCCCAGGAACATTCCCCAATAACAAACGCTGAAAGAAACATTCACGTTATTTTGGATGCAAAGTCTTTCCTTGAATATGCCTGCGATCGAAGGATGTGGTTCTCCTTGTTTACGTGGCTACCATTTTTTACCTAATTTGTTCCATGAAAAATAGCTTGGAACATCGGTATATAATAATGTTTTTGCGAATTGGCGGAACACATCAGATTTTTGACACAGTGTGAAAAATTCAGTTTGTGGTTTGTCGTTTTTGGTGGCTCAAGTATTCTGTGGAAAATATTTTCTTCGGTGAAATATACACGTTGATCGTTTTCAAGATGTATTGGAAGATGCTGGATGGAAGGGTCACTTTCAGGGATGCGAAAACTAAAAATATGCCAGATAGCTTCGTTGCTGCTGACGGATCTACCTATTTGGTATCGTGTTATTTCGCCATTTTTATTTACATTTTGAACTTCAAATACAGCCAAATCACTGCCTTTATTTAAATATTTACAAACGTACTTAATGGATTTTACAGAACTGCAAAACTTGACGTTAATATGAGCCTTATACGATTTTGAAAGCAATGGTGAGTATGGTACGACCCACTGATTGTCAATTTCAACTTGGTTTCTAGAATTTGACATTCGCATTGTAAATGTTTGGCCACCATTCTCAGCGTTTCTGCGGCGATACAACGGATAACCATCGATATCCGTAATAGTGTCATTCGTATATTCCTTTGGAAAACGCTTCTTACATTTTCCCCCTTCCATGCATGGCGATGTCATGTTAAAAGCACCGCACGGTCCGTGGATCGAGTGACTGGTAATAATATCAAACAATTCTTGATCAATTAATGGGTCCGGAATTTCGGCTGAAATTATTTGATCAATTTCTTCTGGACGGATTTTAACTTCAAGCCAAATAGAAATGTGAGAATGAGGCAAACCTCGCTTTTGCCACTCAATCAGATACAGATAGCAACGTGTGTTACCGAAAACTGAATGTTTTACGATTAAATCAATCAATGATTTTAATTTTTGTTTGAACACACGTGCCGTGACATCATGATGATGCATTGATTGATGGCCTGGTAATAGCAAAGTTTGTATTTCCTCCCAATTCGGATTACATGTAAATGTAATAACCAAATCTGGACGACCATAATGACGTACGTAAGTCATCGCATCTTGTATATATTCCTGCATGTTCCGTGAACTGCCGATGTAGTTTGAAGGTAAAATAAATGTATTACCGATATCATTGGCGTTAAAATTTTCATAAATATTGCCGATAACAGTATCTCGTAAGAGGATGTATTCCTCCGATCGTAATTTAACCTGGTTGTATCGAATAAATCGAAAATGCTTGTTTCCAACCTTGGCGTACATATCCACGACGTATTGAAGGCACAGTTGACGATATCGAAGTATATATTTATCCTAATTACGTCTAATCATCAATCGGGGGGCGTAGTAAATCATTGAAGTAACTTTTTTAATTTTTTTTATTACCTGAAAAAATAATAAATTAAATAGTAAAAAAAAGGATAAGAAATCAATATAGTGGGCCCGCTATAATCCAGTCCCTGGTCGGTATACTGCGGGTCTACTGTACTAATAAAATAACGAATTAAATAGTTGAATATTAAATTTACCAGCAACTGGATCACGCTGTTTGATGTTGATGTGATATTCATTCTGCCCTTGCCAGAATATCAGTGGATACTGGAGTGCGTCATACGAACGGTGTAGATCCGAAATTATACTAACAGTTCTATCTTGACGTGTGACTTTAATCAACTGAGTCACCAACCATAAAAAACTGCAACTTCATCTACGGTTGGCGCGTTGAATCTGCCAGCGTATTCTCCTGTTGGTAATTTGTCAGCTTTGATGACAATTTGGTAGTTGTCATTTTTTAATTGTGGCGACACAATTGAATAAGTTGATTATTATTTTCCAAACAATTTTCCAACAATGCCACAATTGCTCTCTCTTCTGCTTGTTCGATGAAATTATACTGGCACCTAGTTTTCAAGCGTTCCTCGCAATTTCCAATAGATTTGGAGAAACTTCGGGTCATCGTTTGGCATCGGTATTAACGACCCAATCTTATGGTACACCTGGCTTGGATTTTGTATTTAGTATCAAAATGACGTCCATCAGATGTAAGATCGCAAATTTTTGTTGCCCCAGAAGACGTCATCTGGAAGCAAGAATTGAATTTGCGTGTCTTGCGCAGAAACAATTTCGAATCGTTTGATTCGCCAGCAAGAAGGATTGTAAATGTTCTGGCGGATTGGGTAGTGGTAATAATACATCTTTTCCTAATGCACAACACATGCCGGCTGCTTCATTGCGAAATTTCAACGCCTGATAATACTGGCATATTTTGCTCACTGCACCGATTGCAATTTTTGAATGTGCGGAGTAATCAATGGCTGGTGCATATTGGAACGCAAGACGAACAAATGATACACGTGTTAAAGCACGGCTGATTTACTGTCTCTCTCGTTCTCTTTCTCTAAATGTAGCTATGTGCTGTTCTCGTGCCGCTCTTGTTCTCGATATATTCTGTCACAGACGTTCATCACGCTGTTCTTGAGATTCATGCATACGATGCTCAGCTGTCCTGATTCTTTGAACTTCCTTACTTGCCGCGATTTGTGTTGCTGATTGATGAGCTCTCTCGTCGTGCGTCTTGCCTCTCTGCTACACGCATTGTCGAGGTTAGATTCTTTGGCGACATTTCACTGAAAAATATTTGAATTACAACAAAAAGTGCCTTTCTGAAAGCCTTAAAATAATACACTATAATACAGTGGTGAAACCGGAATTTTTGGGTCCATTGAAAAATACAGTAAAATGGAAGTTAAGAACTAATGAGGAAATACTGGATGGTTCGATAAATTAACACACCGCCATCTGTTAGAAATAACTGTAGCATAAATAAATTGAAACAGAACGTGATCTACTGGATGATTACCCAATCTAGCTAACCAAGTGTTGTATAGATAAGTTAACACATCGCCATCTGTTAGAAACTTATGGAACTATAATAATAATTACGTGTTGTCGTAATGACCTGGTGACATGGTTTCTACTGGCTGGGCATTCTGCCCCTGTCGTAGCCGCCTTTACCTAGCCCGCCCATCCTGCCTGGTACAGGGGACCTACATTTTAACGTCGAATCCGAACCACAGTACCGTCTTGGCGTATTTCACCTCATACAGCATGCTGCGCCGGGGGTTAATGCCGGGTTTAGTGTGTATAAAAACCCTCGCCGAGACAGGGACTCGAACCGGGGTCCTTTCCATCTAGAGTCAGACGCCCTAACCACTTAGCCAGCAGACCGCTTAGCGTTGGCGGTTTACAAATAATTACAAACCATTGTCCTATGACAAACATTTAATGAACATTTATTTCGCAAATAATAAATATTGAGGTCTATAATCCAGATAAAAACTATCCTATCTTTTAAGTTGGACTAAATCACACACATTAAGCCAAATTTCATCTAAATCGGTTATGTAGTTTCGGAGTTCATCCCGGACGAACATCGTGACACGAGATTTTTATATATAATAAAGATGTCTCCCACAATAATTAACTCCTTTTTGTGCTAATGACAGTTATGTTTGTGTTTTGTGCAAGTTATTTCTGTTCCTCGTATTGAAATTTTGTACCTGTGAATTTGATGTAAACAGGTTAAATTGTTCTTTGACAAAGGACATGAGAGAATATGTATACTGAGGAGTCATTGTAAGAATATTGAGTTTTTTTTAAAGAGTTGTTTGCAAGAAGTTCTTGGTTTTACCCTACACAGAATCCTAATAGCTATTTTCTGTACTATGAAAACTTCTTTACATCTAGAAGAGTTTCACCAAAAAATTATGCCATATGACATCAGTGAATGAAAATATGTCCAGTACACCTGTTTTATTAATTCTAGATCTGATGTCAGAGAAAGGATTTGTACTGCAAAGATGGCACTGATTAACTTCTTCAGTAGTTATGTGTTCGTGCCAAGAGTTTCTCATCTTTTTTAATGCCAACGAATTTTGTATTGTTACCAACAGTAGAACTCAAACATTGCCCTTCTGTACCTACAACTGCCGTTCACTACTAGATAAAGGCAAGCTTGAAGAAACTGAATGATATGTAAATCCAGCTGTGCATTTTTTTGTTTTAAACATAATATGTTGTGGTTGTTTTTTTTTTTTTTTTTTCTCCCATCCTGATGAAGCATCTTTACTGATTTTATAATCGAAAATGGAAACTTTTTATTGGTCCGCTTAGCGTACTGTAACTGTCGAGAGAGATTTAAGAATGTGTAACGTTTGTTTTAGCAACTTATGGCAGGACACACAACACTTTACCAACGAAAGAAGACATAAAAAATGAAGCAGCTTCCAAATCCTAACGTTTTTTATTTAATTCTTTAATATCTATAACTTCTTATTTCTGAAAATTACAGTTAATGACTCGTCTACAGGAAATAATTCAAAATTAATTATAAATATTCCTATTTAAACAATTCTGGATACTGTATTCAAACGTTCAGACTGATGAACTAAAGCCCGGAGAGTCTCATTTTACCATTTAATTGTACCTAAACTTAAGTAAAAGGAAAGTAAATTCGATCACGTCCAGTTTCATTTACAACAATGAACCAAAACTTAAAAAGTAAGCTGTTCAATCCACATTAATGCTGATTCCCTAAATTAAAAGTACAATGGACATGTGGCATAGGCCATAGAGAAAGTCGAATTAAGGTTTTAATTCGTAGGTCAAATTTTGAACAACATAACGTATTTTCGAAGGCGAAAACGAGTATGATTCTACTAGTGTATGGGATCAGTAAACCGTACAGTATCTATGAAGTACAGAGAACCATAGATATAATGAAATTGGGAATCAATTGGTTCCAAGGTTCACTGGTATGCTCTGATTGACTGAATAAGTAATTTTCATTTGAATCTATCATGTTACTTGATCACATCTGCTTTCACTTACGAATGGAATAAAGGTTTTTCCCTCCAATGTGATTCATCTCATTGAAGGTATAAAAAACGGAATATTTCTATAGAAGTGGTGGCTACATGCACCCTTTCATTGAGAAATTGTTAATTGGATAAAACAAGAGTAATTTGACACCATCTGCTTCCGATATTTTGTTAAATTTCGGAGTTCAGATACAGATGTGCTACACATATTTTATTTTTCAACTCGATCACACAACTTCACCGAAATCACACATTTCAAACTCCAAAACACAAAACTTATGAAAAAAGTAAAAAAAAATATAGCAGTATATAAAATACCACCACCAAACGAAAATTTTGCGTTGACCAGATGGAACCAAGAACATTTACATTCGAAAGTGTGTGACTGCGTTTTTTTTTTTTGTTTTTTTTTTTTTTACAGTAAATAATATCAAGGACTTCCGATCCTAATTTACCTTCATGATACAATGTAAAACAAACATATTAACTACACTTTATTAAGATTAAATGGAATTATTACTGGTATCATACTCTGTTATTCAACATGCATTTGCATACTGACAATGATCAGGAGTGTATAATCGTTCCTGATAATTCTCATTGTTTCGCAAAAACCTTTTTGTCAAAATCTGTAAGGTGACTGACTCATATTTCCACACTCAAGATTGTTAGCGTACTTTCATTTATGAGACGTACATGAACTGAATATTTTTTTAAGGTCAACGGCTCCTGGATGACCAGGTAATTAATTCCAGGAGACGAACGAGGGTAAGGACAGAAAGGAAAACTGTTGTCTGAGGGAATTATTCTACTTTAGCTTGGAATGTTTCCAGAAAATCATGAAAAGTAAAATGTGATGACCAGATCTGGAGTTGAACCCACGTCAGGCAATACTAGGTTACTCGTGGTAAATTTATTTACAAGAGTTTACGCCTCGTCGATGTCGAGGTCATTAAAGGCAGGAAAGGACGGGGACAAAGAACGGAATTCGGCCATGCCCTTTAGAAGAAAGCATCTCATTCACCTGAAGAGATTTGGGGAAACCATGGAAAACCCTAATCTTTGTGCCCTAACGGGGAATAGCACCTACTTCCTCCCGAATACAAGTGCAGAGCGTTACCCGCTCACCCACCACGAGTGTGATTACATTTCTTAATTATTATTGTTTCTTACCCGCAATTCCTTGTGTCACATTAGGATTCCTGCTTCACCAACTTAGTGGATTCATTACAATGTAGCAAACTCTTGGATTTAAAGAGTTGTTAGCCAATACTTATGTAAAGCCCAAACAGATGGTGGTACGATGGTGTGATATAATTCTTTTGTTACTGTTTTCATCAGATTTTTAGCCTCTTACCCAGAAAAAGAATGTGATGACATTCATAGGTAGAATAGTTGACCTTCAAAACATAATTTTAATTTCCTGTTACTGTGATGGTAGACGTAGCGTCGTCAGGCATATCTCAGATTTTAAGTCAAAGTTTGAAAAGCCTATACAGTAGTTTTTGCTTGATATCAGAAGAATTTTATTTTTATATTTAAAAAAATAATTATTTAGTTTCAGGGATCTCTAAATTGTGAAATACAATTTTTTTTAGAAAATAGCTTAAATGTACATACAGTTTTCGATACAGATCTATAACAAGAAGGAGACTAGAACCAAAAGAACAAGAAAAATCACTAGTTCTCTCATAGAAGAGGGAAACATATAGATTCAGTTACAGTAAGGACCTATTTTGGTTGAGACAGAGGAGATTTATCTTCTATGGCCACTAAATTTGGATGGACAGTCAGTGACTCGCCTCCAAAATCTTCTACAGCGTCTCTAGACGTAAAGCGACTAATGCAAAATGGACGAGGCTAGTAAGAAAAAAAAAAAAAATCACACAACTGGAAATTGAGCCCAACAGGGATAGGAACACAATGTTGATTAAAGCACCCCATTCTTCCCAGTCACTTACAGCCAAAACTATTCGCCCCGTATATGCTGTGAAAAGGACACAGGAAAGAAAAAACGACAACAGTGCAAGGATGGAGATATACTGGGCTAAACAGAAAGCTCGCAAGTGTTCTGTACTACTTTGTCTATAGTGGCCAAAGAGAAAAAGAAAAGGAAGAACGCAGGGGAGGATTTAAAAAAAATATAAATTAATAAAGGTTGTGAACGACATATCGTTTGATATAAAGGAATCCCTTGTAACGAACAACTAAAACAAAAATAATCGTTTTAAGAAAAACGATGAGGTATTTCATTGCTAAGAATAGGTTTCAAAAACCTACCTATAGAAGACAATGATTATGACAGTACCAACAAATTTTCTTGCTGCAGTGGAAGAGTAAAACTGAGAATTGTAAATGTTTTTTTTTTTTGGCGTACACATCAAGAGAAAACGAAGCCAAGTTTTTCTTCTGCACCGTGGGATGAAACAGTGCAAGAAATGTGTATCAAAAGGATGGCAAGAAAAGCAGCCTAGCCACGATAACGTTCACGCGTCCCGAGATGACAGTCCATTTAGCAGCGAAGGAAGGGTTGGAGGCGAGCAGACAAATTGCCCCTGCGCTTGCCTCATTCCCGTGAAACACGCGCGTCTCATCCTCGCTGCCTGGCGAAATGGACTTGACAATCGCCCGCTCACATCCAGACCAGGAACCACAAATCTCCTGCTCTCTTATTCCATGAATAAAGGTCTCGCTCATGGGCAGGGCCATAGCGGGCCGAGGCTGCAAGACGAGTGGGAGTACTTTACGCCTGACCTCGGTCTTCACACATTTCGCTGCTGTAGACACTTCTCGGGGAATTTCTCCGCGAAAGTCCAAACAGGGTGAACGAACTGCTGAAAGTTGTAGGAACTTTTCCATCAACTGAGGCACTTTATTCTGATCTTACTAGTTCTGATCCAACTTGTAACTAAATTGAACCAAACATGTTTTATTATTCATTGTAATAACACATTAAATTTTCTTTAAAAACTTGCAGTAACATTACTATCGTATAATGAGGCTTTGTAAATCTTTTAAAACTGAGAATAACGAAATCGTAGCATATATCAGAAGCAACACTGTGAACTGTAAAAAAACGTTTTCACAGTTTAAATCCGTGGATTTAAAACAGGTATAAACATATCATTGGGTTTTATGAAGTGTGTAACCTCCATAGAATTAAAATTTATCCAATCGAAGACGAGCAAACTCCACTAATTAACTTGCTCGTAACTCTGCAGGTCTTATGACGACGTGGCCCTAAATATGTCGTCTTTTAACAAAAGTAAAACAGAGTAGAGTTAACTTCTTTAAATATTATAATATTCAATCGTCATAAAATAGCTCAATCAACGGGTGGCTAATTCTAAAAAAAAAAAAAAAAAAAATAATAATAATAATTACAACGCGCAGTTGTTAGCATATACTGTCAACTGCTTTAATAATCAAACCAAAGATCGCAGACGCTCGATAAAACAAAAAACAACTACAATATATCACTTTTCGAATAATTAATACATTCATACATCGCTATCGCAGCACTCGCAGTCAAAACCGACAGCGCTTTCTCACAAAAAAAAAAAAAAAAAAAAAAAAAAAAAAAAAACCTTCTCTCTCTGTTCAGTCTGCCAGTAACGGCCCCTGCCAGGCAGACCTCACACACAACGCGCCTGCACGCCGGGATACATATACGACTCCAAACAGGCGCAGATGCATCAAAACAACCAGGAAAACAAATAGAATCATCTAGAAGCTAAGTGGGACTATTTCTTACAGAGGTCGCCGTACTACCACACAACGGAATTCCTGCGCCAGGCCGCCTATATAAGCGTAGCCGGCCGCTCCACCGCCAGTTCCAGCCTGACCGCTGAACCAGCGTCAACTACAGAAGACCACCGGAAGTTCGCGAGAAGTAGAAGCCGTCTCACTCTACCCCGGATCAGGACCAGGCTGAAATTCTCGACGGTCTTCTGATAACTGTACCACATTTGTTATGGTTTACCTGTTGTATTGTGTACCGAGTAATAAACTCAAGGAACCGTTAAGTGTAGTTCACTTCACTCTCTCTCACTGTCCGCCACACCAGACCAAAGATTTCTATCTTATCTTTAAAGATGTACTTACACTACCCACAGACCATGTGTTTGGTAATCTGTGTATTTCTCGAGCTTCGTAATTACATTATATACATTATTACAATCAATATTTACATCATAATTAACTACACTTAACTAAATAATATTAACAAATTAATTAACTTCGTAACTGGGGTGGCAGCATATGTTAAACTTGCTGGAAAAGTTATGAGACAATATGCCTTCAGTAGCAACGAATACGAAGCACAAAAAAAAAAATTGATCTTATAAAAGAATCGCTGAATTTATTTCGCAATTCGTTATGAAAATCCGAAATTAAGTTGCGCACATTTTCATTTATTTTCTAACTCTGTAATAAAAGCAAAGGGAAGAGTAGATGACCTTGTTCCTCTTTCCTTTTTTTCTGTAGTTACAGTGACGCTCTCTAATTTGTCTTAGGTCTTCCGTTTATAGAGCTTCTGTCGTAATAAAACCGAGACGTCACTCTAGCTATGCTGCCGACGTTCCTCGGTGTATTAAGTCTCTTCTTTTTATCTCGAGTAATTCCATTTGAGTAGCAATGCGCTCGCCAGGAAAAAAGAAAGAAAAAGCGGCTCTCCTGTGATGACTTACTTATGTCTAGCGGAGTTTTTAATTTAGATCAATAATTATCACTGCCACCAGAGGTATGTGAAGTTTTATTGAGCAAAAATACAGGAGAACGAAATAAAAAATAAATTACATAATGGCATTGAGAATATATATATTTCTGGGGTTACCTGCAGTGTGAACAAGGTGTTTCCAAGAGATGTTTTGGCCATCAAAATCTCGTTACAGTTGGACATAAAATAGTTGCGGAAGTAGAATCTATGTGAGCCATCAACGTGCCTTCACAGTGTGTTACATTTCTTGAGCACTTTGAGTAGATAGTACGTATTTGTTGAATTCTCTTAGCGTTTTAGTATTTTTTGTATATTTATATGACTTACCGCTATTGTATCTCCGTGAACACGAGTTCATGCTTAATAGGCAATAAATGTTAGGTAACTCAGCTTATTTGGACAGACAACCTAAATATAATTTATGTTGGGATATTAGAATTTACTAGGAACCTAAGGGAAAATTTGTGAGAAAATTGATGATTGACAACATTAAGTTTTATTTCCTCAAAATCCGTGTGAGAAACTTGATAAGAATTGCATAGTTCGTACAAAGGGCAGTTATTTCACATTGGACCCACCAAGGCACTCGATGAAAAATTGGTAGACTGAAAACCATTTGAAGTTGTACTGTGTATTTGAATTGGTTAAACAAATGCGAAGAGGAATGTGAATCTTCCAAAATGCTTGTAATTATTTATTAATCTTATGTTATCTGTATCTACTGATGCAACTGATCAATATTTTTTTTTATCCATCCAGATGATCTGCATCTGGAATCTTCAAGATATGTGAATCATCCCAAGAAATACACTAGTTTATTAATCTCATGTTATCTTTATCTACTGACGCAATTGATCTGTCTAGATTAGCGTCTTAAGTGGATGACTAATTGGGGTTGGTACTTGGACAAATTCTGAGATCCACTTACATTTTCAAGTTAATTTTTCTCTAATCACTTCCACCTTACTGTCAACAGAAAAAAGCTTTAGCGAATCATAAGAAATGATAATTAACTAATTTTTCGTCAGCAGAGAAACCACTCCCTTTTGTTCAAAGTTTATTCTGAATTATAATATATGACGACATATTGATACCCATATGATGTGAATAATTCTCTATACAGAACCCCAAGTTTTACTGCAATGTTTGTCGAAATATACCTAGCTACCGAATCAATGAAGCTACAGTTTTTTTTCTCGCTTCAGACAAAACAAAATTATAAATAAGCTTTAAAGTTACTACATGGTCGGTCTGTGATGCGAATAATAACTCACTTGACATGCTTGAGTAAATCTTGGAGCGGTTTTATCAGTATAAAGTTTCATTATTCACTTGTCCTATTACTAACAGTATTATACATTACTTAATGCGTAAGAGTATTGGTGGCCTAAAGGAGAGGTTTATGCACGTAATAAGCCTTAAATTGAACTACTATATTTTTTAATTTAACTTCAATAATATTAATCAGTGAAGAATTAAAGATATAATATGTTATGGCTTCCTCGATAAAAAGTCAAAGTAATTAAATAGTCTCGAATGGCTTCCTCGACAGACAGGGGGCGACTTTAATTCTAAAGAAAATTCATGGGATTTTGAGATCTGATAATTCAGTATCCAATTATTATGCTTTTCCGCAATTGTTGTTGTTGAACCTACAGATTAATGTAGAATCCGCACCTTGGCACAGCTGAAAACAGATTAACAAATACAATTTTTTTTTTTTTTTTTTTGAAACCTACGCCTCTGAAACTGACTTAGTGAAAGATAAATAAGGAATTTTACTGTTTCTAAAATGACCATCAGGAATGTCATGTTTTCTTAAAATCATTTTGTTGGTAAACAAATGTTGTAAAATAACAGGTATGAATCGCTGCCCCTGAATATTTTCGTTTTTTTCCAACTTTTTGTTTTGTGATTATGTGTTCTTTGAAGAGGACCTATCATTTCGTTCGATCACGGTATAAAGTTTGACGCAGTGTTTACGCCTCACCAAGGAACCTTCGGGTCGTTAAATCTATTCTCGTAATGCGCCCCATCGTTCATAACGTCACATTAAAGGACCATTATGTTCTGATTTTATCACGTATTGGGTCAAATTGTTATGTAGCAGAAAAGTGTTTGTTTTAGTCCACTTCAAATCAATGCCATATCTGGCTTGTGCATATTGACAATCAAGTATTAACGTAAGCTCAAAAATCAGCACAGATTCACTCTCAGATTAATTTACAATAAAAACTATGAAGAAGTAAATTAAATATTTATCTCCAGTAGTAGATAGAAATTCCTGAGTACGTTCCTTAACTTTGAAAAGATATGTAACATTCATATAGCATGCTAACCAAACAACTAATTGCCGTTATAGATTTTTTTATAACTGAAATACAATTTTTCATCATTTTTCGAATATATAATCCAGCAATAAACACATTCCTGCTGAGCTGTCACAAGGGAGTAGAGAAAAAAAAATTCTAAATAGATCTTTGGGAAAATACACAGAAAAAATTAACCACTTTGGTAAAAAAGAGACTTTTGTGATCGTTTTTAAAGATAATTTCAACGTCACTCTAGTGACTGAAATAAAAAAAATTAGTTATGAAAGGCCACACCTAACCTGTATTTTCCAAAATTATAATAACGCTCAGATTACTGCAAAATATGAAGTTCGTTAAAATTTGAAAATACAATCGTTGTCCCAAATAATACACTTTTTTCTATCTTCATACCTGCTGAATGTGTGAACAAAGTCTTATCAGAAGAGATCACATTCACGATCAATTTTTTATCCACATTACAAATCATTTTTTTATTTTTATTTATTTATTATTTGTAAAGCTAAAGAATTTTAAGCATTCGTCCAAACTCATTTAGTTATTCTCTCTTCGTGACATTTCGTATTATTACGATTAGAATTTAATACAGGCTTTTGTGATCCGAGGTTAACCCAGCACGAAGTGTGTTTGCAGACGTTGGAACCGACCAGCGCGTTAAATGAGAACTGCCTGCGTGTTCCGAAAGCGCACGAAACAGTTGCCGCACGCGATCCGCAAGTGACGCTACGTGTGAGTGCTGACAGCCGCGCAGCGCCGCACCCTGTAAAGTCTGCTCTGACGTCACACAAATGGGAATGGGACTTTATCTATTGGCAGGGATGATTTAGCACTTGCTAAATCCTTGTGAAAAATACTAAGGTTTCTGAGAGGTGTTTGCATTTCAAGAATTTTGTGCTACGCATCTTGGAAAAGATCTTAAAAAACTTTCGTTATAATTATACTTCGTCTCGTATTAAAGAGATATCTGTATAGAATTTAAATTTCTTGATCTACCTGGCCACCCAGATTTCAATTTTTCAAGGTATAAAGAAATTCTAATTATTTGAATGGTTTCTTCATCAATGGCATAGCAAATACATTTTCCATCATATACCAAACATTTTGTTCCCTCTCTGTTGAAGTGGTCGTCGACAAACCGTAAAGTCCCATAGGAGAAAAGCAATGAACGTGTTGAGCATTTAAAATGATCCTACTCCCGTTAATAACTCTTATGATTAGGAATAATTACATGGTCACTCATTTATTTGTTACATCATCCACAGTGGTCTTTAATTTAACAAAATAGTTTATTATCTATTCATTCATTGTAATCTATTATTTCGTCTCAATTATCTCTCACTTTTATAAGTAGTAGGTATAACAACTGACAGTAAAATCTTGGATATGATTAGTAAAATAAAAAGGGGTAATTACATGACTAAGAGAAATGTCACAGGAACATGCACTCCATCGCAATTAAATTAATAACAATTATAATAAAATGTTAAAACAGATAAAGAAGTCACTTACGGAAGTTAAGTACATTGTTTTTATAACAACTGCACAAAGTAGCTGAATTGTTGAGAAAAATAAGATTATTAATATACAAAATTACTGTGGGAATTTTCCTAGATGTTGGTATAAATTATAATCAACGTTTTCAGCTTTCATATCCGTAGGCTAGTTTTCTGAACAACGAAACTAGTGTATCCATTTTTTTACTGTCCTGATGTTACGGAATCTCTGTTGCGAAAGTTAAGCTGAAATTAATGTTAGGAACAAGCCGGCGTACTTTAAATATATATATATCCTCGATGTAATTATTACGACAGTAGAATATATAAATTCTAATCTGTTAATTATCAGAACATTTCGCAGATTGAAAACAAAAGTTAGTAGCACCTTCACGATGTATCAGTGTTACAGATATATAGCTTGCAATTTGTAAACTAATGTGAACTGTTAAAGTAATTCATGCTTATATTGGCCAAAGAAAGAGAGGATGCTAATTTAATCGCATGTCTGAAATTAGATAGAAAATAATTGGTTGTGTACGTTTTACAATTACAAATGATATAAGTTTATTCCAGATTTTTAAATAGAAGTGACATGCAAGGGTAATGCCTCTACAAAATAATATGAAGTCAGGCAGATCTTCGCGATATACATCAAATTGATTTCATTGGAAAATGAAGGTTGAGAGGCAAGGAACGGACGGGAAGGAATTCCCCCTGCCCCCCCTTCGTCCATTGCTAGGACAGAGCGTTACCGTTCACCCACCAAACTCAGTAAAATTACCAGAAAAACTCATACAGTGCCTCTTCTTTTTACTGATGTTAACAGGTAACAGGTTATTAAGAGCTGAATAAGATTTTTGACACAGAACTGGAAGAGTATAGCCGATTGTATTTCGAAGGAATTCACCTAGAATGATTTCAGTTACATTTAAAAGTCCGAAATCTGGATAGCTGGAAATTCTAACCCCAGGTTACAATGCTATGTCTCATTCGCAAGGCTAGATGTGTTATTGGCTTCTGTACGAACACGAAACGCATTTCCTACGTGTCTGACACAGGCTTTATTCGACATCAGATGTAGCGGCTTACATGCCAGCAACCAGTACATCAGTGCCTGTCTGGCAGTTGGTAGACCTGTCCTGCGCTGATAGCTAGCGCCACTGCGCGATACACGCCAGCCGCCTACAAGCGTGGTCACGACAGATACCGCTGCCAGTGGAATGTTGCCCAAGCCGCAGAACAGTATATCACAGTCAATACCATGGCTCTGCTGTATACATCTGTTGTCACTCCAATTCCGTGTGAGGTCGAATGATCTGTGTACTCTAGCTCGAAGGTGTTTGTATCTTCACTAGCTCGTGACACTATACAGCCATGTTAGTCTCATTATTAAACTTCAGTTTGTCTTTAAATGTACTTTGATTCTGTTGTGGTGTGGACGGTGGGTACGTCTGAAAAGTCAGTGATAAAACGTATGAGACAATGTTTGCATTGGTAGTTAATAATCCAAAATCTAGTTAGACACTTAATATCCGAATAATCAAACAGTGAAGAGCCTCTCGAGTCGTGACCGCTTGCTACAGTCCTTATGAAAGCGTCACATAACTGATTAGTAGACTAGGCTGGGAGTCTCTGGTAGATAGACGACGCACTTATTGGTAAACATGCGTACTCCCATTTTCACTCACGAGTGTAGTGAAATACTTCGTTCACCAACCTATTTGAGCCGGAATGACAGGATAGATAAGATTTGAGAAATAAGGTGCCGCAATGATTCTTATATGAATTCTTTTTTCCCTCGTACCATTACGGATTGGAATGCACAACTAAGATATTAGCTTTGGTGCTGAGCACCCTCTGCCACCCACAATTTTGTGAATTGCAGAGTATATATGTAGATGTAGATATGTAGAATTTGTACCACTGATTTAGGGATATATCTGTTAGAGGGGTGGGGAGGGACTCCCATTCACGTTTTATGTTTACTTCGTCAAGTATGGAAACATAAAACCAATATAAGTTTTAACTGAGTGGTCTAGTGCCTCAATGGTTGAAGCGTCTGTCTGAAAATCGATAGGCCTTCAGCTGGGATTATGATAAAGCTTGTTATGTTTATTTGAAGTACGCCAGAACTGTACCGAGGTTCGGGTACCACGTTATACTGTAAGTTCCCTTTACCAAGTAGAATTACCGGGTTATGTTAGGAGACAAGGAAAAGGTCACCGTAGCTTCGATACTAGGGTAACTATAGCTCTTTCGGGAAGGTAAAACCACCCTTCGGATTGAATATCAAGCCAAGCAAAGATCTAATTGTAGATACGAAGGCAGTTGTAGTGTCTTTCTACATGTATTAATCACTAGATCAAAAAATTTCATGAGTAAAACATTATGTATGTTTTGACTAAATTTGTAGAGCTTGTCGACGTCAGTTTAGGCGGGAGAGGATAATGGTAAGGGGAGCAAATTACGAGAAGGAATTTGGAAATTGCATCTTGCAAGGGACTAACTCAGATTAAGCCGTGGATGATACCAGTAAACTACGGGGAATAAACTAAACCTGTATGACTGGTCGCGTACACCCCGCAACTTACATAATTCCAGGCCCGAACTTCATACTTTCATTTCTTATGCCCTGCGTTTAGCTTCGAACAGATACAATAATAATAATAATAATGCTGGGTGGTCGTAATGACCTAGTGACAGCGTTTTTATCGGCTGTGCATTCCGCCCCTGTCGTAGCCGCCTTAACTTGACCTTGAAATTCTATCAGCTACAGCAAACCAGAAGTTTAATGTGGAATCCGAACGACGGAAGCGATCTGACGTACTTCTCATTACACAGCAAGCTGTGCCAGAGGTGAAGGTAGGGTTAAGGGCCAATGAAAATCACCACCAAGACAGGGATTCAAACCACGGACCTTTCAATCTCCAGTCAGACGCCTTAACTACTGGTTTCGATTAGATATGACAAAGTTTGGTTGAAGTTACAAATAAACAAAAGTTAATATCTTTAATTAATACACCAGTAAAACTGTTGTTGCTGTTATTTATTTTCAGACGCGTTTCGCCTCTCGTCGTGGCACACTTTTTTCCTGTAATATGCTATCAGTTTTTAACTTTTGTACAGAACAATATTTGTTTACATATAATTCACATAATACTAATTCTATTTATGTGACTCATAAAGTGATTTTCATTAAATGAACATATTAATGGTTTGTGAGTTTCGTATAGAAGATTTCTTTTCTTTTACCTTTTTAAAACTAGGAAACATTTTACAACTTGTATTTACTTTTCTGTTTGAAGATTGACTGTTTATTACCTGTGTTCTAAGCCTGCATGCAGCTTACAATATTATAAGTAATTGCTCTATTTGGATGTTTTAGAGACTTTATTACTTCTCTTATTGATTCTATTTTGACGAACAACTTTTTTTGACTATCACCATTCTCAAGCACTGTAGTTTACTTTTAAGGGCTGCTGTTTCTTCTCGGCGGTGCTCCGTCGTACGTATTTTAAGCGGGAAGTTTGAATTTCGTATTTATATTTGTGTGTGTGTATTCTTTTGGTTTGTAAATCTTTGTATGTGTGTGTGTGTGTGTTTGTGTGTGTGTGGTAGAGAAGCCAGATTTAAATTGCTGTTAATGTTTAGACGGAATTTATGCTGTTTTGGGTGAGTTTTGTGTTTATTTATTTGTAGAGAGTTTGTTTATTTAAATTCACACGCTCGTTAAGTACGTGTTTTCCTGAGAATATTGCAAATTGAATTTGAGGTTCCAGTTAAGATGGCCGCCGCGTCATGTCGCCAGTCGGGTCGCTCTCGCTTTTGATCGCGATACTTGTGGAAAAACGAAACTTTAAGTGTTTAGTATAAAACACATAGTTTAAGAAAGTATTCTAGGACCTGTGCGCGAAGGGACGTAAAGCTTTTCGAAACGTTGAGTTTTTATCGAGTGATAATCGATTGATTGGTACGTGGCTGACGTGCGAGCAGTTCCTCGCTGCGAGCGCTGTCGTCGAGCTGAGTCGGCGCCTTCCAACCTGCCAGCGGTGCTCTGCCGAGTCAACGGCTACGCGCGGCGCACACGCCGCGCCGGACACCTGATGCCGGCGATCAGCTGCGGTGAGTCACTACAGTAAACAACTTTTCTGCTGCCGCCAACATAAGGTCACCAGAAGAAAACTCTGACAGGGTTTTAAAACCAGTGTAGTGAAAAAATTGGAAACGAGTATGTGGAACTAGTCAAGCATCTAAACGATTTTTGTGGCCAAAAACTCACTGAAGTTAGAGTTAGAGAAATAAAAGATAAGCTAGCCTGTTGGGCAATAAACATCGCCTTCTTGGAGGGCCAGTTGTCTCAGCTAGGAAAGGAAAATGAAACACTCAAAAAAGAAAATGAGCAACTCAAACAAAATAGAGGAGAAATAGTCCCCAGCTATGCTGCAATGGCGAAATCTGGAGGATCGACTGGTGTGAATCCCAAAATCACTCAGTCCACAAAAAGTGCGGTTTTAATTACTTCCAAAGGGGGGGAGAACCCGAAGCAAGTGGCTGAACAAGTTACAAAAATCATAAAACCTGGGAGGGATAAAATTAGAATCAACAGAATTCGCACAACTAACAATGCTATTATAGTGGAAACAGAATCTCCTGAGGATTCGCAAAAAATTCTAAATAACAAGGAATTGGCTGACAAGATGCGACGCGAACTCCCTAGAAAACGAAGGCCACTCATGATTTTTTATGACATACCAATAACAATTCATGTAGACAACCTTGCTGATGCTGTATACCAGCAAAACCTTGAGGATAAAATAGAGAAAGGACAATTTATGGATGGTTTTCAACCAAAATTTAAGACTGGACCTAGGGGAAAGAGGCAACAGTTCATCAGGTTGTGGAGGTGAGTCCTTCTGTTAGGAAACTTCTGTTACAGCAAAAGAAAGTCTTCATAGAATTTTCTGCTATAGCAGTGAAAAGACTACGTTGTCGTTCCAAAATGCAATAAATGTTTGGATTTAGGACACGTCAGTAAGCATTGTAAGAAGAACAATAGTTCTTGTTCACGGTGTGGAGAAGAAAACCACCAAAGGGATCAGTGCAAGAAAAGTTCTCAACCTTCAATATGCATACCGTGTAACAGACGGGGAAAAAGCTGCAACAAGAAGGGCAAAGAGTGTCCTACCTACAATTACTCCTACAACGAGCTGTAAACAGGACTGATTATGGTTAGTTTACTACAAGGAATAGATATGGGAAACGACATATACTCTCACTGGCTAATGTAATTAGGAAAATAGTTGAGGATGTATTGGGAAGCAGACTACAAAAACGAAAGGAAACCCCCTTCAGACAAAAAAGAAATGCAAAAAGGGCTGCCTGCTTCAGAGAGAAACTAAAAATGGAGAAGAATCGTAAGAAACAGGATGTTGGAACGCAGACGGACGACCACTTATTACAGATTAACGAAATCTCTTCGAGTTCCGCCAGTCATCCCCGGAAACCTTATGTCAAAAGGATTGGTCTGGGATTGAACACAGACAGACCAAATGGGGTTGAACATTACTCACGACCTGTAGCGAGTCCAAAATTGGAGGAACAACCGCTGTAGATTGGAAACATAGAAGACAGACGCAGTTCTATAAACCCTAAAACAATATACAGTGATTTTGAAACTAATTTAAAACTCGGTCGACTGGAGGAGGCTCCGAATCTCAATGTGGCGCTGAGGCATCTAACTCGAATAGCGCATCCGGCCGATAAATATGTTACCTTCCCTCAGCTAGAAGCGATTGATCGTATACATCTAAAATCTATCAATCTTCCTACAGAGACTTCTCAGCTTCTCTCTCTTGTGCATAAAGTCTTCGAAGAAGGAATGAAACTTTTGATCCCGATCAAATATATAAACAGTACGTATTAACTCATGGGCGTATGAGTTTTTCGATTCAAAACTCCCGTGGCCACAGTGCAATATCCACACCAGACATCCATAAAACACAAAATGTCTTGTAAGCTACGAATTGCTCAACTAAACGCCAGGAGAAGCAAGTTGATTTGCAGGAGGTGAGGAAGCTGTCAGAGGAACATAAATGGGATGTCATATGCCTTCAGGAGACACATTCATGCTTCGGGAAGATTCCTTACATGCCGGTATCGTCACAGATAATCTCAACAGGTAGAAACCCTATGACAGCAATAGTAGTGCTATCCAGACAAGTTACTGTAACTAAGATAGTGCAGTTCTGTGATGAACATACGACATGTGTGGAGCTCATTGCTGACTGGGGTAGCGTAATTCTCGTCAACATGTATTTTCAATATAGTGATCCCATTGAACCATACATTGGGAAAATAAGAGAAGTGTGCACTGCCCTAGACAACAGACCAATAGTGATAATGGCTGACGCCAATGCTAGATCCGAACTCTGGCATAGCGGGGAGACAAATACGAGAGGCGAGCTTTTAGTGGAAGCTATTAGTGAACTGAATCTAGAAGTAAGAAATCTACCACATAAACCCTACACATATAGCAACCGAGCAGGAGCTAGGTCAAACATTGATGTAACATTGACCAATCTGACGAGGGCGGGAACTTATTGAGGAATTGGAACGTTTTAGAGTTTTTAACTACCAGTGATCACAATGTTATTACTTTTGAGTTGGTCAGAGGGAGGAACGATTTTGACACATCGCAGGCGCAGACTTCCAAGGTGCATTACAACATCCGACAGGCAGACTGGAACAGGCTGAGGGAAAGTTTTACACAACAAGAAATCCTATTAGATGATAATGATGTAGATCGAGCCGCAAAGAACCTTACTCGGGCACTCCAAATATCAATGAGGAGATCTATTCCTCTTAAGAGAACCATTGGAACAGTCGACAGACCTTGGACTGATAGACTGCAAAGACTACGACAAAGGATGCACAAAGCAAGAAAAGATTACCAACGTTGCCTCATCTACAACGTTAGAGGGACAGCTCCTGGAAAGATATAGACAAATTAGAATGAATTCCGAGAACTGTTAATACTAAGTAAACAAAAAAAGCTGGGAAACATTTGTGAAAACAACTTGCGTACAGACCCCTGGGGTATCCCATACAAAATTGCAGCAGGGAAGGTAAAACCCCCAACTACACTGTCTACTGTACAGAAACAAGTTGAACCATGACTACGAGCTGGAAATCTACGTCAGAAGTGTTACTCCAGGAACTCCTTCCAGATGATAAAATGGAAGATGACGAGATGGAGCACAGAGCGCTCCGTCTGGAAATTGACCAACATAGGCAAAGTACCACCGACACTCCTGATATTAGCATCTTGGAGGTAGTACAAGCAATAAATGCCTTGTCCAGGAATAAAGCTCCGGGTCCGGATGGTATTCCAGCTGAAGTAGTACAAGAACTGGTAGTGCAAGTAGCCCCCACTCTGTACCAAACATCTGGAAGCAGAGTGAGATATTAATCATCAAGAAGGGAGATGACAAGGATGCAAAATTACCTAAATCATATCGACCCATCTGCTTGCTAAACGTGCTGGGAAAAATACAAGAAAAGGTGCTGTGTAAGAGGTTACAAGAACATTGGGAGAAGGAAGGGATGAATCCAAACCAATTTGGATTCAGAGAGGGGAGATCTACAGAAGATGCAATCAACCGGACAATGAATCTGATACAGAACTCAAATCAGAATTACGTGATAGGGGTCCTAGTCGATATTTCTGGGGCATTTGATAATCTATGGTGGCCTGCACTTTTCGCACGGCTTAAGGAACTTAATTGTCCAAAGAACTTGTATAACACCTTTAAAGATTACTGTAAGAACAGATATGTTAAACTTAGGTGTCGCTGGAGTATCCATTGATAAAAAACTAACAAAGGGTTGCCCACAGGGATCCATTTTTGGCCCGATATTTTGGAACATTGGGCTTGAACCGGGAATGGCAAGGCTGCAAAGAATGCCAGAACTCCTGGGACTTGTTGCATTTGCAGATGACCTATTCTTAATTATAGAGGGTAAAACCAGAGCCGAAATCGAGGCTAAAAGCGCAAAAGGTTCTGCGTGAACTAAGTCGATGGTGCAGACAAGTCAAACTAAGATTAGCACCTCAAAAAACCTGTTATATGTTACTGAAAGGCAGATTACAGAGCAATCCAACCATTAAAATAGACGGAGTTACAATAAGAAGAAGTCCCTTCAGTCGATACCCTTGGTGTGAAATTAGACGAAAGTCTAAATTTTATGGCCCATATGGAGGAAGCATGTGGGAGAGCCACCTTAGTCATGAATAAATTAATCAGTATGGGACAAAGGCGTTTCCAACTTTCACCGCTTGTTATTCGAATATACCACAATACAATATTAACTTCAATTGTAGGGTATGCAGCCAGCGTCTGGGCGAAACACCTCAGAAAAATAAAACCCAGCAAACTTTTGAGGAGGACACAGCGAAGTATTCTAATCAGGCTGAGTGGTGCTTACAAAACAACAGAAACTGATGCCCTTACCGTGGCACTGGGGGTGTGGCCTCTGGACTTGGAAGTTCGCAAGCGGGGAGCATTATACTGGCTCAGGAAAGGGAATCCGGAACAGGTAGAGAAAATCACGGGAGCACCAGCAACAACAGCTGCAGAAGTAAACAAATTGTTACTGGAAGAATGGCAGCAAAGGTGGAATGATAGCACAACAGGAAGAAGGACATATGATATGTTTCCAAGTGTCTGTGAGAAGGCTCAAAATGTCGCATCTTCTCCCATCGCCTAGGCTGGTACATTACATAACAGGTCATGGCCCTTACAACAGTGAATTGCAAAGAAGAGGAGTAGTGGACAATGGTAGCTGTGACTGCGGAAGCGAGGGGCACTCCGAACATGTTGTATGGGAGTGTATTTCAACAGCGGAAACAAAGAACCTCATATCAGCAAATATTACAGGGCAGGCGAATTTTTGACATATTGCGTGACCAGGAATTGTGGTACTATCTTGATGAAGCTTGCAATCTGGCCTCACAAGCAGCCAAAGAAAGGTTCTTGGCACTTAGAAACCGTTTCAACCGACAGTGACCAGCGACCGAGCAGTGATGATTCCCGAATAAAGAAACTCCCGATGGGTCGAAGGAGGACGCCTCTACTTCCAGAAGTCATCTCCTGAGGGAGGTAAGTTACTCCGAAGTGGCTGTGCCGGGAGTAAATGTGTAAAACTGTCGTAAATATACAAAGTGAGAAACAGTGGGACACAGTGAAATAAGTGATTTGGTGTATGTGAAAGTTTCTTTGTTTAATTATATATAGTAGTATATCATATACATTCTTACACATTGTTAATTTAATTATGTAACAAATTTTTGTGAAATTTGATAAGTTTATGCGTTACTAACTTGTTTTACATCCTGAACAATATTTAGTTATTAGCTGCAAACTATAATTTTATCTTATGTACCTCTTGTAATATATTGGAAATATGGGCCCAGAGTAGAAACTAGGTGCTGGGCTATTATGTACCAGGATATAAAAATAAAAAAAATTTTTAAAAAAAATTGAATTTGACAATTTTTATGTTGTGTTGTTTGTTGTTGGGATTTTCATGTCTTTATTTGTGTTTGTGGGGGATAGGTTATTGTCTAAGAAGTGACCAGCTATAGTGGAAAGATTACTGTATTTTAATGCTCGTAAGTGTTCCTTATCTTGTGTTTGGAATTGTCTTCTTGTTTGATATATGTATATTGGATCACAATTCTAACTTGTCAGTTGGTATATACCAGAGTTTTGGAATTTGTTTGAATGTAATTGAGTTCTGGTTTGTTTTTGTACCGAGTTATCGGTTTTGAGTGCAATGTTTATACCTTGTTTTTAAAATATTTTTGTTACCGTGGGTGTCTGCTTGTTTGATTATGTCATAGTATAGAATACCATTTCTTTTTAATGCATGTTGTTGGATGTTTGTGTGATTTGAGATGTTTATGTTGTTGAAATGTTTGTCTTCTATTTATAGGGTTTGTGGCGATGTTATTTGCTTTTGCTTTTTCCAGCTCATTTATTATAATCTTATTTAATGAATCAGCCATGAGTATTTGGTATCCATTATTATTTCTTTTAAGGTATTGAGTTCTATTCGATAATTATGTTTTTTTAAGAGATTCTGTTGAACATGTATCATACAGCAGCTTGTTAATGATTGTGTATTACCAAGCGTGGTGGGTGAGCGGTTAACACTCTGTCATAGCATTCGGGAGGACGGCGGTTCGAATCCCCGTCCGGGCATCCAGATTTGGGTTTTTCATGGTTTCCCCCAAATCATTCCAAACGAATGCTTTCTTCAAAAAGGCAATGGCCGAATTAATTCCCGTTCATTGTCCCCAGTCCCTTCGACGTCGACGAGATGTAAAGCCATAAGCAAAAAAGGGAATGTATTATCTGGTTTGTTGCTTCGAGGTTCCTGTATTCCAGGATTGTGTGTTCGTTTTGGTTATGGTTATGTCCGGAAAATTTTATTCATTTTTACGTTCTGTTTCTAATGTGACGTCGAGGAGCCGTAGAATCAAGGGAAATGTCAAGCAGAGTGTTGAACAATATACCTCGATCTTTGAAATAGTGTAATAGAATGCCATATAAGTAAACACGTGTACACAGTGAAATTGTCGTTTGGCATAACCTCTTGTTATTTAGTGATAGTAACATTAAGCATGGATTGTTTGAGAGCTAATGATATTAATAACATCACAACGTAGGTTCCATTAAGCCCTGCTGAGGACTCAATATTAGCGTATTCTGTTTTTTTTTTATTATTATTATTTTACTATTTTTTTTTTTTAATAATGAAACAAAATGATAAACCCCTTAATACAGTTGGATTGTAGACGTAACCTGATTTGGTGCGCGTGAGTGTACCACTGCGATTGAAGCGCTTCTCGGCTCGTGTTGGCACGCTTTCCGGCCTCGCTCGTCGTCCCGCTCAGGCTGAACGTGTTCGGCTTCTTGAGCAGTGCTGGTGGTATCGACCGGCCGTGAGGCGCACAGCATTTATCTCCATTGCTGTCGCCGCGACAGGCAACGGCCGTGATGCACGGCGCCTGCAGTTTCTAGACGTCAATATTCGACAAAGTCGTCCACAACGCGGGTACAGTTTAAGCACATATGACCTACTCAGAGCCTCCGTGGCAACACAGTTATTGTTACCAATGATTTCTTTCGAACAGACAAACGATACCTGCCGATGTGTATGAAATTTCCTGTATCACTTTATTATTATTATAACGAGCGTATGGACCCAGATGCATCATGCATTGCTTTTATGATTGGCTTTTCTGATCTTCCATATAGCTCTCATTTTCTCTCTATGAGCTATCTTTCATTCTTCAGTCCATTTGGTTCCTGGTCTCGTTGGAACTTCATTCTCTGGCTGCACCACCCATCAGTTGAGCTTTTGATTGAATATGTTCATGTCTAAATCTTCCGAAGTGTCTGTTTCGGCACTCCTTTTTCACTTGTTGCATCCACGATAAATACTAGCTGATATTTTCTTCTATTATGGTCATTACTGTCGTCAAGAACCGACTTTTCTGGACCTTCGTCTCACCTACGTCTATGTCCTTAGAGACAGTAAAGAACTGGGTGCAAGTAACGGTTAGGAATTCGGCCCGTTCGCCTTGAGTGATTTTGATAAACCAAGGAAAACATAAATCTGGATTAGAACCCACGTCCTCCCGAATGCGAGGACAGAGCATTACCCCCCCCCCTCC
Organism: Vandiemenella viatica; assembly: GCA_031002005.1. NCBI lineage: Eukaryota > Metazoa > Arthropoda > Insecta > Orthoptera > Morabidae > Vandiemenella > Vandiemenella viatica. Next base: position 174,100,645 of record JARYHS010009186.1, on the reverse strand, counting down.
CCCCGCCCTCCCTACTGCGCTCCTTCTGAGTTGCGCGTGGTTCAAATCGATGAGACGTTTGCTCATATTAATAAGAGATAACCTTGCATCACACCATACGAGAGACTGATGGCAAGGTAATAAAATGTGAAACTATATAATTAAATTATTTCAAAGTGAGAACGGAAACCACAGCTCTATTGATTCGCTCTCTAGATACATGTATAACATTCTATTCAGAATAACCATGAGTCGTATCTATATACTAACTAACGTCATATGACAAGCTATAAATAACCAGATTTTGGTAGGTAGTTTGGCACTAGAAACGATGTAATGTATATTCCTCATTATTGGCAAATCACGTCATTGATTTGTCCTCTGATAGGCTATTCTATCACTTTATAGTAGACAAGTTGTCGCAGTTTAAGCAAAAATCCCTTTCATTGTTTACAATTATTCCATAATCTAGCGCTAAATAAACTCGCGCACTCCACAACATCAGCGATCGTTTGGGACAGATATTCAAGTCGACTGCAAATATGAATCCAAAGAGATCATAGGAGCTGACGTGTATATATATATATATATATATATATATTATTATTCTTTTTGGATTTCTCATTGATATTGGGGAAAACTTGATAAGTCCTGTCCTCTTCCAGCTTGGGGCTGTTGGGCAACCGGGCAATTGTCTGTTCTCGATCGCAAAGAAAAAAACTGATAATCTGCTTTATACCCCCTTGTAATTTCCGATCATCTAGTGGATAGTAAGTTTAATAGTAAACGTTATATATCATGGGAATAGCGTACCATCTTATAATTTGACTTCATTTGCATTTGCTTCTATAGGACACTACTTCTCAATTTCAATCAAGACAAGGAAAAAGGGAGGGGGGGGGGGGGGGTTGGATGGTAATGCAGGTCTACCATAATGAACCCTTTCTCACCTGATCTTAGCAGGGGCTATATCGTTTAAATGAAACAATCGGTTTATGGATTCATAAACAGGTGTGTTCATGTAGTTTAGTATGTCTTGATAAGCCGGTAACAATTTGTTTGCAAATCCATTTGATCATTTCATACAGCTAAACAATTTCAAGTTACTTCAATCTTCCCTAATTGAACCGATCACAAAGGTGGTCTTTTATGAGGACCTGTAACAATTAAAAATATTGTACTGCATGCCTAAGTATTATAGAAATCGTTGTGATTTCCATGCATTTCTCGGCTATGTACTATTAGTTTTCTCCTTAATTTTCCTTGAAGTTGCTGATAATTGCTCGTGTTGGACCCGAGTTAAGCCCCCTTTTTCTTTTTGAGCGTGGAAATTGAATCAACCTTATCTTACGATCGATCTCGTCGACTCGTCGTTTCAGAGGCCACCAGAGCAGTCTGTTTGATCTTAGCATAAATAAAAAGCATAAGTTTCGAATTCTCTCATGTCCTGTCGTCAAACAGTTTTCACTATCTCCCAAGCGTTTATTCTGGGGGAGGAATGATACAAGTAAGAAGAGCAGAATATGTTCTCTGGGATCTACAGTTTACCGTGGAGTATATATATATATATATTCTCTCTTTCTCTGCGTCATAGAACATATTAATTCACAGGTACGAAATTTGAGAAACAAAAATTAATTCTATAAAACACAAAAGTCATTGCCGTTACTACAAAGAATATATGTTTATTCTGGGATACATTTGCAAATTGAACTTTTTAAAAGTATAAAACAGTTAGTAGGTGTTGAAGACGTATTTAAATAAGATAATCTTATTGGAAATTACTTCTATTGTATCCAAAATTAGTAAAAAGAACTAATGTATCTATTATGCCAGTTTCAAAATTCATTTGTAATGTTATTCTTTTGGGGTGTTTTGTTTATTTGTAACGTATAAAATATTAATCTTTTTTTTGTGGAAATATATTAACCTTGACATGTGTCACATCCCAGAGATACTTAGTCAGTTGGTATAAATGGAACAAGAGTATTTAAAAAAAAATTCCTTCATCATATATTCATTACTTTCATCCGATATTTCAGATTTTTGAACAATAAACATTTACAAATAATCTGTTTCACGATTTAGTTATACTGCAATCTGTCATTCAGTTTACTGACATTTTCGAATTGTACTTCAGAAATTCCACGAGCTAAATTAGAATAAAGAGTTTCGTAGGTAAGAAGATGTATTTCATTAATCTGATATTGAAGCTATACAACGATGGTTTTTCCATAATCGTTGAAAGGATAGTTTCTACGCAGCGGAAGGCAGAACTGCAATAAGTGTGGGTTTTAATAATATCCAGTAGATTCGAATAAAGAACCACTGGTGCTCTAGCATTCAGCCCTGGCCTTAACACGTTAAGCCGTATGCACACAAACAATAAAACATCATTACACACAGAGACCACCAATGAAAAATGAAAACCAGTTAGGCGTAGCGGCAGCGCACGAACGGGCGTGCTAAATAGACTGACGATCCGCGTCCTAATGTGTACTCTCGCGTTAATACACACGAGTTAACAATTAAAACGTGCTTTAAATGCAAATTGGGTAATTAACAGATGCTTGAAAAAAAGAGACACATCAATTACGAACTTTTATTTAATAAATTCTCTGGGAAACGTGATTGAAAATCTGCAATTCACAAATTATAGAACCAGTAAGACTTTCGTTTAATGAGAAGGAAGAAATCTCTGCACTTTTAATTAGTAAAAGATCTAAATCAAATTCAGTTTCTCTTTAAGCTTCTACCAGGTCATTTTTAGATTTCAAAAAATTTGTGACAAAATTCCTGCATTGGTGTAAAGACTCTCGATTCAAGCATCGAATCTAGTATAAAAGTTTTCTTGAATAATGGCACTATAACGTCAGTGTTATAAGCGTACGTATTAAAGTATAATTGTTTTGGACAAGAAAACCTGAAAGTTTCGCTGGGAGACTTGACTATATAATAGGACGAACAGTTTTGATACAAAAATATATGCGGTGTGCTCGTAACTAGTTGAAATGTGGTCAGAATTATATCGAAAGAATTGCTACCTTGAAAAACAATTCATAAAATTTTGATGTTAATGAAAATGCCTAGTTTCTTTGAAAAATGTAGGCCTGCCTCACTTTTCTTTACGAATGGGAAAACTGTTAGGTAGATTAATTACTGGAAATTCTTCAAGAAATCTTCTGCCTCTCCATCGGAACCATTTCTGTCAGAAGTTTATACAGGGTGTTACAAAAAGGTACGGCCAAACTTTCAGGAAACATTCCTCACACACAAACAAAGAAAATATGTTATGTGGACATGTGTCCGGAAACGCTTACTTTCCATGTTAGAGCTCATTTTAGTTTCGTTAGTATGTACTGTACTTCCTCGATTCACCGCTCGTATTGTGGACGGCTGTGATACAATACGCCATTCTCCAGGGCTGCATCAGCGCATCAGGGATTCCATGCGACGGAGGGTGGATGCATGTATCCTCGCTAACGGAGGACATTTTGAAGATTTCCTGTAACAAAGTGTTTGAAGTCACGCTGGTACGTTCTGTTGCTGTGTGTTTCCATTCCATGTTTAATGTGATTTGAAGAGAAGTAATAAAATGAGCTCTAACATGGAAAGTAAGCGTTTCCACATAACATATTTTCTTTGTTTGTGTGTGAGGAATGTTTCCTGAAAGTTTGGCCGTACCTTTTTTGTAACACCCTGTATAGCTTCTATCGCGCCGCAAGCCTGCTTCACCGTGTGCGTAGAGCTCCGCTCCTTGTCACTCCGATCTTGATGCTTCCACGAGAAAAACAGCAAGTATTGATAACCATGCCGGAGCCGAACGCTAAATCCCTTATTCCACCTCCGTAGCAGCGATCACATTAGGTGACTTCTATGGTTTAACAATATACCGTCGACTTGCGGAAGAGGTATCTTTTAAATCCTCCAATAAATCATTTTGCTATTTTCCAAAAACGTGCCAAACATTCAGGCCAGTTCTTAAGCTGTTTGTTGGTGGCAATAAACGTGTCTCCCAAAAAAGCTTCGTTACCTAGAACATTTATCTATCCGGAGGTTCCTATAATCCTTTCTCGCATTGTGCGTGCTACTACTGGCGTTCTTTGAAGCTCCTACGCACAGTATAGGCTTCCTAACAGCCACACTGACATACTATACATTAAAAATCCTTACAATATTTGTGTTATGGATGGAGTGAGATGAAAACGACAGCTTATCTACTTAAATAATAGGTAATATCTTAATTGCGTCCATGGAACTTGGATAACGTAAGTTTATGATATGTAAACAACGTAGGTCGTCACAGAACCTATTTACACGACTATTGCTGAACTTGAAGAAGTACATTTATAAAACACAAGGAAATATTTAAAGAATACTAGCAAATAAAAATATAACATCATTTTAATTAATATGAAAAATTATAATATAATATTCTCAGGTATCCAACGGGATGGTGACTTGGAAACAATGCGTTATAATAGGATGTTCTGCTGTGTTTATCAGATGTCAAGTAGCTTACGGATGTCAGAAGCTTGCTGTGACTACCTAGATTGGCTTAACCTCATATTATGCTTCGAAACGAAACATAAATAGTCTAGGCAGTCACAGCAAGCTTGTAACATCTGGAAGCTACTTGACACCTGATGAAGACAGCACAGCAACTTGTCGAAACGTTGTGTTTTCTACAACACCATTCTGCTGGATACCTGAAAAGATTATACTGTATCATTAAGCCAGGAAAATTTTTATACACTTAAAATAAATCTGACTGATATCTCAGCGCTAGAGAACTTTGGTTATTTTAGAAATATAGTTTTACTCTTGTTGATCAAAAAAGGCTGTAACACACGCAAGCCAAAAAAAGTGTAAAACATTGAAGTTGGTTAACCTCTCCAGAAAAACCGTAAATTTGATATCGTTGTGTAGTCCAAAAGCTTACTATTCAGTTTCAGGAAGATCTCTGGAACAAAGGCTGTGTGTGGGTGTGCGTGTGTGCGTGAGGCGAGTGTGGGTGCGTCGGTCCGTCACGCCCGCTCGCTCAATTATTGACGGCAAGGGACGGCGAACAAGGGCCTGGACTGCGCAGCGACATTGGCGGTCACTCTGTGAGGTGGACGCAGAGGTGAACACTTTGCGAAGAGGGCTGCAAACGTGGAGGCACAGCGGCGTAGGCGGTCAGTGGACAGTCGCTCACTTTGAAGCAGTGCTGCCAACCGTATCCAAACCTATCGATTCCGGATCGGAACATTAGAAACGTCCTATCTTTCTGTTTCTCTCACAGGAACTAAAGAAAGCTTTCACTCTGCTAAGGTTCCCATAATCTGGCCATTTTTACACAATGTTTGTGGAAACTTTAAGAGCATTTCATGTTGATAGGAAAAATCTTTATTTTCAATGTTATATTTTGCTCGTTTGCGTAGACGAGGTAATTTTATGAACCATTGAAGTTAATTACGAGGGAAAATGTAATTTAATTATTTTGGCAGTAGTGTAAATATACAACATTTAAGATCAATGACACTGTACCGTGATATAACGACAGGTAATGTCATTTATCCATTGGTGAACCGGTGATACTCAGTCTAAGTAAAGCATTAATTGTATTTGTAAGAACGAACGTTTGAAGCTGCGAAAGAGCATGGGTGTATTCGACTCAATACACATTTTCGTCCGTCATGAGGAGGACAATGATGCACCTGGGTTGATCCCACCCAAGTTTGTCTCAATTAATTTTCCTTATTTTTCCCACAAACTTTCCTACTTTGTGATTACCATTCTCGCTTCACTTAATCAGCCGTACATTATATTATACGCTAGGACCACCCATCTACCGTACTTCAAAACTCAATACCAGATATTTAAAAGCGGGTCTCATAGATGGTGTTAGATTGTGTGACTTATATTTCTTCTATATTGCTGTGATTAGATTTTAATTTTCTTTTGCATTAATAGGCCCTGTAGTGAGATGATATATACTAAAGTTTTCTTGTCAAATCCTATTATTTAAAGCTATGAACATCCAGTATTTACAAGTAAATATATTTTGACAGCGGTGTAAATATATAACATTGAAGGTCAAGTGAGTAGTTTTCGATTACTCCAAGTTATAATTAAAATTTGAATGTTATAACAATAGATTTTGATTTCCTGTTTCACCATCGGGTGCCTTGGAGTGATCAAATATACCTAAAAGTTTAAATTAGACTATAATTATAATTGTGCATACTCAGTCAAAATGCGTTATGCCTTGACAAGTAGGGAAAACACAAACATTCACAATAATTCTAATAGAAACTCACTTTTAACAACACCTAGTCTTTAGTACTTAAGCACAGAACCGTTACAGTATTATAATAGTTTGTTTTCCAACGATCACTAATGATATCATCTTAGATGCAAATAAAGGATGCGTTTTGGAGATTACTATATTTCAGAAGCTCTATCATCGTAATGTAATAGCGATTATGATAAAAAAATCTTCATACGTGAAAACCTACCCAGAAACGAGGTTCTGTAATTTCAAGGATTTTAATACACGTCTCACCATCAGAAAAATATCCTCCGTTCAAGCACAGGAACCTTATAGGGCCAACATGTGTTAACTAATATGTGTAATGTATTTAGGTCAAGCATATAACTTCTTGGAATATATTCACGCTGCTTAATGAAGGATATGACAGACAAAGAATATATTCTCAGTTAAGTATGAATCATAGGCGCATTAAGCCCGATGAAAACCTTTTGAGGTATCAAGTAACTGAAGGAATAAGTGATCATGAAGCAGTTCTGATGGATATTAGAGGATTCAGTAAACCAGCAGCCAAAATTGAAAGGGGAAATAGGTACAATTATAAAAAGGCACAGGTTTCAAATTTGAAGAGATATTTCAGAGAACAATTCAGCAAATGGAAGGAAGGCTCAGGTACAGTAGAGTCAAGGTGGGAAGAGTTCAAGGAGATAATAAGAAAGGGGGAAGAAAAATTTATTCCAAAGAAGAAAATAAAGAGAAGTAGAGAACCTATGTACTATAATACGGAAGTGAGGAGGTTAAAGAGGTTGGTAAAAAAAGAACATAACAGAGTTAAGAGACAGCAGGGTAGTGGGGAATATTTAAAACAACTAAACAAGGACTTAATAAAAGCAAAGAAAATGGCTAAAGATGGATTTATGAAGAGTATTGTCAGTGCAGGAGGACCATTGACTGATGCATCTAGAAATTTCTATGGCTATATCAGGAAACTGAGGGGAAGGGAGGGTGTAGAGACACTTATAGATAAGGATGGAGAAGAAGTAACTGACGATTTGAAAAAGGCAGAGATTTTAAGTAACTGGTTCAGTGAAAGCATTAGGGACAATGAATCAGAAACAGGAGGGTCTAATTCGGAGAACGAGCTTAACAACACAATTAGAAATGACGATAGTAAAAAATTTGATATCCATCCTGAGGCAATCATGAAGGGAATAAGAAAGTTGAAAAAAAAATAAAGGGGCTGGTGAAGATAATATTACTACAGATATCTTAAAGATAGCCGGATGTGACATTGTACCTTATCTTGAAATTTTATTTAAATTGAGTCTAGACACTTACTGCTTACCACAGGACTGGAAAAGTGCAATAGTAGTACCGGTACATAAGGGAGGGGTGAGAAATAGAGTTGATAATTACAGGCCAATCAGTTTGACATCAGTGGTAGGTAAATTAATGGAAAGATTGATATGCAATCACATCAGAAATATATGTGAGGAACGTAAGTGGTTTTCAAGCAGGCAACATGGTTTCAGGCAAGGATATTCATGCGAATCTCAGTTGGTGGGATATATGCAAGATATTTCAGATGAAATGGACAAGGGAGGCCAAATTGATAATGTAGCACTCGATCTGTCAAAGGCGTTTGACAGAGTAAGCCATAAAATGGTAGTAAATAAGGTAAAAACCATTGGAGTGGATAAGAAAGTCATTTGCTGGGTAGAAGAATTTTTAAAAGGTAGAATACAGAAAGTTAGGGTAGGAAATGTAGTATCAAAAGAAGTTGAAGTAAAAATTGGTGTGCCACAGGGTAGCGTATTGGGACCATTGCTATTCATTATTCTAATGAATAATTGTGTTGATTGTTTACTATCTGAAATTAGATTTTTTGCAGATGACATAATGCTGTATAAAGGAATCAAAACGATAGAGGATTGTAAACAGTTGCAGGGTGATCTGGACAGGATATCTAATTGGGTTGGTAAACATGGAATGAAGATAAATGCAAAGAAAAGTCAGCTTATTAGATACACAAATAAAAAACAAAAGGTTAATTATGAATATAAGGTGGGGAAAGAATTGCTTGCTGAGGACTTGAAATGTAAATATCTTGGAATTACTTTTGATAACAAACTTAACTGGGCAGGACACATAGGACAGGTGGTAGGAAAAGGTTTCAAAGTTGTGCACTTGTTGGAGAGAGTGATGAGGGGATGTACGAGAGAAGTCAAGGAATTGGGTTACAAAACTTTGGTCAGACCATTGCTCGAATATGGTAGTGTAGTATGGGACCCTCATTTTACGTATCAAATACAGGAGTTGGAGAGGGTGCAAAAAAGGGCTGCTAGATTTGTTTCTGGAAATTATCGCAGAATGCAATCAGTGACGGATATGATAAAGGAGCTGGAATGGGATTCATTGCAAGACAGGAGGAGAATGAGGAGGGTCATGGGAGTGTACAGGGCATATACTGGCGATGAGGCATGGAAAGATATTGCAATAGGTATGAAAAGTAGTGCATGGAAGGGAAAAGATGACCATGACCATAAGCTGGCACTCGATTTCAGGCACAAGGGTGTAGAAAGATTCTCTTTTTTAGGTAAGGGTGTCAGGGATTGGAATGAGTTGCCAAGAGAAGTGATGAATAATTTACCGAAAACTTTGAAAGAATTTAAAGATAAAATTTGTAGAGGGCAAATGTAGGTAGGTGCAGGATAGGGGGAAGATGGGTGTGTAGGGAAATTTCCACCGGAGCCTATGCTCCATTGCAATTAAATTAAATTAAATTAAAATCTTCCAGCGAATGAACAATAGAACCAATTTTTATTTGTCCATTTAGGTAAAGTTTGCCGTGCTTCGAAGTAAAATTAATCTAGCAGCCTTACGTTGATTTTCACGTTTTATTAGTACATTCCGGTGTGTAGTATCTCTGGCATATGTGGGACATCCCGCTAAGAGACACCTACGAAGTTCATTTGTACATAAATTCAAATTTTTTGTAACATTTCTCTATACAATATTAATTTTTTAATATGTTCTCTTGATGTTATCTTAATGTTAATGGAGAATTTTAGTTTTTAGAAAGAGGGAGAGATTTGAAATTAAAATAACATGAGGGTGATTTTAGTTTTGTTAATTTTCAGATATTTTCCTCATAGATTCATCATCTCTTGGAATCATCAAACATAATACGTGGACCTTCCCGGTATCAAAATACATAAGGGATTTAAGTTGCATTTGTTTATGTCTGAGGCGATAGTATATGCGTGTTTATCTATAACAACTACAGTATTTTTGATTATATATTATGTCTGAGGCGATAGTATATGCCTGTTATTTCAAAACACAGTAGTACCAACCGTTGAAACAAAATAAAAAACAAATATCAAAATACTTGTATTTTGAAGGATAATTTTTACTTCGCTGTATGTTTCACGACATCAAAATTTTACATACATGAAGAAAACTGGATCTAGATCTTTATCTTGAAGATGAAGAAAAGTAAAGTAGTATAAGCGATATGTTCTAATGTTCTAATAACAACTGGACACTTTTAGATACCTTATAGATAACAGTTGCTTCAACGGAATGTTTCACTTCAGAATAAATAAAGTGTGGACAGTTATATCAGTAATATGGATGGTATAGATGTCAACAATCACTACCATAATTTATAGTGTTTCATATTTGTGCTAGTTAAAGGAGCCACATATGTTTGCAGTTTATTGCTATTAGTTGCCATGCTTACAATTCCAGCGTTATGCTTTCAGAAATTATGATCTGTCAAAAAATCGTAGATCATGAGTTTTAATATGTCTATAAATGTTCCAGAATGTTTACATACCGTCTAGATGAAAAGCATAATGTATACCGACTGTGATTCTGTCTTGATCGACGTTTCGAATCAAATTATGGGCGCTTCTGATGTTATTTAAATGATTTATTATGTAACTATTTCCATTCAGTGGTGCATACGCTAATCATTAACCGAGAAAAACAACGTGATATGAACTTCGGACCCCCTTATAAAGCATTATTTTAGATAAGAGAGACAAACCATAATGAGTGAGATAAACCATAGTGAGTGATTTCACGCCGAGGCAAACGTAATTAATTGAGACCTCTGTCCACGACCGCAGAGTTAATACGTTTTGAGGGAGCTACATTATGTTGAGTGCAGTAAATCTGTTAGCTTGTCGCAAGTGCAGTCATTCACAACGAAGATTAAAAAAGTAATGGAACATTCCACAAATGCCCAGAAGTAAGACACAGTGCTCATATAATTGGAATTCCTGCCATAATGGGGCCCAAGTTGATTAAATGATCAAATGTAGCCCAACAGGCGAGTAACTGATCAAAAAACAGGTAACATGTTGCACCACCGGTTTTACGAACTTGATACATTTCGAATTGCCTAATGTGATATATTCTAAAATTGTTACAGTTTGATGGAAGTCCATCTGCTCGTGACAAACAGACCGTTTTCCGTACTCCACTTAGAGGCTTAAGAGCATTAACGCTGCTGTTAGTGCTTGTGCCTATTTTGGAGAAATTTGTTTCGGTATACTCTTTTACCCCTCAGAAATGTTCCAATAATCGACATCGCGTTTAATATAATGGGGGCGGAGGAGGGGGTGATTATAAGCCTTGAAGCTGCGGAGTTTAGATTTAATACTTCTTCAGCTATCGAAATCATAGGGATAGTTCTATACCTCGTTAGTGAAACTCTATGACAAAAAGTATGGTACCTGCGGTGAAGTCTGCTTGAAGACTTTCTTTCTTTTGGAGCTTTATGACATGTTAGGCGTGGTTAGGGAGCTAGAATCATTTCGAGTGAACGCCAAATGTATGCATTTATGCTAATATTCTTAAGTGCGGACCTCTCATTTTGGAAATTGAATCACGATTTATTAAACTCTATTTTTTTCTCATGATGTTTACGAGTAACTCACCTCATTCCAAAAACGCAACACCAGAATCGAGGTTAGTCCTCTTTAAGATCAGTCTAAAGGGTGTCGAATTGGAATCTAGCATTCGGAACACGAAGTATTCAATAAGACCCTGTGGCACTTCGGGATACAATACAGCTCGTAGTTATTAATTTCATTTCTTCAGCTGCAGTCACTACTGCGCTTAAGTCACCCATAAAGTCGCCTGTCTGGTACATTTGACTATTAAGCATGAGCAGTGCTTAGTCTTACTAGTGTCCTACGGGTATCTGTGTGTAGCTGTTGCTAAATTTCTTGGCGTGGTGAAAGGCAGAATGAAACCAAACTGGCGTGGTAACTCTACAATCGTAAGGTATGACACGGCACCCACTATGCTATATTTTGGATTCGCATTAGTGTAATTGAATCTTTGACGTAATAGAAACAATCAGAGCTACTGTTCCAAACGATATCCGGTGATTTTGTTAACTATATGTTTTCTGGAATTTCTTTAGTATGAAAGCAATTTTAAAGACCTACGTCTATGTCACAAAAAAGACAGATAATGGAGATTCGATTGAACGCTACTGTGGGAGGAACTATTCGTCCTTTGAGAACATGAGAGCACAAACTTATTCTGCGGGATGGTGCAGAGTAGGAGATCGAGGGCCTCTGTCATCGTCTCTGAATACATTACACTGTGTGCTCGGTTTCTGCGCGTCAGCAAGTAGTGGCTGGCAAGACAAGCGGACGAATGGAAGTAGGCGCTTCTTGTGGCCAGCTGGGAGGCCGCCTAATAGACGCAGGCAGGCAGGCAGGCAGGCAGGCAGGCAGGCGAGTCCAGCAAGAAGCCGCTGACTGCTGACTCGGCCCACCAGAGCAGGCCTAATTACACCGCAGACAAAGGAGACTGAGGAGAGGTGAGGCGGCCGCAAGAAAAGAGCACAAGAACCGAGTCAGCATCTTTGCTTACTTGTCGTCGCTCGCGGTACAGCGTGCAATGCAGAGCGGAAACCTTAATACCTGTAACGTTATATTATTAAAGGACTTAGTAGCCGTTTATACTATTTATATTTGCTACCATCCTGATGCTTGGAACGTATCTTTCTAAAAAAACGAACACTTAGTCCGATCATCAGAAAACTTAATTTTACGAGTCATTTTTAATAAGTTATTCAATTTGGTCGAACCTACACGCCATTAATTCCACTTTCCTAATATTAAATCTTTTTTCCGAAGGAAAAAAAATCGCGAAAGCATTAATAAATGAAAAAAAATAATACAGTAATATGAAAAACCAATACTTCTATCCAGCAACACCTTCCAGAAAATAGAGAATTCTCGAATTTGCTTGATGAATTTAAGGTTTCGTTGTAGAACATGAATCATAAATATTTCATGTACCATCTTAACGCACTAGTTTCATCAACACTTAATGTGATCAGTTTATTGCTGCATTACATAAGCCCATGTGCTTATTTTACTATCTATGATAGATATTTGTGAAAAAATTAACCCAAATATTAAATCACATTTATATGCTCATGTTTTATTAGTTGTTTATTTTTTTCAAAATCCTAGTATTGTCCTTTTGAAATCAGTTTTTTGAAAAATGTTTGACAAGCTGATGATATTTTGGACTAACGCATATCTAATGTACTCTAATAATAACTGCATGTTATATCAAGAATCGGTTAAACAGAATTACGGTCTGCTGTTATATTTAATTATATTAACCTTGCAGATTCATACTGCAGATACGATAAAATGACATTTCACGCTTCGAATATTAATTTTATTTATTGCTGTTATTATTCTTTATTAATTTTCTTTATTATTTGGAAATCTGCTGGTTTCCATTCTTCATGTTTTATCAATTACTGTTTGTACCTGGATTTAAAATGTGAACTGATGATTTGCTGCTCCTGTCCAGATTTTCTCGGATCTGTAACGACAGTCCTTAACACAGCTCTCAAACACATCCTTTCGGCTGTTTCCATTCTTCTTTTTAGGATCCAGATTTTATTCCCATGCAGGAAAGTTGGTCGAACTGCTACTTTGTAAAATCTTAACTGCATTCCTTGAAATTCATTTAATTCATATTCAAAGTTCCATCAACAATCAACTTACATCCCAAATAAATGTACTGATATACACGTTCTAATATAATAGGATATTTCTATTATACATTTTTTTCAAAGGCCTCGTGTCATGTATATAAAAAGTCATATAGTGTTACCTACGATGTTGGTGAAGCTGTTGAATAGATCTCAGGGGGGTCCTGTAAAATATTTTATTACCTGGAAAAAAGCAATATATTAAGCGCTGGAGTGTTAATAATTTAATTTCAGAACTATGTCTGCAATTCCTTAGAAGATATTGACGTAACTGTAAAAAAATGCAAGTGATATGAGGACACCCCTTTCTTACCATTTGATTAACATAAAATTTACATCCTGTGACAGTATGAACGCTTGCTTTATCACAAACCCTTGTATTAACTTTAGTAGGTGCTGCAGGAAACCTCTGCAATTTGAGACCATAAACAATACGATACACATAGAATAATGTAATCAATGCCCTTTTTAATCCAAGAACTCTACGTGCGTCTCCAAATTAAATTTTATTAGTTCATCTGTTTTTTTCTTATGTGACGAACACATTATGAATATTTTTGGCCTTAACCACTTTGTTCTTTTAACAGAACCGGATCAGAACTAACTTCCTAAAGATACAGTATTTGTTATTTTTTACAGTAGATTTTGTGCCCATTCTTCAGGGAATCAATTTCTCTGTGGTTAGGACGTATTCTTTGATGACCTTTCATTGAAGAGAAGAGTGTTTCAGTGATCTCTTAAATTCAGCTTCCAGATTATTTATTTATGTTTTGAATCTATAATTCAGTGCAGATATTGTTGTTTAAGGACAATATAGGGTCATATTTCCATTATAAACACAGTTTCTATGGTTTAGATCTTCTGGGCCTGCTGCTTTCCTGTTCTTTGAGTATAAACGGGATTTACTTAATTATCTCTAGGCGATATTAGGTATTCCTTCCGCGTTTCTTCTGAAATATTTACTTTTTGATCTAATTCATTATAGGAGCATCGTATGCTTTTATACTGCGTAATCTATTTCTGATCTACAATTATAACAATTGCTAAAATCTCTTCCATGTTTTAACAGTTCGATAGTTTACATCATACGATTCTTTGGTTAAAATGTTCCGCTTCTATTAGCTGACAAATCGTAGCCACTTTTGTTTATGGGCTCGAGGTACCACTGGCCATACTGAAGAGATCAGTGCACAGGTAGTGAGTAAATGGTGCTCCCAGATTGGTTAGTGTAACAAAGTTTTTAATGAGATGTACGTACTACATTTATCTGAAAGTTGTCTACAAGTTTTTAACTTCAGTTTTTTAATCAAAATAATTTGTGTGGAAGACAGTCCATCATGTCAGTCACGTATATGACGTATGAATAAATGAAAAAAGCTAAATGGTAAATATGGAAATTCGAGCAATTAATTTCACAATTTTGAGTAAGATTCATATTCGCTTTATTGTTTTATGTGACCAATAACATTCAAAATGGCTGTACAAAATTGTAAAGTAACAACTAAGTTGTGATGTCAAAATAGGAAAACATTTATGCTGTTGTAAACATTGTGGATTTTCCCGAATATAACGTAGAGATACCAAGAAAACGCAAGAGAAATAGCACTAATACTTTCATACATGTTTTTTCTTATGGTTTTACGCCTGATCGATGTCGAGGTCATTACAGACTGGAAAGGATTGGGAGGAACGAAAGGGAACGAATTCAGCCATTGACTTATAAAGGAACCATCCCGGCATTCACCTGGAGTAATTTTGGGAAACCATGGAAAACTCGAATCTGGATATCCAGAAGGGGAATTCGAACCCGCGTCCTACAGAATGCGAGACTACAGCATTACCACTCACCAACCACTCTCGGAGCCTTCATACTGGTTTTGCTGATAGTGGTTAAGTAACTTTAGACCGAACTCTTCTCCCTAATCCTTAAGGTTAAAGATAAAAGCAACTTTTCATATTGCTAGACACCCAATTACATTTGATGTACAGTGAAAGGAGTAATCGAATACTCGTATCAGGCAACGCTCGAAAAACACTCAAGTTTGTCGATCCGCCTCAGCCCGTGGCACGCTTTCTGTCGTTGCGAGCCTGTTATTGAGCACGTACTGTGGCTGGCGCCTCTCGTGTTACATAAGTACCGCGCCTCGACGAGCCACGCGCCTTGCAGGCCAAAACCTGATGCCAGGGGTCGGATGTAGGGAGCAGTTTTTGTTACGAGGACGCTTGAAGATTCCTGAGGAGGCCTAGTTACAAGGAGACGGCAAGAAGTATAGGGAGAGCATTCCAGAACCCACTTCTTGTAATTTAATGCTTATCGCAAAGCAGGTGGCGTCCTTGAAGAATTTAACACAACGGCATACACATGTCGACAAATACTCAAGAAATAAGTGTTTTGAACCAATTAAATTACGGAACCTCACTTTGCACATTGTGTACGGTTCACTTATTGTAGATTCTGTGAAAACCTGTAAAGAAAACATAACTTAGGGAAAAGTCTGTGTTAGATTGAAGATACGGTAACAACACAGGCGGAACGCGTAGCAAATCAAGGCTATCTTTTGGCTACCGAATTTCTCTTCTGGGTATCCCAATCTATAATGTTTTACGATGTTTATTTATTTATTGGCTCAACAACACAGATTGGTATGATTTTAGCCACAAGAAATATAAATTCCTTAAACTTACTTTCTTCTCATTACTTTACATTCAGGACCTGTTGAATTATACCTATACGAGAAAATTAAATTGGTGAGGTCATAGAATAGGTACTGCTGAAAATATATGTCATTTCAAGTAGAGACGTTAATAGTGTGTCACTCTTGATACGACGAAATATAAAATTTCATAACAATCTAAGTTATTTGTTAATACATTGTATGGCAAATCAAAACAAAAATGTTTAATATATAGTTCCATACAATATATACAAGGACAAGAACGCTAGCATTATTCACAAAAACGATGTCCACTTTTTTCCGCCAGTCTAAGAAGAAGGTGAAGGGCTGATAAAATCTTGGAATGGTTCATCGTACTTGCTTAGAAAGCATTCCTTAATTATGTACTCCACAGTCTGGACACGAGGTAGGTTGTAGAAAACGGCGCTGCGTTTGGCGATGCATCTTCTTAGGTGGATTATTTTAACCCACTGGTCTTTCTTCAGATGGATCCCGGAAATCCAGTTTTATCACCTTTAATATCTTAATGTTTCACAGTTGCAGAGTTACAGCTTTGTCACCATTTTTCCTTGATGCTGAAGTCAGGAACATCACGCCATAAGGGATTATTGTATTTAAGACGGTAGAAGGGTACGTTGTTAAGTACCTCAAGATTAGGAGCTCCTGTGTATGGTCAGAATGATGTAAATTTCTCCACTCACGCACCATAGCATCTTGACGTCTTACCTCCGGAGGTGGTATGTTACTGATGACATGTAACCACAGGATAGGGGTGAATTTTAATGAACCAGTTATGATTCTCATACACTCGTTCACATAAATATCGATTTTTCTATTATAATCCACACTGTAACACAGTACTTAGCACAAGGTAATCCGTTGTTAGAGCGTTTGATCGTAGTGAGGCCACATCAACTCCCCATCAAGTACCGGCTAGCAACTTCATGATATTGTTCCGGGTCCAAATCTTCTTGTGAGCTTGTGATTTTGACTTGCTATTTTTGAAATTTAAGGAACGGCACAATGTGATACCAAGATACTTAAGGTATAAATTGTGTTTAATTCTTTGTTGGCAGAATTCCACTTTGAGGTGCTGTTGTGATATTCTATTACTCAGTTGAATGAGCATACTTCTGTCTTCAATATTTTTAATTAATATCAGAGAATCCTTTCTCCTTCCTGTAGTGTGACAGTTTGAACAGCGATAGATATGACGTCAGCATAGCAGAATTTTTTGCAGAGTGTGTCAGGCATGTCACTGATGTATATGTTGAAGAACATTGGGACAAGTGCTGACCTTCGAGGTAGTCCATTTTTTACTGTAAATGACTTACCCGTCTTTCGCCCTATGGTGAACTTAAAGTATCGGTTTATCAGCAGGTTTTTCAGGAGTAATGTAAGTTTCCGGAAAGGCACATGATTTTTAAGTTTAATTAGTTCTCCATCCTGCCAAACCATTTTGTATGCCGATCGACAAAAGCTACCGATGTCTTCTGAAATCCTGTCTCCATCAGTTAGTGCTAGTAGTTGTTCACAGCAGCTCCATTCGAGTCTAAAATCTGCAAGATGAAAAATGGTCGGGTGGACTGACAGAAGGACAAATAAGCGAATCAAGAATGGTCCCGTTTATGACTAAGAAGATGCGGTAACCTAAAAAGCAAGGCACTATGCTAGATTCGAAACGGCGACGCTCATCATGTGGAACTAGCTAGAACCAATGCTATAGGGACACGCTTCAGATCGTTTAATTACAATTACTCAAACCTAAGTATAACTTCGTCAAATTAATATGTATATTCGTAGTTTTGTGTTCAGTTACAGCTTGAATCCAAAATTATATTTATATAAATTTAAAAAAAAAATGTGGATCCCATATTCCACCTTCACTGTGAATTTTTCATTATTGGTAATGGAGGAAGATATATGATGTGTGAGTATGAAACAATTCAAAATCTACCGACGCACTGTTTTAAGTGGTTTTGTACGCACGTTCATAGATTACTCAGCGTAACGTGCGTATTTTCAAAGGGACACTGGGAACACAAAGCGTTGGCTAATTCCGGCTCTTTTAGCCCACGAGGGCAACATTTGTCTCGGCTGTGTTTGTAGAGACTAGTCATGGCCAGCTTCACGTGGCGACAAAGACAAACCCTCAGCGGACGTTGTTTATAAAAGCGGCTGCCTTTCAGTTTTTCTCACCGTCCTCTGCCCCACGGCAGCGGTTCCCTCTCTCTTTCTCTCTTTTTTTTCACTTTGATGTTCGTAACGCTAAGTGCTACAGATGTCAAAGTAGATGTATATGGTACTTTTCATAACAACTAACCTCAACTGTACTAGTAGTGAAACATTTTTCCCCCTATATAGTAATTTAATTTCACCTGTTCATACTGAAACCTCTACTGTACTATGCATGAATTTTTACCACTGTTCCCGACCGTACTGCGAATTTTGTAATCCGTGCACTAATATACCACAGGTACAACTTGTGTTGTATTTGTGTTGGCATAGTCTTTCTTTTATCCAGTTCGGATGGTGGCGTGAAAAGTGGCACTACGGGGTGGGTTAGTCACTTATCATTGCAGTCACTCGTTTTTTTTGTTGTTTTTTGTTTTTGTTTTTCTCTTTCTTTAACTGCTTTACATCTCTCAACAGCGAGGTCTTTAGAGTCGGGGCAGCCACTCGTGCCCCCAAATAAAAGTAGAATGCTTGGACGCAGTGGAAGAAGTGTATTGTAAAGACAATTTCCTGTTAGTGCGAAAAACAGCGAAAGGGAAGAAATGGTGCCTGGAGGATTTCCATAACTAGCCTTGTAAACTGTGGCAGCGAGGAGGGCCATAGCCAATCCGGAAAATTGTTAATACAGTACTGTTATTAACTGTAGTTTATTTCACTTGGGAGCGAATCAACAGACGATAATTCCCTATCTAATTCTGAAATTGGCAGAATGAGCAAAAACGTGTAACATTGTGGTCGCAAGTGCGCCAAGACTTGCATGATAACTGGAATAAAAAATTGCCAAGCCATACCCAAAAGCCCATTAGATAAACTCAACGAATACTTGGAGGAAGACCATAGGGTCTCTCCTTCTAATGACAACAATGATGATGACGAGTTGGCGATTTCTCTGTGGGATAAACGTGGTGGCGACAATACAGCATACATTTTCTGTGATGGAATCATTTCAGATGATGTCAGAAGCGAAGTTTGGATTCAGTTCTACAAGTGTGAAGGTTTAGCACAGAAATCATATGCTGGAATGGAAAAAGAGGTACATCAGTAACTTCTGCAAGGGTTTTTTTTTTTTTTAAATTGTTAAATTTTAAGTTAGTGAAGTTTTTGAAGAGAATTTGGTGTTTTTAATTTATTACGAGATAAATTTCCCGTTTCATACAAATAGCCCGTATTTGAACCAGCTCTTGAAAATCAATCATTTTACTTTTTTTATTTTATTTTTTTATCCTTCGATTTGGAAAATTAAAATCGGTTATTGAAGTTTTGAACCCTCATATCACCTTCATGTTTGTTTATTGAGTGACCAGGTAAATCAGTAAGCCAAAATTGAAAGTAGTTACCCATATTTGGACCTTCTCCACTGCATCCCATCCTGTCTGAAGATATGTCACTTAGTTAGTTATTCTGATTATTTAGTAATTCAAAATTACCATAAATTTGACTTTCATAACTTTTTGATATAGATGTTGCTCCCCTCATATTAAGAGACATTCCAAAAAAAAATCCTTGGCACACACCTGAG
The DNA here is from genome assembly GCA_031002005.1 of Vandiemenella viatica. Classification (NCBI taxonomy): domain Eukaryota; kingdom Metazoa; phylum Arthropoda; class Insecta; order Orthoptera; family Morabidae; genus Vandiemenella; species Vandiemenella viatica. The sequence continues at coordinate 174,080,942 of JARYHS010009186.1, read as the reverse complement.
CTCAAAATTAAATGTTACACTGATAATAGTAATTAAGTTGTGCTGATAGTAACTCCGTGCTCAAGAAGTCGTTTTCCTTCAATAGAAAACACAATACGCCACACGTACAACCGTGACAACATATCACGTTAGAATCAAATACTTCTCGAATATAGTAAGCATTAGTTTTGTACTTGCTGTTAACATAATATCTCCTTGTGGTTCAATATTCAAATTGGGTAGCAGGTTATAATTGGCTTTTTTTCAGGTTTATTGAAACCTTGCTTAACGAGTAGAAAGGACAAGGATTTAATGCCGTTAATCTCCATGAATGATATTTAATTATGAAAGTCATTGCAATAAAATCTAGGGGCACCACCAATTACAAAATATGAAGTGGTTTTCTGCTAGCAACTCACTTTGAAAGTAATTTTGATTGGTCTCTTGAGATTTCAGAACAGAATCATTCTTATAACATTCATTCTTATTTTTAAAAAAATAATTTCCACGTCGGTTTTGTTTTGAAGGCATAAAGATATAGTAATGTTTCTCCGATCAATTTATGAGATAGTCTTGCTCACTTTGTTTGTGCCTCAGGGCTGTATAATTCTTTACGTCAATACAATGAGGATGATTGGAGTGGCAGAGATATATTAAAAATTTTTCAGTCAATTCTTTTTTATATCTAAACAATTTCGTTAAATTATCAAAAACGACCGAGTCTTATGAAAGAATATCACAAAACCAAGAGATGCGATTGGTTTTTCAATGTGAAGAGTTAAAATATTGTTCAAATATCAGAATTTTGAAGCGGATTTTTCATAAAATAATTTGCAACCGATGTAAGAAGATGAGCACAGTTTAAGCTTGACTGGTGGATTGCTTATATCCAGTCGCGAGATTTATGACGCAAAAAAAAGTTACTCGCAAACGAATACGCGGATTACGGAAAACCAGCGTTAAAAGAGTTCCCAGTTTTCTGAAAACTTTCTCCTCATTTTCGAGAGGAAAATCTCAACCCAGTTCATGCTTTATCACGAGTAATCCAATAAAATTAAGCTTTCGTTGCTGTGCTTGAAAGGATTTACGGGTAGTGGAGAAAGTGAGGGAAAGGGGGAGGGGTTATGAGAGAAAAGAGGAACTTTAAAAGCCGGCGGAAGAAGTTGAGCCGCAGTGTCAGGTTCCGTTTATGTTAGCGTGATGGATACGGTCGCATTATGCTGCTCCCCTCAACTGCTACTTTTGTTTAATTTGTTTCTCTGTGGCGGCGGCTGAGCTGTCGAGAGGGAGCTGAGAGCGTGAGAACACGGAGGAAGGCAGGCGGCAAACTAAGACACCTCTCCACAGCAGAACTCAGCGTCACTTCACTCAAGTGTTCCTTAACAAGGTTTGCGTTTCCATTGGATCAAAACAATAACACTTGGCAGCCAGGCATAGACAAAACAATTTTTCTGTTCATAATTGGTTTCAAACAATATATAATTCACAACGTTTTATTTTCATATTTGCCTACAAATCGAAATTTTGTGTGACCTGATATTAGTTTTATGCTTCGATAAGTTAATTATACCTTACGTTACATACCCTCAACGTGTTTTTTTATGGTTTTGTGTTTTTTTGTTTTTTTTTGTTTTTTTTGTTTTTATTTTTTTATTTTTGTGTTGTTTTTATTTTTTGTTTTTTTATTTTTGTGTTTTTTTTGTGTTTTTTATTTTTGTGTTTTTTTATTTTTGTGTTTTTTTTAATTTTTTTTTGTTTATGGTTTTGCAGAAGTGGGATCGGATTGGGGACAAGGAACGGGAAGAAATTCGGCCATGACCTTTTGATGCAAGAATTCCGGCATTCGCCTGGAGTGATTTGGGGAAACATTGGAAAACCCAAATCTGGATTGCCGGATGGGATTCGAACCCACGTCCTCCAGAATGTCAGGCCAGATCGTTACCGTTCACCCACCATGCTCAGTACCATTAAGGGATAACCTGATGGCTTCCTTTATTTTTCCTGAAATAGGAATTCAGGAATAGAACTATCAGGCTTCGATTTAAAGATAGATTTTTCGTAGCACAATAAGATCTATACCGATTGACACACACGAATAAAATAAACTTCGTTGGGCACTGTATTAACAATTAGCAAATGAAACAAAACAGACTTCAGACTAATATCACTTATCCCTTTTTCTAAGCAGCGTTCCATATACAATGAAGGCAATCTCTGTCGTAGCAGTTTTTCTACTGTCTCAGTATCCCAAATTACTCACTGAATTAAGTATCTAATCCCTTGGATGTTATGCTGCTCGTTATACACCATTAAACATTTGTCCTTTTGTTTAAAATATTGTTCATCATTTTGCGCAAACATTAACAGCCTGAAATGATGATTAAATAAATTAATATCATACTCTGTCTGTCACAATCATCTTCCTTTCTGTCAAAAATAACAACCAGAGGTAACCTGCCTAATGTTGCGTACTGCCACCTTAATTAAAATATAATCGGATATTTTTTACTATTATAAAACAGTCAGAAAAGCAAAATCACAATAAAACAGCAAACTAGCATCGGTGTTACTGTCATGTTTTTTCCACCCTCCATCTTTTTTCCAAGTATTTTTTTTAAATTGGATTAAATAAATTTTTATTTACCAACTCGTTGCTCGTCAGTTCGTATAGGGATGTGTTGCCAACTCATAGCAAATTTTGGGATAAATGGCGTAACATCTGTGTTGCATCACTGAAATGAATTAAATAAGAAATTAACACCGAGCGTGGTGGTGTAACGGATAGCGTTCTGGCCTCGCATTCGGGAGGACGGCGGTTCGAATCCCCGTCCGGGCATCCAGATTTGGGTTTTACATGGTTCCCCAAATCACTCCAGGTGAATGCCGGGATGCTTCCTTCAAAAGGCCATGGCCGAATTCCTTCCCATTTCTTGCCCCCATCCTTTCCCGTCTCTAAAGATCACGTTGTTAAAAAGGGACGTTAAACTGTTAAAAAAAAAAAATTAACAGTGTTTATTAGACGATCCGTTATGTCCCACTGATGTACTGCAACGCCATTAACCGAAAGTGCAAGAAAATCAAGGATGGGAGTTAATTGATAAAGGGGTTCATAACTAATCAGAATTAATTGCTAAGTAAAAAAGTATTAATTGTATGTATTTTGGCTAATTCACAAATTATGCACAATCAGACAAAAAACGACAGTGATCTATGGAACTCTACATCTTCAGTTCCATTTCGATTGAAATAAAAAAACAACAGATCTGCTTCGTGGAGAATTGCGGGTAGTAAGTCTTTCGCGATATTCATTATGTGGTTAGCAATTAGAGTGAACAGTTGTCAGCGGACAAAAACCGTTGACCTTGTATCTCTGCTAAGATGCCATAAATGCTTCGTAAGAAAAAAGCTGCGGCTTGTAGTAGCCAAAGCCTTCTAAATCGTTCTTCGAAACCTGTATCTCCTTCCGACCAAATTAAAATCAGTGAGCATGTCTTAATTCTGGCGTCGAATCAAATTAATTTCTTTTTTTACAACAAACTGTGTGAAGTGTCAGCGAATTTGAATAACCTGATTTGTGCCGTAGAATATATAGCGTCGACAAAATATGATCGCCAATCTATTACAAACATTTATTTAAAAAGTCAAGCTGAAAATATTCCCTAGCTTCGCACGGCAATTTTATAGTTCTGCTTTGCAAAATTTGTCGACTATTTTTATGGCTGGGTCAATTGTTCAGGACATCCGCGCAGTAGAGGAATAAAATAGCTTTCACCTGCAAATCCTGGTACCGTTCACACAATTGAATAGAAATTCCATGAACTCCAAGCTAGAAAGTTTTCTGTATTCACAAGCTCGTGTCTCCTATTTTTCCGGCAGTCTTTTGTCACGTTATGTCCTTATATAAAGTCGACGCCATGTGTCTATCTTTGATGCCACAAATCTTGTATTACATATTTTTTTTTTTTAGCTATCCACATCATTCCAGTTTAAAACAAAATGAAAAATGATAACGTTATAATTCTTACGTTAGCAGATACAAAGTCTGATAATACGTACTGTAATATAAGTGAAACTTAAACTAATCATTTTATTGAGTACTTTCTCTATTCGTATAATGATTCTGCTAGAATAAACGCAGGTTTCTGGTAATAGAAATAATAAATGTGGGCTCTCATTTAAAGTAATTTCCCAAATATTTAGTGAACCTTGAATGTTAACATGCATCAGGCCCTATACAAAACCTTTGTGATATTATATTCAAACTACTTCCGTAACACCACTAGCTTAATTTACTCTCATTGTAGTTATGATTATGCTTATTAACCACGCCAACTATTATTTCGGAACTATTGTTGTTATAGTTTTAATGCTAATCTTATTTCTAATTACCTCATTTTTGTCCAGTTTTAAGGAGGCATTTAAAATCTTCACAAATATTTCTCTTTTGGCTGCATACTATTATTTCATAATGTAAATTATGGGGAAATTTTATATATATAATCTTTAAATCGATATGACAAGAAATTTATTATTATGATAGTGATACTTGAATTAAACTCAGTAAGAACTAGCAAACACCCTATGAACCACGTTCGAATTGTTACTCCACTCATTCTCATTGCCAACTTTACTAAAAAATTTATGTGGTCCCAGCACTTCTTCCTCGCAGTGTATAAGAAATTAACCACTTTTTGTTATTAATAACTCAGCTGTAATTTTCAACAGAAGATTGTATACTACGTGATCGTAAAATCTCGAATTGCATCTATTAACACCGATATTAGATAAAGAAATCGTCCTATGACCTCAGTTTTACCTCCCATCAAGGTACGATTTGTCAAAAAACTACCAAAAAATCTTCTCATATTTTAGTCTATCTAAATTTTCTTTACTTTATCTTCCAGAATGCAAAGCCGTTTCAGTAATAAGTAGATACCTGTACACCACGGAAGCGTTCCAATGCCGTAATTTCATTTTTTTCGGCTCACAGGAACATTAATATACCTCACTATCAAACAGTAAGGATACGTAAGCTAAACTGAGGGAAACTGTTCCCAGTATCATAGGGATAGAGAACAGGGTTTACTTTAAATAGCTCGCCGATTGGAAAGCTACTTAGGGATCGAAGGTTTTAGTTAAGCTTTACGTCCGTCCTGGGTTTCTCCTCCAGTAGTATGTATTATTTCAGAAAGATGTTCTTCTGTGATGAGCCAACTTTCTCCATACTTAACGAAAATCGATAAATGAGGTATCATTTTAAGGATTAAGTTCTCCGCTTTGGTAACATCATTAATTAAGACAGGATTTTTTCGAAATTCAACACGTAAACGGCCAAATTATGATCAATCAATATCAATGGTATGCCAGACAAGTTGCTGAGATTCGCTGGAGTCGATAAACAGTGTTGTATATCCGCTAGATAGCAGCACTACATAACACAGAGAAATTAATAATTGTATTTTGTTTCAAGATATTTTTGTTTAAGTTAGGGAAAGATTTCTAATAGTTTCCTAAGACTTTGTGTTTTGCTGTTTACCTACATCAGTTGACAGATAAATAATTGATGCAAATGAACCGATTCTTCTTTCATCCTTCTAAAAACCGCCAACCCTCGCTATGTATCGCATGACATTCGCGAAATTTTTACGTGGGACCCTAGTTACCCTTTAAAAGCTTAATACAGTCGATTAAACAATCAGAAACATTGCACCAGAACCTTGTGTACTACTTTTTGCCAAAGATGCATATCTTTTAGCCTTTAGGATAACTTGGCATGCAAATTCTACTAGCAACTGTTAGTAAAGTGTTTAATCAACAAACGCACTTCAACTATAACACAAATAAAAGTAGTTAAAACTGCTGACTGTACTGGTGGATTCACCACCTACGTCCGCCATGAGAGACAAAGAATATTACTAAATAACTTGGAAAAATTATTAAACAAACAAATATGAAACATACATATTAACTACACAAAAAGTAAATGAATTTATAAGACAAGCTTAATGAACAAAGCAGCGACATTTTTAGTTCACATAGTACATGCCTTTTAATTAGAAAGGTCGAAGACGAATTGCTAGCGGTCTGCCAGGAAGAGCAGTGCTTTAACTGTTGTGCGCGAAAAGGTTTATTGGCTTTCGCAGCCGGAGTTTGTTGTTCTGCACTTCCAGCCTGCTGTCCTCGCCAATTAGCCCACTCTTCCTTTCCCACTAACAAGAGGACGTCTCTTGGACTGAAGCCAGGCAAAACATAACCATGTTTCACACTGTGGCATTTCCTCTGCCTCGTTTATGACGACTGACTCAGAAAACGGGAAGCAGAGTAACGGGGATCACACATCTCGGAAAAGGAGAAACTGGAAATACTAATGACGATTCTTCCAGTAAACGTTGTTTGACACTTTTGAGAGTGTACCTCTAAATAATTTTAATTTAGTCTTTCTCTGTATGGAAAAATATAGTTTTTGCACCTGGTTACTGGAATTCATATCGTATGATTATTTTTGCTTCGTACCGTGACATCTCTTTTTATTAGTATCATTTTAGCTTAACAAGATTCGTATTATGTGTTCATTAGTGGGTAAATAACGAGCTGAAAGTAACTGACAGTATATCCAGGTTATTTCTGTAACTTATTTCAGTTGTGGGATACTTTCTTTGCTGGTATCCATTTATTTCAAAGAAAGGCGTTAAATCACTCTTTATCTTTATTTATTTCTATGATCTTGAGTTACTACATCCCATTTTTACGTTCCAGTTTCACATGAAACGGTTAAAAATAACTCTTAATCTACATTAGCTATACCTCACGGTTACCAGTAAATAAATTACCTTCTTCTTCGGTTTAAATACTGGGCTCTACTTGAATTCCATTGTTTTTCTCTGCAACAGTATTCACATTTCAGTTTACTTGCAGGGTGAGGCTTTATTTTCACAGTTTTAAACATACATAAATCTTCACGAATGTAAAATTATATGTCCCCTCTTCACTCGTTCCTCTTTTTAGTATATTACAACAGATACTCGCTCTTTCTTCTTTTATTTTTCGTTACAATGTTTCATTATTCCGTGACGATGAACCACCAAAGACTTCACGTACTCTGTGCCGGAAAGTACTCTCTCTTTAATTTAACACATTTTAAGTACTTTAATACTCCTTGTTATAATATACATATATACACGTAGAGCTCTTATGTTTAGTCCCTTGCAAAACGTCTCCTACAAACACGTATATATGTATATATGCATTAGTTTTATGGCACCAACAGGCGTTACTTCATACTATGTAAATTGTGAAACCAAGGAAAAAACTTTAATAAAATTTGAATTGCATTTTGTAATTGGTAAAAAATGTTTCAGTTACGGGAGGTGATAGCAATTAATATCTAATTAACGACTGAGTTTCCATGATTTAATAAATTAAATATAATGGCTTATACCAATATAAATATCTTAAATGAGTCGGTTTATCAATTTTACAAATATACACTCCAACTTAAGTGCTATGAAGTAAAACGTCTGAGAGTTATCAATTTGTATATTCTCAAAATATTTATTGTTGATCTTTTAAACTAACAGAATAAAACAATTACATATTTATCATAGGTACAGTGTGGTAGATTTAGAACCAGTTAGCTTTGAGATTTACTGTTTCGACGTAATTCTGTGGGCTATTACTCTGACTCTACAATGAAGCAAAAGTCATAATCATCAGCGAACACACAGTTCCCTTTATCTTCTGCAAAGTAACTAGTGTGTTCCAGCAAGACAAATCGTTACCGAGCGTGGTGGTGTAACGGCTAGCGTTCTGGCCTCGCATTCGGGAGGACGGCGGTTCGAATCCCCGTCCGGGCATCCAGATTTGGGTTTTCCATGGTTTCCCAAATCATTCCAGACAAATACCGGGATGCTTCCTTCAAAAGGCCATGGCCGAATTCCTTCCCATTCCTTGCCCGCCCCATCCTTTCCCGTCTCTAAAGACCTAGCTGTCAGAGAGACGTTAAGCAGATAAAAAAAAAAAAATCGTTGCAAGGTACTGCAACGGAATTTTGCATAAGCCGCCATTCTACACTTTATCTAGAGATATAAGGTATATTGGCTGCGCTGAAAAGAATGTTACAATACATAAATAGGATGTAACGCATAAGATATGTGTTTGGAGTTCGTGGGGTAAGGAAAGAGAAGCCGAGGTAAATAAACGCAAGGCACAGGGGCTGAAAGAAAGAGAGCTTCTAAGAATAGTAGAAAACATCAGACACCCCAAACGGTTTGATTGCGCACATTAATTCCGGAGCAGCTTTGAGTAAACAAAACAAACTCCAAGCTTTATGAGATCCAATAATCTGTCACTGAACTTAAACAGTATCAAAGGCGGCCTTATTTCGGGACGCAAACATTGAACGCAGGTCCCTACATCTAACGTTTTAATGCCTTCAGTGCTAAAAAAGAAACAGTACTCACGGCTGAGAAACTCAGTCATTAAAGAAATAAAATACTTACTGGTACGAATCCTATGCCTACTTCATAAAAGAAATACTTCCGATTTTTCATTCAAAAGAATTGAATTGACTAAATGCCAAGATTTAAGGATTATATTTCTTTTAGTGCCAAAGAAATTGAGTTTATTAGGATTGCTCGTTTTAAACTAAAGTTTGAAACGAACGGTATGTTGGAAACTTTTATAACCTAAAAGACTATAACTATATTTAATACTATACACAAACATGTGCACATTACGTGTCCATGACAATGTTGGGTAGTTATTCTCATTTGAGAGAGATAAGTAATAGTGTAAAAATTTGAAGAGGCAAAAAACAAAAAAAAACAAAAAAATCTCGACAGGAGTGTTTACATTTTATTTTTACAGCTTTATATTCTATTTCTCCGAATATAGAGATGTATCATAATGTCTTCTTTATATCTGACTAGCTTCGGCCAACAGCTTTGCACCCGTTCTTAACATCGAGAAAAAAGAAGATCTGATGTAAGCAGTTTTCTCGTGCTTAACTAAATTCTTATGTCGGGGGTTTCTGTGAAAGCCTTGATTAACTTTTTCCGTGATACATCGTTCAAAAACCTTCTATCGATAACGCACTTTATCAACAATAATGAAGTAATATTCGTAGCTCTTTCGTAATCATGAAATTATCTGAAATAGTGTCAGTTACAACAGGCGTTGGAAAATAAGGTGGTGCACGAACGCATTTATATCGTTTAAATACAATCTAATGAATGAAGAAAAGAGGAAGACCATAAAAGAAAATAACAGTGCTCCCATGATTTTTCTTCCTTGCCAAAATGTATTTATTAATTTATCAGTAGGTAAATAAATAACACAAATCTCAGATTTCATGTGGAACAACTCTCTGACACAGCTTTTTATTATGCAAAACTTTTACTAGATCTAGTTAAACTACAGACTTCAACGAAATTCACGTCTTTATTTTATATTTGTTAGTCATTCCGACAATTTTTAAAGATATTTTATTGCAATAAGCACCTCAGATGGTTAGTCCCGGATATGAATTGCAAATCGTACAAACTGTTATTCCATTAGGGATTAAATGTGCTGGTACTTACTAATATTTTTCATAGCAATCATTGTAAAAATAAAACACGCAAGGACCATGTTATGAGAGAACGGAGTATATTTCATTTACTCTCATTATAAGCAAATAGTTTGCTTACCTGTAAACAGATACAACTTTTTACATTTAATACTCAATGACGGTGCGTTTATATCGTCAATCAAAGTTGATACGTAATTTCCCAATCAGAACGTACGAGTTCAGTGATAGCCAGAATTACACAATAAAGTGGCGCCAGAGACAATGTGGTAATCGACTGGTCTCTTAAACAAAATAACAGGGAATTATCAAAAATAAAAGTTATATTCTAACATTGTTCGGCGTCATTGTGAAGCAGTTAACTGAAAAAACAAGGACTTGTCAACAACAGATGTTACATCGTATTACCGTTAGTGGTATAAATCACTTAACACAAAAAAAACCTGGTAGAGTCAAAAATAGATATTGCATCTTAATTTCTCCAGGTAGTTTCATTATAAAGCAGCTGACGTTAGGTCCAAGTTGTAGTTGTTTGTTCTTACCCACGTGTAAAAAGTTAAAAAATCTCGTCTGTGGCACCAATAAAACTTGACAAATTGCGTTACTGAAAAGCCTAAAATTTGAAAATGAAAGGCTCTCTAGTAACACCATAAAGTATTCAGGGTGTTTAAGAAACTATTGCCTTGGTACAAGCTGCATCAGCCAAATTATCAAGCGAATAAGGCATAGGTACGGCTTTGAAATCCGTCTAAGTCGCATCCTATTTCGTAATAGTACGTGTAACAGAACGAACTGTGGAAAGATATTAAGACCTCTCTCATTTCCTTATGTGTATAGTTGTAAGCTAAACCAAGTAAAAGAACATCAAAGCAACTAGCTCGTCTTCTCTTCCTGTAGAAAGAATCGGCAGAAAAAGTAATTCACTATAGAATGAACTTGGTTATCGACATCAAAATCTAATCTGTAAATTTGTTCAGAAATTTGGACGATTGATATGCATTGTGTCGGGGTCTAACTGTTGTGTTATGTGAGGCACAGTATCAAGTTAGATGTGGGGAACTAGAAAATGTAATGTATCTAGTTGTACTTTTTGACAGTATATTCAATAATCTCCTGTATGTATTTGTAACAATCACTGCAATAACACTGAAATCGTGGTCTCAAAGTATTTTACAACTCACACATAAATTAATAAGCTCATTTTTTAAAAAAGTGAAGTTATATAGGGGATGGTTGGATAGCCCCGGACATTTAAAGTTCTAACAAACCAACGACGTTGCATCGGTAAAACTTTATTGTAAACATGCTTCCTGTAGTTTATAAAACAAATGCAACTGAGCTGCGGCTTGGGCGCCCAGTGATTTAAATACTAGTGTGTGTTTTGTTCCTGGCAGCAGTTTTTCGTCGCTGCTGTCAAAATTCGTTGGAGGTTATTGAATATGATGCTACAAATAAACGCATAGTAACGCGGGCTCCAAAAATCCATAGTGGCGTGATTTTAACATCTTCACCACATGAATAATGTGTAGTGGATGGGCAAAAATGTATATGTAGCAAAAATGGCGAAGCGAAAAAATAAAAATGTGAGGACGTTGAGTACATTCAAGTCTTTCCGAAGCAAATCAACTAAAACAAGCCGAATGCATCTTACGTGGAGAAATGTCTGAAGAAGACTGGATTCAAAGCTGTGAGACAAAGAAACGACCCATAAAGATTGTGTTTATATAGATTCCTCAGATATCCATTATTATTGCGATTTTTCTAAGGCAAAAAAAAAAAAGAAAATTAGGCCACCATTCATTACTGTGTCCGGTGCTATCCGACAGCTTTTGGTGTTGCTAAAAAATTAAGGCGAAAGGGTTTCGAATTCGTTGAAAAATGTCATGATTACTAACTTCTAATTAATATCAGTGCAGAAGTTCCCAATTTAATTTTAAGATTATATTAAAGACATAAAATATTTTTATTTTATTTTCAATTAATTTTAAGTGTCGGGGGCTAACCGAACTACCTCTACAACAAATCTGGTATCTGCTAAGTTTTCCTTTAACTGCTGATGCCTTAAAAAAAAAAAAAAAAAAAAAAAAAAAAAAAAAAAAAAAAAACAGAACGGATGCAATTAGTCTTTTATGCTCTGTACGGCTGTATTAAATCCTGTTTATTGAAATCAATAATATCTGCTACAGAGTCCGAATTACTGATGATCACTAGACCACGAAGATTGTTGAACTAACTGTTACAGTTTATGTACGTACCACGTGCCTTTTTGGTAAAGGACCACATGTGATTGAAGGCCACATAATCGCATGAGCAGCTTTTATTCTAATGAAGAGTCTGGAATCAAACGCTTTGCAACCGTGAATCATTTATGCAAGTCAATTTGATTACGTGTCTGCGCCGACCGCTGAGGCTTCAAATAACCTACAATAACATTACCACAGTACCATTTCCACTGCGAGTACCAAATCTGACAGACCGAAAATTACTTCACTGGTATTCCTCGTCACTTAATAAATTTCCTATTCATTGCTTCACTTGCCAAAACTAGGCATGCACTATATGGAATTATCATAGTTCGTGAACAACAGGCACTACTTTTTATGCATACAATTTGAACAATAAAAGAAACATCACTACATAACAATAATTCACCTCAATTGCTTTATCACTATAAAATGTTGTGGTATATAATCCACTTTAAGTGTCCATGTTTTGTCAAAATTATCGCACCATTGGTCTTAATGTGCCCCACAAGGCATCTTGTAAAACATGACGTTAACAGGCTTAAATCATGATACCGGTAACTAACTATATCACTTTGAACACTTATCTTGTGAATATAAAGTAATACTTTTACGTATTTTATTCGTATTAGTAGAATAAATAATAGAAACTCGTCAAGCTAAATAAACCTTTAAATAAAATACATACTTTTAATCTCCACTAATGAAAACTGATTGCGTCAATTAATTTATTGATTAACAGAGAGCATCACTTTCAAAGAGGAAATTGGAGGGGATTTTTGAGCAAAGCATTGTTGTAGAACTAAATCGTCATTCTCGTGGAACAGTTTCAGACGCAGAACTTTGACGCAACCAGGGGCGCGTTGGACGACCGGATTGGAGCAACGCACAACGATTGAAGTAATCTTTAAAGTATATGTGTCCATTTGTCTTTGATCTGACTTGCTTTTCCGCTTAAAGTCAATATATATAACTACTTAGCTTGACAAATTTCAAATGCCTCTCATAGTTCCATTAATGGACCGAGAAACAGTGTTGATTGAATACTCGTACTGACTACCTTTACAATATGGGTGCTTTTACTATTTATCGGAAGATTATCGGAATTATTGTAAATTGCCATCTAACTTTTCAACCCTAGTTAGTGTGCAGTAAATTTAGTGCTGTTAAACATTATATTCCTGCGAATTTTATTTCATTCAAGCGTACTTAAAATTCCTTTTATCTGTGTAGTGATCCAGAGTAGTTAGCCTTCTTTTACACAGTTACCTATGCACTCGGAATCACGAAATATGTTATTAACAGCATCAAGACATAAAAACAGCATCTCAAACAAGAAATAAAACAAGCAAACAAAAACAATAAAGTAACTACTTTACTGATTGTATACAAACACATGAACAGAATTTGAATTAAAAGGAAGTGGCGGTGCGTAAAGGAATAAGTTATTAACGTGAAACATTGTAACATGACGCGCTGTCGCCACGTTACAAGGTGCATTTTTTATTATATATGTCATAATGTTAGAGTAATTTACATAAATCTTGGGTGACCACCTAAATAGATTTTTGTTGTAATTTTATAAAGTATGCAAGATTCCAAGTGAGGACTGTAATGAAATGGCGAACATACATTTCTTGCATTTTGATTCTGAGATACACTTAAAAGTAAATATACAATTATTTGCTTGCTCATGACTGCTAATTGTACCTCTGAGCGTTGCTTTTATGATTTTGCCAATTTGTGTTAATGTTAACGGTAAATTCGTTCAGACTTGTAATCGCCAGTGATAAGAAAATAAATGTCATATTGTGACAATTTTTCCTAAATTCCAACTAACGTCGAGATTCATGCAAAATTAATAAATTTTCACTCCTTCAAAAAATTAAAATTAAAAATCCACAATTATTAATCATAGAGGTATGAAAGATAATTGTAACGTAGTTTGCCCACTGAGGCACCCACTACAACATCCTCGTGATGCTAAAAGCTGCATTAATTTATTATTTGCTGCTTTATAATTATTCCATTAATTAAAATGATAATGTGATCAACGTTAAGTACTGGATATTATGTTTACGAGAAGCAAATTTCCTAAGCAACACTTATGTAGTTTTCTCAAAATGTTGGAGCCACATGATCGGATCTCCATTTGAATAGCTTCAGAGAAGTCCAATTCAATTTTTTCCTGTTTCTATATTTCTTGATACAAGATTTTCAGTGATAAGATTGTCTTTTGACGTGGTATCTGCAACTTCAAATTTTAAAACTCATTATTTCGGTTTTTTTTTTTTTTTAAATCTGCTTAGCGTCTCTCTAACAGCGAGGTCTTTAGAGATGGGAAAGGATGGGGGGCAAGGAATGGGAAGGAATTTGGCCATGACCTTTTGAAGGAAGCATCCCGGCATTTGCCTGGAGTGATTTGGGAAACCATGGAAAACCCAAATCTGGATGCCCGGACGGGGATTCGAACCGTATTTTGTTGTCTGAAATAAGAAATGGATTATAGGGAAAACGTGATATCCATGACTCCTTGTAGAGGTTTTAGCTTTGAAATGCAGATTGTAATGCTTATAACACACCGGGAAAATTTAGTAGCTGTATAACGTACGGGCGTGGAACATACGGAGGGGTGGGCGGCAGCAGCTGCTGAATCGCATACCACACGAACCTAAATATTGATTAGGCGAATCTGCTTTATACCACGTCTGACTTGCTAGAGGAATTTGCTTTTGCTAGAGGCTCTGATATAAACCACTCACGGCTGTTTTACAGAATCCCATACGAAATATTGCTCTGAAAGCTGATATAAGTGATGAAGCGAGTGTAACACATTGCGTGAGCCAACTGGTAACACGATAGCAACTGAATGGCTGGAGAGGCAGAGGGGAAGAGGCTGCTTGGATACAGCTTTCCAGAGCCATATGGCGTCGACTCCGCCGGTGTTTACCTTGGCGCCACGTCCCACGGAATAATAACGGGGGCCGGGAGCCAAAAAACTAAGCAGGCAGGCAACATTCCGCGGTCTCCCAACACAAACAGCGAGGCCAGTAACGAGAAGACAGAAACAAAGTGAGAGGGCGCATCTGGCGGGGACACATCTGGCCCGGAGTCTCTGTCTCTTGAGGGAGATCTCCCGACACGACATCCGCGCTAATTGAGCCTCTAATTACGACTGACTCACGACTGATGGACGCCACATGTCCGCCCTGGACCCGTCCCGTTTCCCCGAACTCGCTGCATAAGGTTTTCTCTGGAAGCGTCGTAATCAGACAGAGGAGTGGATGTTACATCTGCTGTCGTAGCATTCAGCTAATTAGTGCATACACTACTTACTCTTCTTTGACGTTAGTGCTTCATGTGGAGATAACCACAGGATAAAAACATTTTAAAAACAACTTAAAAATTGCTACGCATTACCTGATTAGCGGACACATATTGCACAAAAGAGACCTGCATTAGGTAAAATCATTCTGTAAAATCCAAATAATTATGTGAAATTCCTCTCGAACTTCAGTTACACTACATACATTTTTCAACTTTGGACAGTGAAATATTTCTTTCCTCGAACCACTTCAGTGGTTCGAAGTTTTCAGTAACTCGAACGAGATAGAATCCAATGATGGAACGATTTGAGACTATTTCACCTCTAGCAATGCTTGCTTTGGGAACGTGAAATATTGCAAGATTCTTCCACGCAGATAGATAGTGCTAAGCGGATACAGCACAATAGGAAAAATGTCACCATTTCAAAGAGGCAACATGGATTTGTCATAATTTCACCAATGTGTTTGTGAGATTCAGGAAATACATTGTTTCACCACACTGATTAAAATTTCTCTTGGATCTGTGCCGATGGAATGTCGCAAATGTCAGAAGGACGTAGTAATCTTATGAAGTATTTCACATCAAAAAAGTACTAGGAACTTTCTACTGTGAGTATATGTATAATGTGTTCTACGTGAAAACATTTCTATGTGCACGTTATATAATTTTATACTTCAGTAATTTATTCTGGTTTCGTAAGAATCAAGCGATATAATGTTAAATGTATCTAACATCCACATTTGGAGAATCTGTTTATGAAGATTGCAGAATTAGTTCTCAATTGTAAAAGCCAATAAGGCATCTTTACTTGAATTAACATCACAGATTCACTAGATCAGCACCAAAAACATAGCGGGTATAAAGGTAGGCTAATACCAATTACTTTCCGACGAGGAGTCTGTATGAGTCAATATTTTTGAGTACTAAGGTTTAATGAGTTAATTGTTTAAATTTTATTAATAGTTTTGATCACAATGAATAACTTTGAATTTAGAATGTGTAGTTACGTTCATGTAAATATCCTATCATTTTCTCTTTGTTATATGACCTGATTCTTTCTGAGTGATACAACCATAAGTACCTTAGATAATACCGATATTCTAGAGAGACCTGCATACGGAAGGCGAATTATGAAAAGAACAGTTCGCAGTAATGATAATACTGTAAAGCTAGTTGTTTACCAGCTTCGGTTATGAATATCCCATGAAGCTCCATACATCTCCACTTCGATTCCCGTAACCTTTGTTTTAACGTTATTATGGTTTCAGCCTACATTTTATTTGATGAGAAATCATATTTACAGATGTGTTGAATAATGTTGAAATGTTTTTCTCAAATTTGTGATGCAAAATACTGCGCTTCGAAAAGTAAAACCCGGTGGATTTACTTTTCACATGCATCAAGCAGCAAAATCTTTTATGGCGCACCGAGGAATTTATCTGTCAGTAATAACCAAGCGTTTACAAATCTTTTTCCTCAGTAGGCCTATACAGCACGTATTTTGGCGTTTTGAAGAAGATAACAATCGTGGAATAAACAATGACGATTTAATTCTTCGAATGTGACAATTCTAGGAGTATAATGCCACAGTATTAGGTTTTGAAATCAACTTTTTTATTCTAGGTTATTAAACCTAAAGTAAAATGTATTTAATATTAATAATACGGTAGTCATTCAATATAAAGAATTTTCAAACTGTTTTATCCCATAAAAACCGTTATAACCAAGCAGTTAGGCGTTGATCATTAAAGTGTTCGTCCAGAGTCATTAATGAATTTGACTATAACTGTACACAGCTTTGTCGCTTTTTAATTGTATCACCTAAACTAGTGTTGAGTTCGCGCTTTGTATTCGGGAGGATCCGCCTTTTGATTACAGTTGCGTCCAGTCAGATTTAGGTGGTCACTGGTTTCCAGAAATCACTATCCGATTTTCATCTCATTCCTTATCAACTATTTTACTTGACCACGCAGCCGACGATCCTTAGCTGCCAAAAATTACTATTTTGCACCATTGAAGTTAGACGTGTTTCACACCTTCCACCAATTTCTCCTTGCATTTAAGAAGACTGGTATTGATTACACATGACTAACGAAGTGTTTGTGTAGCAGGCCGTAGTTGTTTTCTAATTAAACTAGTTCAGAACCATTGTTTGTCATTTATATTACTGGAACATCACCATATCTTCCTAACGTATATAAATTACTTAATTACAAAAACATCTCCCAAATGTGATGTGTTTTCTTTATTCTAACAAACGCTCGTACAGTGGTTACGAAAACAAAAGTGCATAAACAATAGCGAGTTTCTGCAAAAATGAAGAAAGTAAGTGCAATAAAAAGACACCTCAGGATATGTGCGGAACACATAAAAAACAATAGGAAAATCACTGAAATGGAACTTCCCCAGACTTCAATGTGAAAATAGGAAACAAAAACTGGCACCGAAGATGATGTAATAAATCGAAACGCGTCTGCCAAAAAACGAAGTTTTTTATTTAGCTGCAATAGACGGATAAGTTCACAGAATCCTTATCTCTGGTATGTTTCAAAGTTAAAAGCAGGAGGTTATCTTTTTATGAAAGTTTTCTTGTATGACAGCAATTTATGTTTCAAACTTTTGCATGACGTTTTATGACTTCTTTTAATAAAAACATTATTCTGTAAAGCATCTACCGGCAAACAGAAAAAAAAATGTACACACGAAAAAATATTATCCTAATCAAGATTCGAATATACGATATTCAAACTGCTACAGCACTCTTTAACCATGCAGCTACCTGGACATCAAGGCATCGTTACTTTTCTTCTCGTTAATAGTGACACTTAAACATCACAGTTTCTACTGGCGGTGAAGTGAACGCGGTCGGCAAATAAATAAACAATAAATTCAGTTTCCTTGGAAAAAATATTATTTATCTATAATTATTTATTCGTAGTTAAAAAAAAATTGCCCACTACATCCAATTATTTAACTGTTGTGCTTACTTTATACTACACTCATTTTTCTCGTAAATATCTCCTAAAACAACTAACTTAATTTAAAAATTTTAGTCATTCTTATGAAGGATTTCTGATTCTCGAATTTAAGTTACCGCATTCTCAAGCTCCGTAGAATAAAAGTCAGTGGTTGTTTCTATAGCTAGTCAGACAAATAATTTTCGGTATTTTTCCGCTGTAGGAATCCACAAATTGTTCTTCATTTTATATTAAACACAAAATCTCATTACTAACTAGAGATAACCAGCAATAAATAGTTAAAAACATGGATAGCGGGAAACACTCCATACGCAGCCGCAGCGCCTACAGGCAAGTGACGTCACTAAAGCGATCTCAAATCCCAGAGTGTTTTCTGTCACGTGATAAGACGCAAGAAAAATTTGATTTTTATTTCACTTTTTTAATTAAAAACAATCCATCTTTGTTTTCAAATTTAACATAAATAGCTTTTTTTAAACATTAATCTACGCAAATGACTACAATTTGTAACATATTTTGAATACTGTCAAATAGCCTATTAGGGTGAATGTCTCGTTTTGTAGTGTGATGTTTGTTTCTTTTCCTTCCGTCGGACTTAAATAGCGGAATAGTAGCGATGATAATACAAATTGCTTGTATATAAATCTTAAAATTCCTTCTGAACTGCTAAAGCATGCTCACTGTATGGACTCAGTAAGATGGTCTCTCTAGAAGCACCATGAAGAATCGCCGTTTCATCCATTAATGAGATATAAATGTGGCTTTCATTATCACAGCTTTGAAATCAATGTTACAGCAAGAGTAGAAAATTTCTCCAGCTCTAACAATATCTAAAGAATTTATAGCAGCTTGACCAGCAACTGTTTATTAAATTATACCATCATCCATTCAATTAGCTAAATTCGTTACGATCATTTTACATTTTCATTTTTATCTGTTTTACTAACGTTTTCAGCTAATTAATAAATTCTCTGGGAAAATCGCTGAGATTAAAAAATTTCAATGAAATGTCAATGAGGAGTGGTAGAATTTACAGCAAAACGTTGGATTTTTGGATGGTACATCATCCTACAAAACAGGAAAAAAGGCTAGCAAATGAAACGCAAGTACATTAGCATGCCCACCAGGCATATCGTATGCGTTTCATAAATTAATTTTATTACAACAATAATTGATGCAGAAATTACATTATCGTTGGTTACCATTTTAATTAAAGTTCATAATTAAATTACCAAACCATTAACGTGGCAGTAATAATTAAATTATTATTCACAAGCAGGTCTCATTTAGTCCCTCGATTTTTTTTTTCTTCCAGTGTCAGGCATACATTATCAATGATCCTAAACGAAATAAGGCAAGTTAAGGCATGGCTGATAAAAAAAAGTCCGATTTAGTTTAGACTCAGATTTTTCATTAATAACAGATAGATCTTCATACGAGTTAAGCATGAGTTTTGTTGGAACATTCCAAGGTGTTGAAGAAGGTACCACACGTAGGGTTTGATATCCCGTTCCATGACCACGGAACTAGAGGGGAGGTGGTGGGACAAGGTTCATGTTCCAACCTTTTTAATTCAGTGTGATATTTCTTCGCCAATATTTCTTCTTGTGTTACAGACAATTTAATTAGCATTTTTTAAGAATCTTGTTGGGTAATCAGTAACGCTCGTGCTTGTTATTCAGGAAAATCTTTGTCCGTCCATTTAAGTTTTAGTTTTCCATGGTTTCCCGAAATGTGGAATCGAAAAATTATGCCATACGTTAAATGAGAGGAAGAGGTCCACAAAAGTAGATGACGTAACAAAGTGGGGGTGGGGGGCAGCGTCAAATGCTTCGCGAAATCATATCTATTGAAAAAAAAAGCCAAAAACATTTGTCCCTACGCGTATACTTGGAAATTTTTTTTCAGAAGATAATGAATGATCACGCTGCCCTTAAAATGTTTATGTTCGAAATAATACATTTCTAGACATTATTTGTTTTTCTGCAATCTATAGAATTTGAGAAACTATAATAAAGAAGAAATGCGTAACTTAAATGAAACATTGTGGATACAGCTAGTCTACAAATCAAAAATAATAAAACAATGTAATATGATCCCAATGAATTACATTTAAAATTGCAAAATTAGTGATATCACAACAGGTTGACCATTTTCTCCTTTATGGATTTACGCCTCATCGACGTTTAGGTCATAAGAGGCGAGAAAGCACTAGGCACAAGGAACGAGAAGGAATTTAGCCCTGGCCTTTTTGAAGGAACAGTGTTAGTATAGACCTGATGTCATCTGGGGAAGCGCTGCAAACGTCTATTTGCATTTGCCGAATGGAAATTCGAACCCGCGTCCTCCAGAACGCGAGTCCAATGTGTTACGGCTCACCCACAACACTCGGTAGTAAAGCCAAAATATTTTTTTGTTACTTGCCTCAAATCCTCTCCCGCCTTTAATGACTAGGATTTTTCAGGATTATGCCATTACGCCTAGTTGACATCGAGGTGATTAGAGGTTGGAAATGACAGGAAGCAAGGAATGGGGAGGAATTCGTTTTGGCCTTTTGAAGTAACCATCCTGGTAATCGCCCAGAGCGATTTGGGACAACCATGAAAAATTATTCGCAGTCATTGGGAACCGCGACAGAAGTGAAAATTTAAACTATGATTACCGTACGGGCAGCAAGTCATACTTACAACTACAGATATACTAAATAATAATAATTCCGTCTGTTCGTAATGACCTGGTGCCTGGGTTTCGATTCGGTGCTCGTTCCGCTCTATCTTAGCCGCCTCAACACAGCCCGCTAATTCTACCTGGTACAGAGGACCTGCAGTTTAACTTGAAATTCGAACGACGGAAGCGTTGTGGCGTACTTCACATTAAATTACAGAGCAGGCTGTGTTTGAGGTTAAGGGCCTTTGAAAATCCCAGCCGAAATAGTGATTCGAACCGGGGACGTTTAGAGCCACCAGTCTGGTTTAATATTAGTTATAACTGAATATTAACAGTGTTAAATTTTTAATGCGTTCACTGTTTTTTTTTTAAAAAAAAGACCTGTAAAGTAATTATACTAACCTTGTTCTGGCTAGGGTCTCGGTACCAAACCCCAATCATAATACCCGAAGGTTGGTTGAATCATTTCGAAGGAGGTGAACAGTACTGAGCAATTGAGTCAGAGGCATGAAAACCAATCCCTTTCTTCAGGCGAACACAGTTTAACGTGTAATCGGAACCTCTGAACGTCTGGGCGTTGCTCACATAATCAAGTACATCTCCAAAAAAAAATTCTCATCATGGGATTTGAAATCGCGACTAAAACGAGATACTCTCGGAACAGAGCGCCTTTATTAGCAGTATACGTGTGCTAAACACTATCAATATTGGATAAAAGCTATGGGTTTGTAAGAACAACGTTAACAGAAATTAAATGAGGGGGTAGGGGGAAGAAGAGAGGGATTAGGTGTTTGTAAATCAAACGTAAAAAGTATTTTTTTATTTGTTTTAAAGTATATCAATGCAAAATTCCATAAAAATCGGATAAAAACTATGTATTTATATGAAGAAGATTGTAAAAAAATCATTTTTATATATAAAGCGCTGTCCGAGCGCAACAGATCATATTTATAGCTACTGATTTACAGTTAACATTAACATGTTGCTGATACAACTCACAAGATTGCACCCGTCCATAAAGCGTCCAACGCGCATATCATACGCGCTACACGCCATAGTATGTCGGTCTCATAGATTTACCCCCGTCCAAACATCGTCTAACGCCCCTATATAAGTTTTCACTTCAATAATAATCCTCGGTTTCACCCCTCGACCAGTTCATTTAGATTCTACCCAAAGAAATGTTTCACCTGCCATTGACGATATAAAGCAAAAATATAAATTTGATCTCTCCCTCTTTTTTTCTGTAAGACGACAGCAAAATCGATAGTGCTGACGGTGAATCGTAAGTGTAGCCTGCTTCCAGTTAAACCAGAGATGTTGTACTGTCAACGCAGGTCGTACAGTTTCGTGAGTAGTGGCTGGCCACTGGTGTGTTGGACAGCGCGCTGAGCCGGTGCAGTGTAGAGAGTTTGCGGTGGCGCTGAGAACGTGTTGGGCGGCTGACTGCCCTCCTGGCTGAGTGATGGATCAATTGCGCAGACCGCATCGCCGCCGAGCCGCTCTAATTGCAGCCAGCGCTCGTCTGCTCGCTTTGTCCGTCACACAACTGAATAATGGCACGTTCAGCCGCCTACTGATACAACTAAAAACTTTTTTGTTCAATCCTATCCCCCCCCTCCCCCCCCCCCCCTCCCCCCCACAGGGCACCCTAAATAACATGCCATGAAGATACTTAACGAGCAAATTCCTGGTAATTTCTAATTACCTTCCTCTTTTCTTGTATATTAAGGCGATATACATTAGTTTCTACTAACTCTGTGGCTGGCTGGAAGAACACATAGGCTTAAGCGATATTTATTAGTGCTCCATTACATTTATTTATTTAGCTTAAGTAAAAGTACAGCCATAAATACAAGCCATTGTGTTGTACTGAAACAATCATCAAGGCACCTGACACAAAAATCCATAGTTTTGTGCCAAGATTGACTAGCGAACCTGGGTTCGCCATGTGGCTATATTCGCCGAGAATAAGCTGAACAGTCTGTTTTGGTGCACCACATTCACAATTGGGTGTATTTCTCATTACCACTTATGCTTCAGTGAGCCACACCGCCCATAGCTGATTCGTATCCTGTGAAGCGGCACCCATGGTTTACGTTGCAGGTCGAAACATGGTGGCGGATGTGGGGCACCTCTTGTAAATTATATTGTTCCATTCTGGTCACCATTCTGTTGCAGCATTAAACTCCCTAACATTAACTCCTTTAAGCATATGTAGATTATATGATCACATATCAAATCTAAGGAACATGTCTTCATAGATGTATAGATCAACCTTCATTAATATTTTTGCTAACTCACGTATCAGATTATTAAAACTTATTCTTCAAGGTTCGATGTGGCTCAGCACAGGCAACCAAAAAAGATGCTTAGAGTTTGCTGTGCCACTGATTTTTACGCCTGATTCAAGACGGAGTTGATCTTCGTAACATTAGGAGTAATCATTCACATAGAAGAATAGTGTTCTGTTGTTGAGTCGACCATTGCTGTGTTCTGTTGTTGAGTGGACCTTTGCTGATGATAGAAGAGTGGGTGAATTAGTTTCTCACTTTATCGACAACTTTATGGTCGAGGTTATTCCTTGTCCTCAGTTTTGCAGCGCTCTTAATCAAGTGTGTCCTGATTGACTCTGTGCTAAACGGAGAAATGATTGCTAGAGGAAAGTGCCCCATACCGGACCACTCCCCCTAAAATGGACCCCGGATCTCCTGCCTCTGCATTCTCCTGAACACCAGCCGGATTAAGTGTAAATAGTAGTTTAGGCTTCTATCATTCTGTAGCAGAATACTCGCATCTCCTGCTTTATTGGTAGTTCATCAAATCACTATTACGTGCTTTGGCAGTGGACAAACGTTTTACATTTTGCTATATTTTTTTAAATCTTCTCCTGGATATGGGCAGGTAAATCTTCTGACCTATATATTCCATTAAACTATAAGGTTTTATGTTAATGTTTAACATTAAATCGTTTTGTTGAGAAGTTTGGCTAAACATGTATTGGGTTAACAAAAAACAGCACATAGTTGCGCAAACCAGATCCCCTTCTGTTGCCTAAACCGGATTCCTCATTTTTTCATAATTAAAGTTAAATACGGCTGTAATTCGTCTATTTTTACGGTCATCTTATCTACGCCACAAAACCCAATTGATAGAATCTGAAAGAGGTAAAGGAGTCAAGGAACCTAGACAGCAAGAACGTAATCGAGGTTGCAAAAGACGTCGCGGCCAGGGGCATGGGTTAACTATAGGACCTCTATAAAGAGCTTGTGAAAAGGCGCCTTAATTTTGAGAAAAATGTGAACGAATCATGCACTGGAGCGTGACCTCTCGAACATTAGAATTGTAGATTCTCCTTGGAGTGTCCCCTTCCAAAGATGATGACGATTGATGTGTGTTTTGAGGCAGGAAATTTTCTGTCGTTTCAGGACAAATTTGGATGATCTGCGTTACATGCTTGCTGTGATCCCGTGAGGATGTGCTGCGGCTCATAAGGATGTGTGAATCTGCAATTTTTGTCGCCAAACGATTTAAACCCTTAATGTATTTTCTGTGTTTACATATACCCTATGTATATATGTTATATTTACATATTTGTAAAAAAAATAGACCTGTAATTGTTATATTTTAGTTTAAAACTATATTTTATGTTATTCAATCCGTTTTTTCTAATTTATTTTAGTGTTAAATTTCGTTAATTTTTTGTGGGTTCCGGTTTGGGAAACTATTTGTCAACTCGCCAACCTGTAAGGTTTTTGTAAATTTTTTTGTTTTTGTTTATGATTTGTAATGAAGTTGTTTGAAACAAGAATTTAAATGACGCATAATATTTTGAAGTAATTATTTCATGCTTTAAAAACATTTTTTTACTCATTTAAATTTTTTTAAAGTAAAATACGAAATGGGGGTCCAGTTTTCGTCACTTTATTATTTACCCTCTGCTATGTCGGTCTCTCACACGTCTATAGCACTTATGCGGAATAAGTTCGATATATTAAATCTTCACATCTTATATATTTAGTTCGTAGATCCAAAACCGAATATCACATTGAGAAATTTGTTAAACTACATAATAGGATGTTTAGAAAAAATCCCAAAAAATCTTCCCCAACATCTGGAGCGTCTATGTTTACATCTCGTCACGTAGAGGACTTTTGTAGCTTTTTCACTGGAAAAGAAATACAGTAGTGTCCGTTAAAGTTGACAATTTAAGATTTTTTTTTTACGAGAGCTCACTCAAAAACTTTATTGTATAGGGACTTCAAATTTATCTCCAATAGTGACTTTAATCTGTATTTAAACAACAAATAGTAAAATTTCTAATGTTAAATTTTTAGCAAAATAAACATTTTTTGTATTACTTTGCAATTTACTAATACTTAGTTAAATATTTATAAATTCAAAGTGCGTGCTAAAGGTACCGATAGTAAATTTTATACTATCTGAACGAAGGAATAAGCAGCAGGCTTGGCAACCTGGTGGTGTTTTGGATAGCCGCGGAATGAAGTAACATACCTAACCTGAAAATGTGTCAGACATTCATTTTTGTGCCAAGCGACTGCCACTTGACATACATGCGAGATGTGTGTCTGATCAATAAAATAGACTCACCTTAGCAAATTTATAGCCATTGCTATAGTTTTCTGCTTCTTTCGTTGCAATAAGAAAGAGTGTGGAACAAAAGATTGTATTAAGACATGGCGTCTAAAGACTGTATGTAGATAACTGTTTACGTAAAAGATAAAATGCCTCTTTTTCGTACTTTTATTAAAAAATTACTGTTAAGGTAAAGAAAACAATACAAGTTGTAAGTTTTCAAAATCCTCTTTTTATGTAATGAACCGAAAAGAATATAAATAAGGCAGGAACGTTAAATAAATTTTGATGTAGACGTTTAGTGATGAGTTTGCATATTACTCATCACAACTGTAATTGATTCTCGGTAACACATTAATCATTACATTTCCCGTGACTGGCTACTTATATAAGAATATATTGCACAAAGATATTACTATTCTGTCACTGTACCACCAGTTTAAGAAGCAGAATTATAATACTGAAGACTTCCGTAGTATATAAGATCTGTGATAAGTATATATAAGATATAAATGTGATTAAAATATGTAGTGTACGCAGATGTCTTCGCTTGTATAAAATCCTATAATAAGTAAACTCAGATGTTTCACTTACTTTATATCTTAAAAAATATTTTGTAGTTTGTAAACGTGGTGCAACGTGTCATTACGTTCAGGGTTAAGTGCATGAAATAAATTAAATTATTGTATTCCACTAGCAAATTGTATAGCGTTACCCTAAGGTGTTGATCGACTTTAAGGCCCAGTCATATAGCACGAACCAAATTTCTTGCAGGTATATGATACCTCTGGAAGCTTAATTAGTCCTTGAGGGCTTTGTGCAAAATCGATGATAATATTGACCTTTCTGTGTGGAATAGATAGCTACACATTTGTCAGAGTTTATGTTTATTTTGGTTCGTCTGTTCCACCTGGCAATATTTTCTGCTTTCTGTTAGGGTTCGCGATAGGGATGGGCATTTAAAAAAATATATCGATAAATATCTAAACGATATTTTCAAACACTATCGATATATATCGGGGAATTCACTGGTAATTCACCCAAAACTTTACTGGGTCTGATTTTCTGTCTATTAATGGTTGGTCCAGATACTGATTAAGCTCATTAGGAACTGAGCCAGAGCTTGAAACCTCTTGTATAACAGTAGTCCTAAGCGATAATAGCTTTTCATGTGCGGATCAAATTGATGCGTTATCTGCGATATATTGTGTTGCTGCTGTAGACCTTACTTCTGGAGAACGTTGTCCTCGTCGTCTAAGTTCCAAGCGAATATCATTACTTATTGTAGATATCGCATTTGACACACCGATTGGAGAAGTGAAGTGTATACGTTTGAAACGAGGGTCCAAAGTGGTAGCTGCTGCAAGGAATGTATTTCTTTCTAAAGGACTTAATATCTCTTGAATTCTTTGGAGTAAAGCCTCTTTTACCGTGAATCCTAAAGTGGTCGAAGCAGTAGCTTGTTCCGTTACTTGTCGAACCAGATTTGTAACAGGAATGGCTAAGCTAGCAGTCACATAATTTGTACCACTAACCTATTCAGTGGCTTCTTTGAAAGGACCAAGCAGGACAATGAGGTCACGTTTTACATTAAGCTGTTAAGTTGCAACCATATCAAGTGTGTTTATATTGGACTGACTTTTTGTAACTAAGATTTTAGCTACAATTGCGGAGAGTCTGACAAATCGTTCTAACATATTAAAGTAGGAGTTCCATCTAGTACTAACAGCTTGTGTCAAAGTCAACACCTCTTTTTCCTTTTCCCCATATGCTTCTTGTTCAGATCTTAATAGATCCATACCATTGACAGACTGCTTAAAATAAGTCACAATACTTTTTACGTGATCGCAGAGTGCTGCAAATGAATTATTTTCACTTAACACTCCGTCAACGATTTTCATCATCAGGGCTTCACCAGTAAGTTGAAATTTCTAATCACCAAACCTCTCTGCAGTGCGTATGTTGCGAGGGCATACGCTGTTGTTGATGGTGATTCATCCGTCGGATGGGAATATTAAGGTTGGCGCCCCATTTAGAATGCGTCGCAAAAGTAGGCCTGAACATGCCGACACCGGCTTCCACCCTCTCCCTTCTTTCATCTCTCATCCATAACACTCTATACTGAACCACACAGTGTCACTGTCAAACACACTTAGGAGCACTGTCACACTGAGGAAAGAAACGGGGATTTTTTTTTTTTAACTGCTTAACGTCTCTTAACAGCGAGGTCTTTAGAGACGGGAAAGAATGGGGGGCAAGGAATGGGAAGGAATTCGGCCATGGCCTTTTGAAGGAAGCATCCCGGCATTTGCCTGGAGTGATTTGGGAAACCATGGAAAACCCAAATCTGAATGCCCGGACGGGGATTCCACCCGCCCTCCTCCCGAATGCGAGGCCAGAAGGCTAACTATTACATCACCACGTTCGGTGAAACGGGAAACCACCACAGTTCATCTTCCTAGGACTTTCCTTGGAGGGATATACATCACCCATGGTAATCGCCTACAACCTGACACGGGAGAGGCGTTCGAAGAGGATCTTACTATCAGTAAAAACTATTAGTGTCTCAGTGATTAAAAAACTAAAAATCATTCTCACTACATCAATCGAAGACAGCAATCACAATGAAGTATTCTTTAGTGGGGCTATAATTCACGAGAAAGCTATATATCTTAATGCTTTTTTTAAAGAGCATTACAATGAACTTTAGGATAGAGGATTTAAAGCAATCCAGAATTGGTTTATTAAGTTCAAAGTTCGATTATCATTCCATTACATCAAAATCTTTCTGTATACTTGGAACGTATTCTCTATAATCTATCTATATATATAAAGATGAAGATATGTTTGTTTGTTTGTTTGTTTGTTGGTTTGTTTGTTCTTCATACAAATCCACAGTTTTCATCCGATGTCGATGAAACTTTGCACACTTATCCTTTGAAGCAAGGAGAAAAATACTGTCTACATTTGGTTGAAGAATTTTCTGAATAAATATCACATGTTGTCTCATAATTTCGAAATACTACTGAACGGCGATAGACAGACGCGTTGGATACGGACGTCTCTGTACTGTTTTTCCGTGTAGTGGACAGGCAGCTCAGTGGTTAAAGCACTTGCTTACAAATGTTTGGCTCGTGGTCTGCGGTTCAAATCTCTGTCTTGCAATGCTGCAGGTGTACACTTTTTTACATTATAATGATCCCTCAGGTGTTGTTCGCAGTCAGTGTGTGTGTGTGTGAATCGCACTAGTAATATTATAAATACGGAAGTAAGTCTCTGTCTTTTTTTTTACGTTTTGACGACTAAATGGCTATATCAATATTGATGGAATTTGATAAGAAAATCTGTTATTAAGGGCACAGGACATTTTTTTCAGTATGATTAACAGTTGTAGTCACGAAATTTTGAGATCTTATCGAATGGTGACAGAAATATGTTGGAAACTGATTCTCTTCAAGAGACAGGTTCGACGGTAGAATGAAATAGTAATGAACGTAATCGTTGAGATTAAGGAGTTTTGACTGTAGACTATATTGTAGACATTTAAATGAATTAACAGTCATTCCTAATAACTTGTGGTTCGTCAACCCATTAATTGTTATTCGTAAATGAAAAAAAAAACTGTTGAAAAGATAATATTTCAACTACAAAGATAAAATAACCGCTTACATGCTAATATAAAAATGACGTTAACGTAAAGTTGTTAAAATTTAACAGCTTTTTTTAACCTCTCAACCACTGATGAAGTTGTTATATTTTGACGAATTCACTTTTTAAGACACTTTCAAAAGATTGGATATGTACGTATATTTGTCCTATATACAAGTAACGATTAAATTGGATACTGAATTGCGTTAGTAGAAAAAATATCGAATTGGTGCTTAAAATCGATACACTAAATACAATATCGATGTATCGATATATCGAAAATAAAAATATCTGCCATAAATATCGATATTTTTTAGAAAAAATATCGATATATCGATACATCGATATATTTTGCCCATCCCTAGTTCGCGACGTGCCTGTTGCTAGTGGCATAAAGGATAGCATCGTCAGGGTATTGGGCTACATGTACTTTACCAACTGCAGCATAGATGTTGAACTGGCGATAACGTGGCTCCTTGTGGAATCTAAGCAAATATTTTATGGTAAAAGTATATTGAATAATATCCCCTACTGCTGCTCTGATCTTTTTTAAAAAAATTCTTCCTTGTAAACGCTTTAGAACTCAAAGTCAGTACCAATCTACTAAGAGAATGGAAGTTGTAGTGTATTGCCACACTACATCGAAATATATTTGCGAGAAGCTGGACCAATTGCTCGCACAACAAAGGTAACGGTAACTGTCCAGCTGCGTTCCTGAATATAACCTTGGGCCAAGTAGCCCTCAGTGAAGGATAGAGATTGCCACTAGGGTGCTGCGGTGAGGATGATACAGTGGATTATGAGCTGTGTGGTGGGTGTGTGGCCAGCCTACAGAAAGAGATGTGTGGCGATTAACACCGTTGCTCTTGTGTTCCATGACGTTATTCGAGAGGACGTAGATCTCCGGCTGCAAGCAGAATATGAAATTATCGCGTAGGACCTGCGGGCAGCTGACTCGTTGGCTTCGACTAAATGATATGATACGGTGATCACCGCAAATTATTATGATGTTAATCAAACCAGTGTCGCCCTAGAGAAAATCTCAGTGTCCCGATGAGCTAAATCAATGGAAAAATAGAAAACCCTGAGAACTGATGTTGGGTTTCAAGATGTTTGTTTAGTTGTGTTATACTATTTCAATAACATTTAATAAAGAAATTTTTGTAATAAACATATATTAATGTCAAACGTAGGTACTACGGTGTTGTGAATGTGCAAAGCAATATTCCGATTCCTCATATCAGCAATTTCAATCATTTATAATACTTTTATTTATTATTTATGCAAACAAAAATTAATTTAATTCTTAACAAGAGGGATGACACTTCATAGTTCGTATACCAGTCGAAAATTTGTTCTAAGCCGCCACATACCTTACACTCAAGTGTTTTATTATATTTCTTTGAATAAATCCATTTCCTATAAAATTTGCCTTTACAATACTGTAGAATATTTCCTTAAATATGTTATATTGCAAAAGACACAGACATTAGAATACATTATTTCATGACATATGATACATTATAGGTAGTCGATTAAAGTGTGCAACGTTTTCTAAGGTACGAAGTGTCGTTGCACCCATTTCGAACCTGTAAAGCGCGGCGAAAGATCGAAATGACCTTGTGCGTGTTTTTGATAATACACGAGGGGATTGGCGAGACCGCTGGGTGGTGAGCGAAATTCCTGGTAGAACTGGCTATTAGGGCGAAGGATTTATTGCTTGTCATAAACGGCTCGTCACTCCCTTTCAGCTGATGCACGTTTCGGGAAAATTTATTGGAAAGTGCCGATTCGGCAGTCACCGTGAACTTGGGGTTGGCGACCAACAAAGTGTTTTGTGTGATTTCCTAGTAAATTGAAGTCCACATCAAACGGCAGTGGAAGTACAGCGAGTGACTACCGCATGCTGACACTCGGTCTCGACAGTATGATACCCGGGGGGTATACCCGTGGCGCCAACAGCTGCTCGACGCGTAGCAGCCTCACGAAACCTGAAGTCACCACGGAGTGAGGGTAACTCATCGATCTCGCCTGTACGCCACTTTCGCAACGCAACGATAAATATGCCTTCGTGTGACTTCTGTAATGATGTTCCACTCAGCTCAAAGCTCTTGACAATCACAAACATGCTTTAACCTGCACACTCATTTCATTTATTGTAATTTTAATGAATAGAAAAAAAATAGAATTTGGTGTTCAGTAAGTTATATAACTCAGTGATTTAAAAAAATTTAATTACATTGTAAACCTATTTTTCCTTGGCTTAGTCCAGTCAAGAAATATTTCATATAAATTGTTAGTGAATTGTGATAATATTGTAACTTTATTTCTTTTTGATGATCATCACTGTATGATCAAGAAGTCGTATCTCTCATATAGGGAACACTTCAAGTGTTAGGTAGTATATCGTCTCTGCCTCAAATATCAGTATGGACCACCGTCATCATTTACTGGAATTAAATCCTAACAAATATTAGTGCAAACAGATTCGTTTGTTGGTCTGATATGAAAGCCACGTTATTTTTTTTTTTTTTTTTTTTTTGTAACTGCTTAACGTCTCTTATTAGCGATGATTTTAAAGACGGGAAAGGATGGGGGGGGGGGGGGAGGGCAAGGAATGGGAAGGTATTCGGCCATGGCCTTTTGAAGGAAGCATCCCGGCATTCACCTGGAGTGATTTAGGGAAACCATGGAAAACCCGAATCTGGATGCCCGGACGGGGATTCGAACCGTTACACCACCACGCTCGGTCCACGTTCCGTAACAGCACCTACAGTATTCAAGAACATATAAAATAGAACGAAAACTTCTTCCAGTTGTTATGTCAGAGCTGGTAACAATACAATCACATCTTCGTTTACCTCACTTTTAATCATACGAAAATAACGAGCTAAAAATGAAATCACAAAGTTTTTCTCGTATTTTCAGCGTAATCATGAGGATTTAGCCCTGCATGTTATAGGAGTGAACGACTGCAGAAAGTGTATCTCTGACTTGCAAAAACTCCCGAGCAAAAAGAAAGTTCCTTGCATTCGACCTGTGTTGAATGCTGCAGTGAGCTGAAGCTCACGAATGTTTCGCGTTCCTCGCAAGAATTCTTGACTCGTCGTAACTCGTGCCACTGCCTTGTTTGCAGGTAACGTCAATTAACGGCTGAAATAGGGCGTCCCTGGGCCTCGTGCTGGCATGGCCTGCCGCCCTTGTTTACAGGCCGTAATTAGAGGCTCAATTAGCCCAGGCGCGTCCCTTGGCGCCCTGCTCTACCTCGCCTTCACAGGTGACCCAACCTTCCGCCGCTCCGGCTTGGACTATCTCCGGGCAACCCGGCGGTCCGAACTACCTGTCGTGGCAGTGGCAACTGCGTGCATCCCTCGGACAAGCCACTACATAAAAAAAAAAAAAAAAAAAAAAATAAAAAAGAAAACAAGTTTTTTTGTTGAATTCTAAACAATTCTTTAAGGTCCTGTGATTAAGTGTTTTTGTTTTTAGTTTTAGCTGTCATGTTTAACTCGTGCCTGTATGTGAAAGATTTTCCTTCTATGTGTGCATCATGAGCTTTATCTGACGTTGTCAATTACTTTGAACAGTTTGTCTCTATCACCTTTTAGCCGAAATGTAGGGTGCCAATCCACTCATAGATTTATTTTAATGACATATTCCTTTCTCACAATACCCAGTCCTATCTAGTGTAATATTATAATTATTATTAATGGTAATTAGTAGAATAGAGCACGGGAATATTATTATCATTTCGTTTCTTATTGAAACCTGCCGTGTATCGGACTAGTCGGCAGTTTGTTGTTGAACGTTCTCATGATGGAAATGGACTGTACAAAATCGCAGTAATTTTAGCCTTCACAATAAAACATGTAACGATTCGAGCACAGTCAATGATGTAGTTATTACTACACTCATAATGGTAATAAGTTTAGTTGATCCGGTCGCTAGTTTGAGAAAGCTATTTGTAGGCGGATAGGATAATAAGTGGAATTGCTAGGTGCTACAGACAATCACAACTCGTAATGACACCATAGTCTAATGTGGTTAGATACGGTATTCACAATTAAAGGTTGAAGAAGCGCCAGAGCTAGCCATTAGACAAATAGTTATTTGTCTGATGGCTAATTATATAAGTTCTTCACTGAAGATGCAATTCCTTAAAATGAAAATTAGTTGTAGGTAGTATACATTGATTTAGTCACTAAACTATAAACAAATTCAGCTCAAACAATGTCCACTATCGTACACTGCTTTCACATATAACTATCTTGATATTTTCTTCTAAAATCTCAGACACCTATCCGAACGTGGTCGGTGCAAATGGAACACTCAAATTCTGTCTATGTTCAATGGCAGCCGATAAACGGATTCTTAAAAAAGATCACTCCTGGTATCACTTTGTGATACAACCAACAAGTACACTTTTCCCCAATAGGGCCCCCTTCTCCTCACCGGAAGCCCCCACTCTTTCCGTCCAGCGATATTACTACCCATCGCTATGCGATGTTTTCTAAATAATTACTCAGGTATGGATAGACCTCCCTATTACGCCACAGCAGATTTCTTTCTTCCATAACATTTTGCAGAAAATATATATTCTTCTTTACCTCTCCGGAATAACTGACCTAAATAACCTGCCAGCACAGCTTGAGATACGTTTCCGGGGTTCCCCGGTTCGTGATCGGCTTAAGGAATCTGTGGTTTCACTGGATGTTGTGATTCGTATGGTGCCATTGCCGTCACAACCAAAGGTAGTTTGATATGACACAAGGAGAATTTGTAAGAATATAACTTTGAAAACATTAAATCTGGCTTTCTGAATTAATCACAGAAATGCCATATCTTTGATATGATGTATTTTTTAAATGTACTATCAATACACGGGAGCTAACAAGTAACTTCTTAGATCAGTATGTGGTTCGTTAGATCAGACAAATGAGCTTTAAGAAGTTTCAGTTACCTCTTTGACGGCAAGCATATCCTAATCTGACAATTCAGTGAGCAGGTATATAGTTGGCTACTAGAGTGTTCACAATTATTTCCAGAAATTTAACGGTGCTTAATCCGCCCTTCACTTGTATCATTGCTCGCTGTTTTTATGTGAAGTTAGCTTTGACTGGTCTCGAGATTTGGATTCCCTGTAAAGCAGTAGGCCCAGCGATGAAATAGGCACACTGAAACCCTATCACCCCGTCTTTCAGAAAGCACTAATTATTTATCAACAATGACAGTTTCATAATTTATGTGAAATTTGGCACTAAAGCTTAAATGTCATCAGATAATCCAAACAGATATCAAAATCTCTAATGTCACTTCGCTCCAGGTAGAATAATACATATCAAACAGACACAGCTTTACAACAATCAGATATATTATTTCTGAAAGGTATTTTTTGTTACTATCCATTTAACATACTTCATACCTAACCGAAATAAATGAGTTATCATCCTAAAGAATATAGTTTCCACGTAGGTATCATCCACTTTTAAGATAGGAAATTTCCTGAATTCTAGCCTAAGAGGGCGAACTTATAATTGTCTTTTTTGTGGAGGGAGAGGGGAGGGAGGAGCCATTTATTTCCCTGATGCCTAACCGAAATCGATAAATGAGGTTGTAACGAACGCGTCTTGTGACCGCTAGTTAAATTAATAAACTATATGTTTATTTTTTTGTTTTTTAAATGGAGAATATTTTAGTTAGCTTCTGGGTGCTAAGCGGCTGGTCAGGATGTCAGCTGGCCAGGTTCCTAGAACTGGCGGGCTAGTTTGGCTGGGGAGATGCGACCCTGGGCGAGGGGAGTATGTCCCTGAGAGGGGAGGATTGTGCTAGCCAGGTAGATTTACGGAGTGACGGACGGGAATTTCTGTTTTCATGTGGCACGGAGAAACATTCAGTGCTGGTCGGCATTCACGATCGGTCGATGTGGACTGTCTGTGCGTTAATGAGAATGTGCTGCCTGGAACGGGACATCAGCCACTTTGTTTGAGCGGAGGTGCTCTGTCAAAGGATGTTCTGAAGAACTGTGCCACACTGTTCCGTAGCAGAGCAGAAAACTTCATCCATTGTTTGTGGCCGACATCAAAATTCGGTAATTATGTATCGCCATATGAAGGACATTGTGCCAGCTACAAGTGCAAGTTCATAGCATCGCCCAGCTACGACCCTGCAGATAAGAGCTCTTATAGCCCGGAGCTAATATTTATTTCAGAAGTGAACAGTCAAAATGTTGAATTTGTTTACTGTTTAATTTTGTGTATTTTATATAAAATACCCTAGCGCCCGCAAAAGGACAACTGATTAATTTTAACTAATTTGTTGTATATGTCATGTCAGTAATTGAAATAAAATCATTTGTGATTTCTCATATAAAGTATTCACGCAAGTTCTACCTTTCATGATAATAAAATAAAATAATAAAATTAATTATAAATTTAAATCAGGTAATGAGGTCATCGTTACAAGGTATCTTTTAAAGATTAAGGTACCTGTTTTGACTACATCATATTTTAAGAAATCAATTTATCGGAATGCAACCCTTAAAAGGCAAAAGTGTTAACTATCAAGGTCACATGTATGATTCGTTGGCATCGGTAACAACTGATCTCAATACCACTATATATAAACATCACATGTCACATATCGGAATGCTATGTATTTTTGGACCAGTTTAGTTGTATTCGGGCTTCCGGTAATGGATAGCTTCAGATTTTTACGTCAAAGAAGAGAGCTGCTATTATACGTCAGATGATATCAGAAAAATATTTCTACAAATGAATCGGTTCTTTTTCTAACCTACTGCAAACCACCTACCTCTCTATTCATTGTATTTTACTCGGGTCGTCTGATCTCCGAAATATTGGTCACTCAGTCTTTGTGTATGACCTCCTATTTTTATATTGGATTTTAAAAGCGTTTAGTTTCCCAGTTACATTAGTCCAATTGAATGTAGTTAATACTTATTTTTTAAAAAAGTGTTAAAATTTCTGATCATGTGTATGAAATTGGCACACATATTTATTAGAGACGTAAGTTTAATTACAGCTGATGTTGAGAATTTTTAACGTACCTAATAACGGTGAATCAACGAGAAATCTGTAATATTTTTGTCACTCGCAGCAATATTTAAGATATTTTTTTTAATTAAAAAAGGAATGCGGCAATATTATTATTTTGAAGATTAACAATTTCTTCTAGAAAATTTAAAAGATGGAGATATAGACTGTAAGATTTTAAAAAAAATACAAACCAACAATAGAATTTACAAACCATAAAAAAATTGATGAATGCACTAAAATTTCTAGCTGATGAAGGAAGATATCATCAAGTTTGTGTCATTAAAAAAGTAGCTGAAACAAATTCTGCATTTCAAATCAAATATGGGCTAGTGATTCTGGCACGATCTAGTAATAACAAAATGCTGATTAAAATTGAATTGAATAACAAAGAATAGGGATAAAATGTTACAAGTTTCAAAGCAAAAATAAAATTCAAAATGAAATACAAGCTTCGAAGTATTTTCAGATACTAAAAACTGAAGATAGAAGTATCGGTACACGATCAATAACTTTTACGTTAATACTTTTTGAAAGACTAAAGCAAATGAAATTATCGCTAGTTACTTAGTATCAGTTTAAGTAGTAAAGTGAATGATTATGGTCTAGCGATCTGGTTACAAATTTTCTCTCTTCCACATATTTCTTCTCTTCCACCTACTGTGTTTTGAATCCGGGACTCCAAACTCGAAAAACAAAATAAAGCAAGCGCCTTAACCACTGGTATTACACCATACTGTTGACGTAGTACAAGTCAATAATATGAGACGTATGATATATAAAAAAAAATTCGTATGGAAACATTTCTAGAAAATGTTAGATCAGTCTCGTGTGCTGAGGGCTTGACCAATCAAATTTCTATCTGAATTTCGTAGCGCTCACAAGGTGCTATCCAAGCGTAATGGCTGAGTTCCAGTCGTTCTCCAATACAATTGGGTTCTTCCTTTTGGTGTTTACATCCGGTACATTCAGTCAGTGATTTCAGAATAAGAGCACAACAGCGCTGGTCCTAGCAGTGTAGCGGCTAGCGCGCTGGCTTCGCATTGCAAGGGCCACCGCGCCGGTTCGAGTCCGGCATCGGGCATGGGTGGTTTTAATAAGTGTTGTGTTCGTCTTGTGTTGTTCTCACTGTAGTGTCCACAATATCATGGGTGAAATTCTGATACAGCAGTTGCAACGTATACAAAGTGGCTAAATGGTCGAAAAGACCGAACGCAAATATATATATATATATATATATATATATATATATATATATATATATATATATATATAAAGCATAATAGTCGACTCCCGGAACAAGTTACATTTCCTGGTATACGCTTACATGAAGCTTCTTGCAATTGCCGGCCAGGAAAATCGTCATGTGGGTCTAAGATTTTTGCGTGACCTGCCGTTTATTTACAAATACTGTTATCCTGCAAGTTACGGTGACGAAAATGCTCTCTGCTGTATCTGCATACGTCTTATTCCTAACAATCTTGGGAGCGCATTAACAAATAATCGATTACATCTCGTTTAGAAACCTAGTAGCTCCTGGCGGATTGAGATTAATTGCTTCTCTCGCTTCCGGGACAATCCACTGGGTGATCCATCGTCGAGATTTAGTACTCGGGCAGGGCGCATCATGGATTTCATTTCGAATACTATAAGGCTTGAGCCTCTCAGTGTTGGTAACCATGTGGCCTCATGATTGGTCTGGTGGCTTGCTGTGTAATGTGAAGTACTCCAGAACGTTTCTGTGGTTCGGATTCCACGTTAAACTGTAGGTCCACTGTACCCGGTATGATAACGGTTTAGGTTAAGGCCGTTACGACAGAAGCGGAATGCGCAGCCAATAGAAACCCTGTCACCAGGTCATTACGACCACAGGGAATTATTATTATCTCGCATCATTGCGGTTCATCTTATCTACTTATGCCAGTTTCTTCACATCTAAAGAAACATTTGGAAATTTATCTTTTGTGACATAATAGTTGTTTCCCGTGACTTCGTAAGCGTGGACTTAGAATTTTAATGTTAGTATTGGATACAGCAGCTTCAAGTTAAGTAAAAGGTGTCCCGAAAAACGCGTAGTGAGGATAATATGACTGGGAAGCCATCATCATACCATTCTACCTCTGAACCTGGCTCATGAAAAGAACCAATTTGTAACATTTTTCAAAACAGCAACAAAATATTGGTGAGTGGGTTAACTCCGGCAGATTTTTATCAATGCTTTAAAATTATGTCACTTTCTGGGGACACCTTACGCCAATACCGTTTTCTATACAACGTTTTTGGTTTTTCTGTCCTTTAGTAACATATATAAACTATGCGTGTTGGAAACCCCTAATAATTTTCCAAGAGAAAAACGTGACTTTTCTAAGTGTGCCCCTGAAATTTTCAATGTGCAAGACTTTATTGTAATACATCACATGCAGTAAATATCCACATCTATATAATAAATTGTTTCTGTACATGAAATTTATGAACAAATCATACACAAAGTCTGAGTGACCGATATTTAGGTTAATTTTCAAAATTTCACGACAAAATTTCATATGTCAAGAAAGTATTCCATGTCCATGATTCATAGTGTTTCCTTGTCAAATTTTATGAAGATCAGTTTAGCCTTGGAGACGCAACCAACAGACAGAATGTCTGGGTTAATTTCGCATTTATAATATTAGTGCATATCCGGCATTATTCTATGCTAAAATAAAACTTTTCCGTTGATTATATCTCCGGTAAACTAGATTGTACCGAACGTTACCTAACACCTCTTGTAATTCCAGGTCTCTCCCACACCTTGATAGCGTCTGACACTCGCTGCAGAGTAAGCTGGTTCGAGGTCTAATCGTGGGAGAAATTTTCTTTTTTTGAAACAGTTATCCGGAGGTACACAATTCCTAAACACCAGATGGCCTACGAAAATCTTGATTCAAATATAAACCTCTTTGCGGTGCACAAGGATTGAGAGAATAGGACAATGTTGATGCTGTTTCGTTGTTCAGATAGGAAAGTTAATTTCGGCGTCACCGTCTTGTCTTTCAGAAGTTTTGGCCTTTATGATCTGGCACAGAATTTCACAGGTTTGTATCCACTAGACTATACACCCACTTCACCATAACGCCCCTTGACTGTAACCATACTTTTTCTATCTACGGCCTTCAACATTCGATTATCGCCTCAGCTTCAAACAGCTTGCACAGGAACATACAATGGAGCACTGGAGGAACCTCTTTCTGCCGAGTCTATAGTGCTAAGAACTTTTCATCCGTCCTCTAAGAAATGACACCAAAGAAGTCCAAAATTCTACCACAAAAATATTACAGTTTTATCTGCAGTTTCAGAACCTATAGATAATAATTAATAGGTTAGATGACGGAACACACTAGAGAGCCAGGATAAACGAAGCAGTCGTGCACAAGGAACTGGTTGAAAACCTTAGGTTGTAAAGGAAACGCTAAAATAAATAAATCACAGTGGAGAGAACAAAAATATTAAAAACGATGTAAGAACACAGCATTGTCGATAGTTTACAAATGAAAGGAGGTTGCGTTACAATAAATACAGATGAAATTTATTTTTGCAGGAGAAGCTTAAAAAAACAAAAAACGAATTGGCCGGTAGCACTCGTGAAGAAACACATACCAAGAATAGATAAGAACTTACATAAATAACTGGATGTCAAGCAGTGACATGTTAAAAGTCACGTGATAGTAGGATGCAATACCTAAAAATGGTGTAAACCAGCAGGTTGGTTTAATTGCTGTCGATTGAATTTATCCATGTTCTGTGAAACATTTACTAACCTTTATAGGCGTTAACCAGAAATAACTAACAAACCTTGATTGCGAAATGATTGGAGTCCCAAGGAATTGGAATAATATTTCAGAAATAATAGCAGAATTTCGGATCTCACTCTCAGCAGTGTCAATGGCCTACCACCAAGAAAACCTGATGAACGAAATCACTTCCATCACTGATTATCACAGTTACCGGCGACGCCTGCTCAAGGATCTAGATCTGCAATGGATTATCAGATCATACCAACAGACGCACGATACTGACTTAATCGACTGTCACAATCAATAAGCAACTCAACAGATACTTGTCTGTGCTGTCAATGCATCTGGATTTGGTGTTGATAGGATACGTTAGCAGAAGACTGGCTTTACTCGTATCGTATCACAGACATCTGTGGGTCATATGCGCTCGCAAACACTCCCACCGGAACCTTTTGATTGGAAGCTGTCAGGTTGGTTAGGGTCCTGAACCTCGTGCATGAAAGGTGCTGCCTAATTATATCATAAATATACGCCATGGGAATCATGTAGAGCGATATAGATGCCTAAATCAATTCTATCATAATCTGGGACTTGAAACGAACTGTATTAAGATACCGGAACTTCACATCGTCATCGGAGTACATGAAGAATATAAAGGTCTGCAAATTTTCACGAAGCTTTGAGAATAGCGGCATCCTGCCACAAGCCGGTTGCATTTTGTCTGAAGAACACAATCCATAAGAGATGAATAGGTGCCACACCAATAAGACACTATCAGCCAGTACAATACCGTGGTCATTCATTTTATCCATGACCTCATGGCGTGGTCATCTGACTAGTGTCGCAGACCAACTGGCATCCTACGACGATACTATTCTTAGCTAGGTGGTGACTATTTGCTTAGCTCCATGGACGATGGGAAGTTCCGGGATGATAATGCATTCGTATTACCAGCCAATATTTTGAACTAGTGATTTCAGGAAAATTTTAGACTGTTCCAGCACATTATTTAGTCACATAGGTAACTCTACATGATTCCCGTAAATTTGTGATATATTTGGAAGTATCTTTAATGTGTGATGCCAAACACCGATCACGAAATTATGGGTGCCAATGGAACGAACATGGCTTCTGGTCTCTTCTGTTAATTTCCACCGACTAATCTGAGTTCATGCTATGATGATTTGATATATTCTTTGGAGCTACAGATGGTTCCATAAGTTAGAGTGGTATCTTATGACATCTGCCATATCAGTTCATTGACATTAAAGATGCTGAGGTTAAACCAGTGCTTAGTATAAGGAGCAAATTGCTAGAAGCAAAATTTCAGCTGATTGTTGATGTAAGGAGCACAGGTAGTATAAATAGACTATTGGTATAAAAAAGGAGTGTTTTGGGGAGTCTCACAAGGAAATAAAGTGCAAACGTTTTACAATAGTTTTGGAGAAAAACGTTTAAAATATGAGGTGATAAATAAAGTTTCTGACGGAAAAATTCTAAAAATATTGCGTGAAGAATAGAGTTAATGTACGATTCTGTTATGGGGAGAATTAGGAAGATGGGTCCCATATTTATACGCGCAGCATTTGTTAATTTATTTGTAGAGCGAATAGTTGAAGGCATGGGCAGTAGCAGAAAATAAATTTGGAATGTATGAAACACACATAGGAGGACTTGGTTTTTTATAAGCATTTGTACATGATTAAAAAAATTATATGGATGCTTCATTCGAATCAGTCGAAACAGCTTTGTGATAATACAGCTGGTAACAGAATCATACAATAAATAACACGCATCACTGATAAGGTCGAAAAACAGAAGCACTATGATGGTGACGACATAGTTTCTCCTTCGACTGACTCTTCCATTTATCTCTCTGTGGAAAACGTTTACTGAAAGCTATTTGTGGGTGGTTGTTATATGCGTAGGCTAGTGTTGAGTTTTAATATGCGCAACTTTATCACATTTACAAGCATAAAATGTATTAATCAATAGCCAGCAGCGTGACAGAAACAGCCGTTAAGAAATAAAACACCATTAGTCGCCATTTCAAGACAGAATTTTGCTCCAAGCAATCCATTTTCTACCGCTAAAGGAAATTACATTTCGAGACATAGAAAAATTAAGTCGCTGTAATATTCATCAGTCACTGTCATGCAGATGATCGTTTTTTTTTTGTCTCATAAAGGTTTAATAAAGTCCCAAGTAATTCTGATTAATGTCGTTCTCGCACAAGTATGGGCTCTGTAAATATGGCCACTTCTAAAGTACAACAATTTTCGTGTTTTCTCCTACGAAATGGACATGTCACAAACCGATGAATGGTATTACCACTTTTTTAGCTATTCAGCCAGCGAAATAATGCATTCTGCCTTTTTGACAAACTCTATATGAATTTAAATTAACTAATTACTGCAGTAAATATAATTTCTATTAATTATGGACGCCATAAATTGAGGAGCAATCCCTGTAAAGTAAACCGAACCAATCGACAACTGTTCTGCTAAAGGGACGGCGTTATGCTGTTGGTATTTTCCGTAAAGATTATATCTGCTATTGGTACAAGTTATGAATATTTAAATGTTGGGATTCATGTGTCGTTTATTGAAGATGCGATGCAGAAAACATGTTCGACGATCTAACTAATATTTTATTTTGTCAAGAATTACTACAATATTTTCACTCACACTGCAATAGGTGTTTGTAAAGTGGCGCTTGTGCTATTATAATCACTCTTACATCAGGTATATTTGGCGATGAATGATTTGTAAAAAAAGATACTTTAAAGGCAACTAATCATTTAATAACTTTCTACTAGAGTATGATTATATATATAAAAAAATACGTCCTTGAGTTCCGAGAACGAGCTAAGCGATATCCTTTGGTCACAATTTCTAAAGTTTGATACTATTATGTACAAATGAATAATAAGGAACTGATATCGGAAAATAGGAAGCGTACTTCCTCCAAGACTAAAACCTTGATATTTTATAAGGGTAAGAGTATAACAGAGCAAGTAAAATACTTTCTCAATGAGAAAATATTGCTTTAACTATTTTTATAGAAAACGTATTAGACGACAATTGTTTGATGCTAAGATTTAAAACCCAACAAAATTTGTGAATATGATTTTAATCTTAATAATTCCGATACGCTGGAACTATCCATTATGTTGTCAGCGGATATGAAAATATAAACAAATTGCTGGAACAAAAACATGGAAATTGAATAATTTCCTGTGTCTGTATATACACAGTTGTAATATGCAACGGTTAGATGAAGAGATAGTAATTTATCCTTGAAAAATCTATAAAAATACGTAAAGTTATAAGGGAAAAAGTACGTTTAATCTTCTTTCATATGAGCAACGACACTGAATTACGTATTAACTAACTAATTTTGTACACAAGATTGTTGTTAGCACATTCGACAGAACGTGGTGGAAGAGCGGTAACGCCATAGCTTCGCATCCGGAAGGACGCTGGTTCTAATCCCCGTTCACCCAGATTTGGATTTTCTTCAGTTACCCAAAATTACTACAGGCGAATGTCCAAATGGTTCCTTCCAAAAGGCCTTGGCCAAAATTTCTTTCAGTTTTTTGCACCCAGTCCTTTCCCTCTTCTAATGACCTCGATGTCATTCTGGCCAGACAAAAAAACATTGACAATATCAGGAAACAAATAATTAATTGTTGTGGACACGTAGCGAATTTTTTCCAACTTTTCATTTTGTGCTATTTCAGTGTCCTCATAGCGAATCCCTTAAATCATATTAAATATATAATTCCTTACCACAAACATTTCTTAAATTGAATAATGATGGTATTAAAACATCTTTATTCAACTTCTGATCCCACCAGTATTATAAAGTATTTTACATGATGTTGAAATTACTAATCATGTAAAAATGGAGTGGCGTGCATATTTCAAGTCTTAATTTGTGTTGTTAAAGGTGGTAAGAATAGAATCTGGGTGATAAGTGTTTATTATTCCTTTGTGCCCCTTGCCTCGGCACAGTTTTGCCAAGTTTGAAATTGCGTTTGGGGCGGGTGAGAAGGATGCCAATCCCGAGACCTTCCCCGAGGGATAAAACTAATACCGCGCCCTCACTTCCAATTTCTGAGGCCCTGGCGCCATCTCCTTATTCGATTTGCCGCCGCAGTAAGGCCGCACTCTGCTCACAACATTACAATCCGGCGGATATGACGTGCTCCCTCCCGCAAATCGCAGTTCCGGAAGAAACCAACGTCCCCGAACGAGCCGCATTCCATCACGGGTTAAGAAATTTCGCTAGCTTCGTACTTAGCACGTTTCGAAGACTCCCGAAAAGAGCAGAAACAGTTTCACGACGTAAATTGCAATTATTCCCCATACCAAAACCTCTGTTGGTTGGATAAATTTGTCATGAACGTTCCATTTTAAGATCCTTTCAAGATTATTATATCATACAGTATAGTTAAGTAAATTCACTGTT
The DNA here is from genome assembly GCA_031002005.1 of Vandiemenella viatica. NCBI lineage: Eukaryota > Metazoa > Arthropoda > Insecta > Orthoptera > Morabidae > Vandiemenella > Vandiemenella viatica. Next base: position 174,036,641 of record JARYHS010009186.1, on the reverse strand, counting down.
TTATTAGGTTTAAGCTGCCCTCATTTGTTTGTAATGTGTTCCCTTTCGTCGTATCAAACTGGCATCAGCTTTTCATTACCTGTTTTTACACCAAAGGCCATGTGTATCTCGCTCTACCAATTTGACGGTTAACGGTTTTCAATAAAGCTTTGATCACTGATCATCCATCAGTTTCATCAATATTTTTTAAATCTGTGCTTTTTTGCTCCCTTCCCAATTCTAGTAATATAAATTTTTAACTTTTTTTGTTAAATCTAAACCGTGTGTACTGCTATAGAGAGGAAGTAAATCCAGCTTGTGTTGCCTTCGGTGATCTCAAAACAAAATTCAAAAGATGATTTTGTTTCCCTTCCGTAAATCAGAAATGTAATAAAAATTACCTTAGAGTTTTCTACCAGCATTTTCTGTGATTTTCATGAATCTCTCCTTATTCAAAAAGCTACAGCTGTATTCCTTCCTGTTCTATGCCCCATTTCAATGTAGCCAAATCGTAATGCCTTCATTTGGAAATGTGTGCTAAGGGTTCATTAAGATTTATCTCCTTCATATGGAATAAATGAATTCGGAGAGCGGCTTCGAAACTTGGCATCAGATACACCTGCTCCTTCAGTGAGAGTCCCGAGAATTTTTATACAAAATGCAAGACTTTCATAAATGGATTGAAGTATGGAACATAATACTGGATCTGCCTAAATATTTTTCCTATATGGGAGGGACGACATAGGCAAGTAGGAAGCCAGTAACGGCAGCGTCGTCTAGTCTGATTACTGGTTTGGGTGCATTTCTGTAATAGTCCGGAATGATGCCACAATCTTTGTATATCAAGTGCACCTTACAGGGAAGAAAAGCACTAATGCTAACTCGGTTTCCAAATATGCACTCTCACTACCATCATATATGTTCTCCTTAGAGAGCTCTGCCATCTAAGTTTACTAAATTCCAGGAAAAAATATACATACAATTGCGTTAGAAGATACGGCCAACATATTTCCCAGTGTAAAACCTATTTTACTACTTTAAAGTTGTTGTAGTCGTTATTGGATTTTGATACAGCGGGCCATTAAATTGGTTAGCACAGTAAATTCAAAACTGAAACAAGAAAAATCATGGGAATTAAATCAGTTAATATTAAAAATATTGATAAAGTGGCGTACAAAGTGGTTTATTATGGAAGCTTCATATACAGTAAACTCTATCAAATCGTCTGAGATCTCTCTATATATAAACGTCACCTCACAAGTGCCGCGGATAAATTTATTTGCATTATTTTGCAGACACTTGCACCACAAAGTCACTACATTCACTAAGACTTATTTGTACGAATGCTGTCTATAATTTAAGCTGCTTGCTGTACTTTGCGAAGAGTCGATTGCTAATCATTTTTAGCTTGCCTTGGCATGCAAATTTAGTCTACGCATGGTGGCCCTATAATCACGATGGTTCTGAGGCTTGACGAACTGTGTAACTTGATCAAATTTTCGTTGGCGATTATTTATCAACCTTATTAAAATGATAAAGAAAGGAATCTAATAGTTTATTGGGGTTAAGTTTTACAAAACACCCTCAAGTCTGTATCTATAACAACATCATGTAGTGAATACGAATTTGATTAGCGACTGTAAGAAGAAATATCTATGTTGAACTGATTTAGTAGTTCTTCCAAAAGAAATTATAGCAATTGTTCTCATGATTAAAGCAGATTACTTTCAGACACTTAGCTTCTTGCTTTCTTCGTTTTCCGGGTGCTGCTGTATCAAATTTTTAATGTGTTTGGTGTTCATCTCATCTCGACACAAATAAATCTGTAGTCAGCTATCTCTATGGACATATTTGTTATGGTAGCAAGTGAAAACCACCGAACAAATCTTGCGTTTTCCACAGTTTGAATGATTAAGATCTGACTTAGATTCAGATCTTTAGGTGTAAAGGTACTGGAGCAAGAATTGGTACTATGTTTTAACTTCACAAGATATGCGCCAGAAGTTTTAATAGAATTCATAGATTCTGCATTACATCAAAGATTCTTAATATATTCCAGACGTTGCACAATACATCAAATATAACACTCCTATAAGCGTAAATATTCGTAAAAAATATTATGCAAGTGTGTTAATATTTCCACTGATGGGTTTGTGGCATAACAAAATCAGTTTTATAAAAAATAATCATATTAAACTTTTTTTATAACAATGTTTATTCGATTTTGATCTTTGGATTCTGTAAATATTGTCAATAAAGTTTTTTATCTAGTATTTTGTAAGAGAAGATTGTTATAATTTTCAATTCTGACAGCAGTTTGCAGGCAAAACGACTTAAGTCCAGCTTGATAGTCGAAAATGTTAGCCTCTAAATTACAGTTTGAGAAAGAGAACAATACGAAGTTAGCGGAATATTGACTCATTTCGGGAAACATTTTAAGGCTGTGTACAATATTTCACGAAATTGTGAAATTTGAGTCTGTTGCGGATTTGTAGTAAATGACTCCAGTGTGAGCTGCCAACATATCTACAGTCTATTCTGGTATTACCACTTGAAAATTCAATCATCGTCGTATCATAAGCGTATTCCTAGATCCACACAAGGCGAAGCTTCCAGCAAATGAAAATTTAAAAATAAAATCAGATAAAAAAAAATAACGGTATCAAGTTGGCTACACCACTAGTTATCATACCATGAACGTTCCTTACTATTAAATGAGATAAATGCGTAGGCTTAAGAGAGAAGGTATAGAATTTCCTACTCCGTGAAGGAAATCCGGAAAAAAATTGCCACAGTGTGAGGCTCCACTTTGATCACTTTTGTTCCTGTTTGATTAGAATAAAACCTAACGCGTTCCCCTTCTGATGCCGCAGGCTTCGTGACGGTTAGCGGGTACCAGCCCTTGTGTATACATGACAGAAGTTTGATATACATCAGCTGTCTGACGAAAGCCACAATACGATGGTTGAAACGTTAGGTTTTAATAAATCGACTTGGCTCCAACCAAAAAAATAAAAAATAAAAAAGCTAAGGCAGTCATTTTAGTGTTTGGATTTTTCTCTCTTACCGAAATAGCTGAAAATTTCTCCATGTTTATAATTTTTTACTAAAAATAACCATAAGTTCACTTGGCATAATCTTTGTCGTAAACACAATGCTATTTTCTGACCGTTGTAATCGTGGCTTAAAATTGAATTTCCACTCAGATTACTCTTTCTTCAAATGCGGATTTTGTATTAGAAGATATTACTCGGCATTTAGTTTTACAGTTAACTGGTTTTAGTAATTAAAGTAATTTTAACAGAAAGAGAATTAACTGGACTTAAGATGTAAAACATATACAGAAAACGTAAAAACGATAATTTATATCAAAATATCTGATTCAATCTCATTTATATTTGATACAATCTTGTGGGAAGAGACAGTGAGAGTACAAAAGCTTCAAAAATTTTCGTTTCACCTCAGCGATTTCCTTTTTCGAACCGCCGAGCTGCAAAATTCACGTAATTCTGATTCCCTGTCAAAAGCCTCCTCAAAGCTTTTCGCAGTTTCCGTCAGTTCGAACATAAAAGAGTGTTAAACCAGAACCACGAGATATTCAGAGTTCCACTTGAGAGAAGAATATAGAATTTGTGAGAATACTTCCACTTATTCATAACTCCATCTTTTGTAAAATAAGGAATAATTTCTGGGTATAATACATTGTTTTTCAGAACAATGTAAAGTAGGGTTTTTCAAACTTACACACCACGTATCCGTATGAAATTTCCAAGACACTGGCGAACCCCCTTTAAAAAAACTGTTTTTTTATTTTTTATGAAACAAGGGTTTTAACTTAAAGAATGTATTACAGTTACAAAAAACAATAAGTTATTAATTAATGTGATGGATGGACTTGTTTCTTGTAACAAGTTGAGTCGATTTTAAGAGCAATTTTGCTAATTTTCTATCTCAATTCACCATCGTGCGTGTTGCACGCTCAAAACAGCTAGTCAGCTGCCATAACGTAAATCTTGTAGGGAAAAATCCCTACCATCATCTGGCGAGCTCCAAGGGTTTCGTGTAGCACACTTTGAAAAACCCTGACTGAAAGCTTATATTTAATTTACTGATATTTTAAAAGACAAGTACTTTTCTCAATGTTACACGCTAAAAAATAAGAAAACAAAATTTGCTTTTGATTGGTGACTGCAGAAGTAATATATTTTCCTTCTTTCATCTAGCAACCAGAAGAAAGCAAACATGAATCCATTCAAATATATCGACGAACGTTAATTAATAACGTTTTGTGCCATTATCAATGAATCATTTTCCCGTTGTAGTTACTTCTATTTTAGTGATATAAAACACTGATTTGTATAAAGTCGTTAGAAGTGTGTTTTAAGTGTACCGGGTTGTTCGTTTTGTGTATGAGAGGTGGAAGAAGTAAGAGGGTGAATACCATTGCCTGAAATTCAGGCTCACACTTCCAGAATAAAGGAAGTGGCCTCTATGTTGCCACCCGACTGATCTATCCCACGTGAAATGGTGAACATGACGGAGAAATTTAGTACACAACCTGAACATTTAAAATATGCTTCCAGTATGGATACATGTGAATTATCACCTTTCAACAACAAGAACTACATCTAAAGCTCATCAGCAAGCACTCTTGATTGCCTGCTGTCATCGCCACGTGTTTCCAGTCTATTCCAGGTGAGCCTTGGACTTGCCACTGTATGTTTTTCTTGGCTCCCGGCGGGCAGACGACTTCCGATAAGCTACTTCTGCGCAGCAATCCTCTCTTCAGACGCTCCCGATCCTTCATTAGTGTCTGAACATTATTCTTCTGGCTTGTTGGAACAAGCAGTAAATTCCCAATCAGATGTCGATAAAACATTTCAGGCTATTAGACCCCGCTGCCTTTCTTTCTCTTTGTCTGATAAGTCGATCATACTAGTATTGTTGGTGAATATATATGTTTCACTTTCTTAATTTTATAAATTGAACGAGTCGAAGTATTTATTGGCTACTTTCTATCAATTTACTCCCATGAGATGGTTTCTAGCCTCAGCTTACTTACGTGTGTTATCTAGCTGATGTAATTGGTACACCATTTCACTTCATTACAGCGAAATACAGTCCAGTCTCACGGTAGAATATGCGTATCATATCCTAAAACCTACTAGCTACCCAATTCATATCCCACGGATAGCTTGTGTGAGTCATATTAATTAGTTCTGGTATGTTTATTCTATGGGTGGAATATTTTATTGCGTTCTGCTCGTGAAATTTGTAACTTGTATATAATAAGCATACTTTTGTTTGTGAGATGCTTAATTTATGCAGCGAAGAGAGTACACCATCCCAACAGTCGCACAGGTGATTGCGGGGAAGCACAAATACGAGCGTATATCCGTACATATAAAAGTCTTGGTCATGATATAGCGGCGACGACACACTATGACGTCGTGATATGATGTCACACTTTTCACCTTGCTGCTCAACTTACGACCAGAGATGTCGTTCTAAGATATGCAGGTTATTTAACAACAGTTCTATTAAGTTAAGCATCCGCGAACAAATTAACTGTCAGAACACTGGAAGAAAAGTACGTATTCCATTTAAATCGACATGATAATTATTCATAAGAACGAATTTTCTGTCGGCGTAGAGAATTAATTACGAAATGCACTAATGATAATTATTATTTGCTTATATTTATTCAATATTCGTTCGAAGTAAAAGTATTCGTTAAAATATTTGGCAATAGATATCTGAGATAAAAGATTTAATTTTCTATTAGCAGCAGTTTTGATTAGATTGTTATTAAAACCGGAACTAGGCGTTACAGTAGAGTGCATCAGTAATTTAATTTTTAAAAATAATTTAAATTGTGCTCATTAGTGTCTTGTTAGTTAAATCATTACTTCATTCGAATTAAAGTAGTTCCACATTGATCGCGATGTATACAGCCTAGACAACGATAAAAACTAATATTATGTGGCATGACGTAAGTTGTCAAGATTTATTTTTAATTTCATTTACCTTCACTGATGACATATTTCAGTCACATTCAAACATTGTAATATCAAGCGGAATCACGGATAACAAAAAAGAAAGCGTGAGAACATGAAGTATGGTTATTTATTTATTTATTTTTAGTTTCTGGCGCAAGTTTAGCGTAGTATGTGGTTAGGTTAAAGTGCAACCTGGACAGGATGGCAACGGAAACCTTTTGCTACAGCGCACGGTATGAGGAATTGCATTGAGCTTTATTTTATAACAATTCTATTTAGTTATGCCATTGCTAAGAAATGAATTTCCAGAACACTGAAAGAAAAGTATGAATTTCGTTGAAATCGGCATACTAATTATCAGTTGCTTTTTTTCGTTTGAACGAAAGAAGTTTTAAATTGATCGCGATCTATGCGACCTATACCACAATTAAAACTAATATTACGTGGCATAACGTAAGTAGTTTAGATTTATTTTTAGCATCTTTCGTTTTCGCTGGGGTCATTATTTCAGCCGCAACTAAGCTGTGTCAGCCGTTAAAACATCGATCTTCATTACAGAATAATAAGAAAGAAAGATGAAAGAACCCGTGAAAATTTTGTATCAAGTTTTATGAAACTGACATGCTGTACAGGGAATGTATTAATTTGCGCGTGATTGAAGATTTGACTTTCTGGTAGCAGTATTAGCGGAGATTGTGGTTAGGCTGAAGCGCAACCTGGACCAAGCTTACAATTGAAACTTTTTGCAACAGCACCAGTGACGAGAAATTAGATGGGCTTTATTTTGAAACAATTCTATTTAGTTAAGCAACTGCAAAGAAATTAAACTTCGATGAACTCGTTATTTTTGATGGGCTTTGAGTATAGTACATATATATAACGCATTCAGCTTGGCCGGCACCGGACGTCGAAATCAAACATGATTACGTGGTACTTAACCAATAATGTTTGTAATTAAGTGCTAATATTTTACGTCTTCGGCCGTTAATCCCTCTACAGTTTTGTATTTATAGTCTCTTAACATCCTTCTTTATCACCAATATTGCTATGACATTGACATAACACAGGATAAATGGAACATCTAAATATAACCGCAGATGCTCCAGGTCGGAAACGAACTGGTGACCCTCAGTATGTGAAGCAATCGCTTATAGCTCCAGTACTTCGATGCTGGCACCCACTACTTCCACAAGCTTAAGTATTCAACAATACAGCTGAATTATGGGATGAAAGCAATGTCAATATTTAGCAAGCAGAGATATTATCATACATTTATTTCTAAAAGTTGTTACTTCGTGACTAGCCATCTTGGTTCCTTCATGCTTGATGAAAATCGATAAATAAAGTATCATTTTAAAGATTAATGTTTCCGCTTTAGTAATATCTTTAATTAAGAAAGGAATATTTGGAAATACAACCCGAAATGGTAAAATTGTGAATAATCAAGGTCACGTGTACGCGATAGTTCGGAGTCAAGCTGCTAGACTTCGCTAGTGTCGACAGGGTGTGTTCCGTTACCAGTAGAGAGCAGCACCACATATCACAGAGATATGGATGAACAGTGTTTCCAAGAGTAATGGGATTTTCCGGTACTTTGGCTTCTGTTAAGGAAACATTTCATGTTTTGAAATTGTTTCGTAAAGGTAGGTTTCCATTCTGACAAGTTCCTGGCACATGTCGCGCAACTTGTGCCCGGCACATGTTTCACGTAATTGTTCAACTGTTTCAAATTGCCTTGGACATCTGCAACATTCATAAAGAGGTCTTGACTGCAAGATTATAGATGAAATTTGTACAGGAAAACAAATACAGTGTTTTCCAGTTTCTTGAGTGGAGTGATTTGTTGGTTCATATATTTGAGCTACTGCAGATTTTGTTGTAATGTAATGGCAGGCGCATACAATGAACTTCTAAAAAAAAAAATGCGAGATGGTGGTATTTTTCGTCTACCCCATCATGAAACAAACACTACACTATCGTTGAAAAAAGTACAATTACCACAGACAAGAAAACACGTGTTGCTCACAGTGTTTAGAAAGGGAGTGTACTGCGCATGCGCGCGCACGTGCTTGTTGCTGGGGATGTCGCAGTCTGTTTCCATCGGCAGCGGCACAAGTTGCGACACATGTTGTATTATATTGTCTCTGACATGTTGTATCCCGCAGTCGCTTGGCACATTTCAGTCCCCGGCACTTGTGCCGCAACATGTTGCAGATCGTTTCCTTTCAACAAATTTCGGGCACATGTGCAGGTACTTGTCCGAAACATGTTGCGGGACAAATTTGTAGTAATGTAAACGTACCTTAAGTGTTTTGCTACGTACCTATTTCAGTTGTGAAATAAAAAATTGCTACAAACGAGCCGGTTCTTTCATCCTACGGCAAATCACCAACTTCGCTATTCATCGTATATGATTCGTACGAAACACCTAGTTGTTTCGTACCTCCGTTGTCATTTAAGCTTTCATCTCTGTATCTGAGGAGATCAGGTGCAGATGTAAATATTGAAGGGTATCACGGCTGCAGCGTCATCGGAGACATAAAATAGAAGCGAGCATGGTGGAATCGCCGAACCTGTAATCATTTGGAAGCCCTCTCACGCGACATCATTGGCACGAGAGCGGCAGCCAACCCGCCGTTACATAATGGAGTAACGATGGCTATCTCGTTGCGGTCTGCGCTCGGTATGGGGAAGTGCCACGCAAAGCCAGCCCCTTCGCAGTCTGGACGTGCCCCGCCCCGGCACGGGTATCGATAATGGTCGGCTATTTGGGTTTGCACGCCCGCGACCGATCCGTAATGGAAAGTGGGCCTTCTGACCGTATCTTAGCCGGTGAATCTCGTGTTTAATGGCATTTCCTCCACGAAGAGTTGCGCCGATTCCAGACGTGGAAGGCTCTTAATTATTTCGACAGCGATACGGCTCGTGGAATAATTTTGCACGCTCTCTTAGCTGCGCGAAACAAATGATCGGTTTGCATGAGAAGTTTGATAACTTCCACAGGTTATTAATTTTCGGCGAAACTCATTTAAACTTACACGTACACAGATCCGATAGTGACAGGCCATATCGCCATGCCATAAACGAGGCAAACACGTTAGGGGTATTATTTAATTGCGCTAAGCATGTGAGCTTCGTTAATGAAACATTGTAGTTTCTTAGGTAATTGCGGTAACGGTGAATTATGTTGAAAATAAAAGACTTGTAAGTACTAAGCCTTATATTTAAAACAGTGACATACATACACCAAAATGATTACATAACTTTGTTACATGATTTTACACTTATTTATGTAAATCCTTCGTCTTCTAAAATTTTCTTATTGTGTATAATAGAAATAGACGTTTTAGCTCCCTGTTATGTCTTTTATGTAAGTACAATCGCTCTTCTTCAAAGTTCTGGTATATAAACTAGCTTTATTTATGAATAGAAGATGGATGTTCAATAAAGGGTATCCCTTCAAGAACTTTTAATTATTCATTCATTTCTGCAGTTGGACCATTAAAAGGAATACGAGGCAGTATAGTCTAAAATTTGTGACCATGAATATATTTAATCATAAGTCGGTACAAAAATTAATTATTATTATTATTATTTTAACTGCTTTACGCCTCGTCGACGGCTAAGGGCATTAGAGACGGGATGGGACTGGGGACAAGGAACGGGAAGGAATTCGGCCATGGCTTTCTTGAAGGAAGTATTCCGGCATTCGCCTGGGGTAATTTGGGAAAACCATGGAAAATCAAAATCTGGATACTCGAACGTGGATTCGAACCCGCGTCCTCACAAATGCGAGGTCACAACGTTAACCGTTCACCCACCACGCTCGGTGGTACAAAAATACTCAACTATGAAATGAAGGAGACTAACCCCACAGAATATACAGACACAGGAGCCGAGAAGAGTAATCCCTGGCTGTGATTCAGTGAATGACAGCAAAAAAAAAAAAAAACCCGTTCCAAACATTCCCTGGAAACAGGGGCTGCAGGTCTGAACAAGTGTCGTTTGTTAACTTCAGGTCGAAGCTGAGTGTAATGTAGGACTTTATTCGGACAGATCCTGGTGACGTAGCCGACCAGTTGACTGGAGAAATCCAATCTAGAGGACACCCGATACTTTACGAGTATACACAACGATAGGGGAGAACGATAGCCTCTGTTTACCGGACAGAGAGAAGGCTTATCTGGCGAACAAGTAGGACAGCCTTGTCTCCTGCTATCATCGACAGATCGCCTCAATTGCAGTGAACGAACATGTAGTCTAGGTGAACACCTTTTACAGAATTAAATTGTTAAGTAGGAATTAGAGCACAGAAAGCAATAGTGCGATAAGGTTTAAAACATTTACTACGTCGCAGACAGTGTATTTTTTCCATCATGATACCCAGTAACTATAGCAGAGATATGTATCTCGTATTTTTCAGGTACAATTTACGAGTTTTTCTTTCGTTGGTATAATGTATATAGTCACATGCATAATATATACATGAGACTGTTACCTTTCAGATAAGTTCGGTTTGATGAATGAATTGTGTTTTCCTTAAACTATAGAGTTACATTCAAAATTAAAATAATATTTCTTAATATATAAATTTTGTACATTTCTTCAGATATTGTTATTTATGTAAGATAACCATGTTAGCAATTTCGTCAAGAACAAAAACATTTGTAGATAGACTTAAATATCCCATTTACTGCTTTGCATCTTACCTTTCCCCTATTTTAGCTAACAACGATTAATAAATTTTGGTATGACAGAACTTTATGAGTAACATTAATACATATTGTGACACTATAGTGGTGTGATTCGGTGCTACTGAATTCAACAGGTTCACGAACTCTCTAACGTAAATGATTTAAATGAATGTTGCCATCGTTCTGTGAGCCGTATAAGCTCTTGACTAATTCGTTTTCTCCTATTCTAATAATTCAAAATCCAAATTTCAGGGCTGAAAGCGAGGATCTCATTGATAGACAGGTAAATTCTGATAAACCACCTAAAAATCAGTTTCCGATATGACTGAACTGCGACTGGAAACCGTATCAGTTATACTTCTATCTATCTACAGTGCCAACTAATTCATAACAGATCAGCCAAACCTAATCCCGGTTGCGACACAACAGGTTCTCTCTATCGAGCGTTATGGGGAAGCGCTAAGGTTCTGTCCTCGCATTCGAGAGGACGCAGAATCTAATCCCCATCGGACCATCCAGATTTTCGGCTTTCCATGGCGTCTTGAAGGATTCTATACAATTTTTTTTTTTTTTTTTTTTTTTGTGTAACTGCTTTACGTCTCTTTTTAACATCGAGGTCTTTAGAGACGGGAAAGGATGGGGGCAAGGAATGGGAAGGAATTCGGCCATGGCCTTTTGAAGGAAGCATCCCGGCATTTGCCTGGAGTGATTTGGGGAAACCATGGAAAACCCAAATCTGGATGCCCGGACGGGGATTCGAATCGCCGTCCTCCCGAATGCGAGGCGAGAACGCTAACCGTTACACCACCCCGCTCGGTGATTCTATACAAAAATGCTGGGATGGACTTACAAAAGATCATGCCCGAATTACAGCCCGCTCTCTGCACTCAGTTCTTTCCCGCCTCTAATAACCTCGACATTGACGAAGCGTAAAGCCATAAGCAAAAAAAAGATAACTGTATCCGTGTGTTCATACGCAGGAAACGAAACGTATATGGCTCATACGCTCTTTTTTGTGTGTGTTTTCTGTAGTTAGCAATGTTTTTTATGCTACTTTTGCAGTCGAGTGGACTTTATTATATTTGTACAGTAAACATGAACTTTGTCAAAGTTATTCTCTTAAACAAATGAAAATGATTAAAAAAGGTTAAAGCCCATACATTTTTGAGTACTGTATGGAGTCTTCGTCTATATTCTGTGTTTAGAGCTTTTATATCTGAGAACGACTTGAACAAAGTTATCTGATAAGCATTTCTACAAACAATAGGATGTGAGAGAAATCAACTAAAGAAAATTTTTATTAGGAACAAATAAAAACTCTTTTATTGTATAGATATTTTAAGATAGTAGTGTGATGTTTTTGCATCGTACCCAACCCCTGCTTTAACTGATAATAATTATTAAATTGTTATACGAAACAACTCTATGAGTTAGATTAATACAAATTAATCACAAATTAAAGATTATTATTTAACTTATATTACTATTTATTACCGTCATTATCATTCTACTCCCGTGACATTTCTTGAATCTGTATACATTGTAACTGAAATAGGAAATACATGTTTCACATTTAATATGATCCACTGTTTAACATGAGCTTAAGTAACAACGGCGGACACTATCTTGCTTGAATAATAGGTATTATTAACAGCGCATGCGCAGAACGTTTCGATGCATGCGTACTGCGTAACAATAACATATTATTCTCTACCATGTACAAAGAAGTGTAGCTTCAAAAAAATTCTGTACGTAAGCTTTTAAATATTCATTTTCTTCCATTCCGTTTATTTGACGTGTAATTTTCAGGCCATATAGCGAAGAATAAGCAGCGGCTAAGTTAAGGTGGAAACTATTCTTAAAATCGATGCCCGATAAACCTGCAACGAGATTTGGATTCGGACTAATTTAATTTCGCTTCTCCAGAGTGGTAACTCATTCATCAGAGCTGAGTGACGAAAATTTTTCTAGTTAATCGTTTCTACTACTGTTAACCTTTATCTCGTCTCCGTCACCCCTTTGACTACTTCAGTAAAGGTGTTAAATAAATGTGGAAGGTAAATTTGGCTCTTCGGTGGATGATCAATAGGGTTCGGATCTTTAGGCCAAGTCACATTTTTTTCCCTGCCTTCCTTTTGAGCTATAATGCTGATTAAAACACTGATTTAACGTTTTTGATTATATTGAAATGTAATTTATATAGCTTATAAATGCCATTTTCCTAATTTTGGTCATATTACGATAATATTTATGGTCATATTGTCATATTTTGAGAAAAAAATCTGGTAATTTTTTAATAGTACCGGTAATTCACTAGATATAGATGAGAAGAAATTAAGATAATTATTTATGAACAGTACTTATGTTATACATTGGACGAAAAACAAAATTAATGGTCACTGAAATGGTCAGAATTCACCAGTCAAAAGTTAAAGTTATGCATTATTGTCACTGTCTAAACATTAATATTCCGCCTGCCTTTTAATCTCGGGTAATTTTTTAATACTACCGGAAATTCACTAGATATTGATGAGAAGAAATTAAGATAATTATTCACGAACAGTACTTATGGTATAGATTGGACGAAAAACCAAACTAATTGTCAGTGAATTGGTTAGAATTCACTAGTTAAAAGTTAAAGTTATGCATTATTGTCACTCTCTAAACATTAATATTCCGCCTGCCTTTTAATCTCGACAATGCAGCAGCAGCATGCAGGGGCGGATCCAGGAGGGGGGGGGGCTAGGGGCCTCAAGCCCCCCCCCAAAAGTATCTACGTTCATCTCCGACATTGTAATTCTGGAGACCCTTTTTTTTATTTTTAGCTCTACGGATTTGAGGCCCGAGAAGACTATAAATACTACCCTACCTTTTGCCCGACTCAAGCCTCCCCCAAAGCCAAAATTCACTAAAGGCAAGCCCCCCTCCCAAACAAAAATTCGCTCAAGCCAAGCCCTCCCCCCAAACCAAAGTCCGCTCAAGCCCCTCCCAAAACAAAATCCTGGATCCGCCCCTGCAACATGCCTGTATTGATCCGCGTCAATCAGTATCTCAATAAAATATTTTTGAAAATAATCCTCCCTCGGTTTTAAGTCTGCAGAGGATCAGTGAGCACCGCCATGTTGAAAAGAAAATTTTCTGAAAGTGCGAAGCTACAGAGTTAAGTAAAGGAATTTGGAGAGGAGTATTTTAGTACAGATGAAAGAGTTCTTTTCTGTCAGTTATGTGAAATTGAAGTGACTTCAACAAATGATTTAAAATTTAATTTCCCAGTGGTGCCATGAGTCCACGGAAGCAAATTATGCTGTCTACGTGGAAGCGACGCTACTGGATAAAATAAATGATATATAATTGAGCATGTTTTGATTATAGTAAATTTAAAAGTTGAGTATACGAGGTATTTTGTAAATTTTATGCCATATTTACCCGTTTTTAAAGTCATATTTGTCTGCATATTTACCTACTTTTTTTTGGTCACGAACCCTAGTGATCAAGCACCCTTGTAGGGTCGGAGGTGCACCCGACGCCACCCTGCACCGTCCGGACGGTCGTCTCTGGACTGACAGACGGGATATTAATCGTGACGTCGGCGAACGGCCGGCTCGCTGTACCCCCGTGGAGTGAGCGAGTGAGATATTCCGTTTGCAATCGCACGCGAGGGCCGAGGTGCTCATTAGGGCTGATGGAGGCAATCCATTACGGCCTTGTCCTGATATCCGCCGACCGTCGCAAGAAGCCTGGCGCGACAGATCCGTCGGATCAGCTCCCCTCCCTTCACAGAAAAAAAAAGACTCGCTAACCATTTCACTAGAGAGAAAGCGGCAGCTGAGATTAGCTTCGATTTCTCCTCGTCATTTTAGACAACCCATTTATCACTGCTATCACATTTTATGTGAATTAAAATTTTCTTGTAGGCTGTTCGTTTGGTATTTCTCGTCTCAGTTTTTTTCATTCTTTTTATGTGAAACAGAGTTCACTTCTCAAAAAGATACATTATTTAAAACTAACACAGCTTGGGAACCGTAAGAAAAAAGTAATTATTTTATTACAATTAAAGAAAAATGAATGGCAGATATCGATAAATGTGTGACGCAAAATAACAATAAGATTGGCTTGAACTGCGTAGTCGAGTAACGTAGAGAGAAGGCCGGCTACAGTTTATTATAAGACTTTTATGAGACGCTGACATTGACGTCGACGTAATTTTTAATGAAATTCCAGCTTAAAGTCGTCCAGGCTACTCATAGTGTAATTTTCCTTTATTATTTCAATTGCATTAAAATCTTAAAACCTGATTAGCATGCTTCATAGAGATAACGATAAAATATTAAAACAACTCTTGATTGCTATGCTATAAACCAGATTCAAAACGAAAGTGGTTGTAACGCTAGGCCAGAACAGCTCTGCTGCTGATGGTCACTTTCGAGATCATTAGCACCGCATTGCATTGAGGCCAGGTAGCAGTGTATGTATCTCAGCACAACACTTGCCTCGACCTACCGTTTCTAAGAGATAAGTCTCTTCTTTTCTGTAAAATTTTATGATTTTATTCTTCCCAAGCTACAGCGATTAGCAAAGTTTAAAAATTCCGATCTTCTAGTTTGGAGAAATAAGCTAGATCAGATCTCCGTCCTACAGGAAAGTAAAAAAGGAGCTCTGACAATATTATACCATATGTCATACCGTACTTTACTCATTGACTAAACATTCACTTCCAAGTCTTTAATGTCCCTAATCAATTGTATTTTTGACTCTGCTCCAGTATGATCTGTCTTTTTAATGATGTTTGGAAATTAAAATAACTTATACTACCAGCAACACTAAATTTTAGTTAATATTATAAGAATTAGCTCGCAACTTTTTTTGACAACGTACCAGAATAAACAATATTTTAGTCCGAAATGTGGCCTCAAAATGTGTTACCTAAACATTATGTCTCCTATCTAAACCTAGCTCAAACTAAAAACTTTACGTGTCAACGTGTAACATAAGAAGGCACTGTATCAAGACCAATCCATTTATTTCACAAAGCTTACTTTTTCAAGAAATTACAACACGAAAATATGTGAGATAATCACTTGAATTAGTTCTGTAATATCAGCGTTACCTTCTCGGTCTTCCAAGCCGGATGATGTAGTAGAAACACACGTTTCGACAGCTGTGTCTGTTGTCTTCGTCAGGTGAAGTTACTTGACACCAGATGAAGACAACAGAGGCAACTATCGAAACGTTTATTCCCTCGACACGATCCGGCTGGACATATTGCATCATTACGCCGCCAAAGTCTCCAGTAACACATATAATGTCAACGCTCATAACACCATAAATTGACACTTTCAACATGATTCTCCATGTATAACCGCCGCTGCCACGGGCAATCTATATCACAGCCAGCCATTGATCTTCGGTGTCAACAGGTGTCTCGTAGGCAATAAATACCACATAGCCTTAACTGAAAAATGATATGTGCTTTAATCCCGACACAGCTGCTGTCAAATGATGGAATATAATTTAGTAAACCACCTTCTTCTGATCCAACCATTCACGCGGACGTCAGAACTTTAGAAATGCGATCAGGACAAGGTAATAATTGTTCTCGTTGGCATGCACACTTGTAAAAGTCCCCGAAAAGTTACAATGGTGTTTTAAATGCTCTTAGTCATCCTGACTATCTCCATATGAAACGTTCATGAGGCGAATCCTACATAGAAATTGTGGATTTATTGGAAATAAGCTTTTTGCTGCAAAGTCAAGGATTCGAGAGTAAGTAATATTTATTGAGTAATAGACACATACTAGACACAGTTGTATTCAGTGAAAAAGATTAATATTCGCAGCAATGATTCCAAATTTATTTGTTTGATCCCGTGAACACATAATTTCATAAAAATTAGACATTAAAAACTTAAAGCAGTCTTTCATCAGTATAAATTGATCAACTTTTTTATCGTATGCCAAATCGCAGGAAAACAGTAAAGGAGAAATTCCGGAGAGTGTGTCAAAAACGGAGGAGAATGTGCCAGACGAAAAACCGGAAACGTCAAGTGATAATTACCCACAATCGAGAGTGAGCGATAGCGCTCTGGCTATCATTCAGGAGGTCGTGGATTCGAATAACCATCCGGCCATCCAGATTTCCTGACAATACAGAGCTAATGGGTATCTAATTATTGTTGAATTTTGTCGCAGGCGGCGAGCCATCTGAACATTTCCCTACAATAATTCCAGGGTTTTTCACCAGCAGCGCTACTGAAAATTAATTCGGTAATTTAACGATAGCTAAAATGTACACTGCAAACTCCGAATTTGGTTTTATTCTCATTTCAACTGAAGCGCCCTGAATGATTAAAGATAACTACTACATAAGAGGGCCACACTAGCCAATTTGTGAAAAGCGTCAATTTCAGTGAAAATGTTATTCACTTATACTGTGATGTACTTACTGTTTCATGCACGATTACGTTGTTTATTTTTTGTTTTTAAAGACCTTGTAACCTGCGAAAAAGAAAATTTTAAAAATACGTGCAAGGTCGCAATGATGAATAATAAGAAAATATACTCTCAGAGTGCTTAAAATGTTTATTTATTACTTATGTTTCCTAACGGGGAGAATGTTAAGGTGCAGAGTGAAGAATACCAATCAATACCAAATTGTTTTATGTTTCATGTTGCTCACTTATTTAATAAGTACAAGTTTATATATGTTTTTTATTGTAACCAAACTGTCATGAAATATTTTCAACATATGAATATTGCATTTTAACCTTCCGGGCAGCATTAGCTAGCCATTGGTCGGATTCATTTTATGGAGAGAGCTTACCTGCTGTGGAGTATTATTTTTTAAATGTAAACGTACGTTAATCAGTAAGACTACACGTATTTCACCTTATATTGTTTGATTAAAGCTTTGCAATTGGCGAAAGAGAAAAATAAAGTAAAATAATAATAAATTCAGATCGCAATAGAGTAATGTTTGTACCATACAAGATGGTACTTGCACAGTTCTTAAAATGTTTATTTATACTTACGTTTGTAATGAGCAAATTATCGACTCAGTACGTTTTTGTATAATAACATATTTTAAGTGCAACGCAAAAGTAGAATTTTGGCTGCTGTAGATCGTCTCACCAAAAATAATGTGGGAAGAGTTCAAGGGAAAATATGAGATGCCCGAACTCTTCACAATAACGGCCGGACATGCTCATTCATTCCGTGTAGTCGACGCTAAAAACACAACAGGGGTAGGTAGGCCGGTCGGCCGCTGTTCTGAATAGGGTCAGTGACTTTTGAAAGTATGAAAGGTGCTACAGACACCAAGCTTTTGCGCGTGTAGCAAAGATTAATGAAAATCAACTTCAGCCAATGAGGCATTTTTCTCTCTCTGTTTTCTGGCTTCGGCGGGACGTGGAGAGAAGTGGACGAGGTCCGGCGGTTACTGGAATATCGGTAGGTTGAGGCCGCTGTGCCGGCACAGGCATTGACGCCGTAGCCAGGTGATGTAAGTAGTGATATAGTTCTGGTGGCCTTAGTGAGTGTGTTGGTTACAACTCCATAGTGCTTGGAGTTTCTTGTCTGTGATGCCGACACATAAAGTGCGTCGCCGTATCAACGTAAAGGGTTGAAAGTTGGAGTGTTTTGTGTGTGTTCCCGACGCATACAATGTGACCATAAGTCCACCTAGCACATTAAGAAGTGGTGTGTTTCGATCAGTCTACAGTGAGGTGCCATTGTAGACCAGTGGAGATATTGATCGCTGCGCACGCGGCAGTGACGCGAACGCCACATCCAACTGTACTATATGAAATTCAATATATGTTCCATTGCATTATTTCGTTCGATCGAACTGAGCACGCTCTGGCAGGTGACCCTGGGCTTATAGTAACTATTCTCAATGGCTCTGCCCTTTGTTTTATGATAGTAAATCTTAGCTTGGTTGAGTGGCTACCGACATTTTATTATTTCCAAGTTTTACGTATTTTTTTCATGATTTGAGAAAAGAAGATTTTGTGTTTTATTTTAATTCGTAATTTTTTTTAAATGTCAATGTTAAAATAAATGTTAAATTGTGAAATATGAATATTACATTTTATTAATGTAAAAATGTAAGTTATCCCACTACAGAATAATTAACTTCTAACGTCTCTTAACAGCGAGGTCTTTAGAGACGGGAAAGGATGGGGGGCAAGGAATGGGAAGGAAATCGGCCATGGGCTTTTGAAGGAAGCATCCCGGCATTTGCCTGGAGTTATTTGGGAAACCATGAAAAACCCAAATCTGGATGCCCGGATGGTGATTCTAACCACCGTCCTCCCGAATGCGAGGCCAGAACGCTAACGATTACACCACCACTATCGGTTCAGAAATTTCCATTAATTAATAATCAATACTTTATACATTGCAATAAATGGTGTTTAACGTTTTTTACTGACCATTTCATGTTTCCTAACGGTAAGGGAAATAGATAGAGAGTGAAATATACCATATATTATGTTTCATGTTGCTCTCTTCTTTAATAAGAACTTATATTTTTTCACTGAAACCACACTACCATGAAATATTCTTCACAGATGAATATTGCATTTAAACTTGCGGGTAGCATTAGCTGGTGACTGATGGAATTAATTTCAGGAAGAGACCTTACCTGCAGTGAAACGTAAACGTATGTTACTGTATTAAATGAGACTACTCGTATTTAACCTGATCGTCACAGGTGTGTGTTTCTCGGGCTCTCAGAGAATATTCTACGCTAGTGCTATTTACTGACAGAGATATTATTTCTGGAAGAGGAGGCTTTTTTTTTCTTCCTTCACGTCAGCACACATTCGTATTGCGACAGTTCATCCAGCCCGGCATCCCGGCGAGTTACACGACGGGAGCTCGTCCGCGCGAGAGGTCAGAGGTCGTATATTTCTCGCCGCGCGGGACACAATTCATTCGCCTGAGGACGGTTCAGAGCAAGTTTTGTAGCTCGCGTGGCGGGAGGTCCGCTTGGTCGGCAATGCATCACGCGGTGCGGGCACTCAGCTCACGCACTTACGCAGTGCACACGGGACCGCCGGGAAGTCGCAGAGGAAGAGAACAGCCAGAGAGAGAGGAAAAAAAGTCGGCGAGAGGAGAGTTATTAATACCGACCCCCAACTTGTGGGAAACTTGGAATGGTTCCTGTTTCTACCTTGCCCCCGTCTCACGCACTCATATTTCGTCCAGATTATCTGACAACGAGACCGGCCTAATGCCAGGAAATAATTTAAATAAGGAACTGCCCTCGTAAGTTTCTGTCAACGCGAAATTTTGCGACGACCTCCAACTGCGGAGAATACACCTGAATTACTCTCCGCCCCACTATCTTTTTTTTAGATTTATGACACAGAACAACCTGTCACAACAGTAACGTCTTGAAATCTCATTGTTTAAATTTTGTTCAAAAACTTAACGACAACACCGGGAGACTGTTTCAAGGAATCATAAAAATAAGAATTCAAAAAGTAATTTCCGTTGTAGAAAACCAATGTGTAGTCACAGCTATTAGAGACTGCATTCATACTGTACTCGTGGTAAAGCCAGTGATATAGACATTTTACTAGTTTATAATAGGCTTATTACACAGTCCCATTAATACAATTTTTTGATGTGATTAAAAATTAATTGAAATTAGTTTTAAATTATATTTTCCCTGCGAGAGCGTGTATGAATGAGCCAATAAGGCATTTAAGAAATGATACTCTTTATTAATTATTTTGTTCCATAATGTGGCCAGTAAGAAGACGAAGTCATCCCTTGATTTGGGGGACACTCGAAACGGTGGGAAAGAGACGATGAGACTCAAGGAGTGACAAGATGTATGGTCTTCTGATCTGAATCCTTCGAGCGGATATGTCGGACACGAACTTGCAGCGTGAGTAGCAATCAGTGTTTTAAGTTTGATTTGAAGTGATAAACTTAGGTTTGGTTCAGCAGTGGCTAGAATGATAGATTCTCAAGTAGCTGTGCCGGAGAACACGTGACTGTCTCTGCGAGTGTCTGCCACTACTGCCACGGTACAGAAACTAATTGCATCCGCTTGTGAACTGTTTGCACTGATATGAACTCTCAGCAACCCATATAACGTCCTGACTGAAGTGATCCGCATGATAAGAAGTTCTCTACCCAGCTGAGCAAAGTCGTGTGTTATCATTATCATCTTTAAAATGAACAAAAGGCCGTAAATTAAAAAGAAGTGTATGACATTCCTTTATGTCTCTGTGATTATTTTTTTCATCAATATTTTGTAATGTTAGATTAAGTCAATTCCAATTATTAAATACTGCTTGATAATTTAACTACCGTTTTCCTATAGGATGGAGGTCTAGTTTTTTTATAAATTGTTTATACATTTAATGGTAAATGTGCCAACCGTTTGTCGGTCATGTGGTTGAGTAATAAACGGCCAAGTAAAGGCACCCTTTTAGATCTGCCTACGTTTTAATATAAATATTAGATAATCCTTTCATTGGTAAATTATTAAATTATTCATTATGAAAAATAATACTAGAGCCTTCCAAGAACCTGTCTCCTACAACCGAGATACATAAAGACCATCAAACAAGTACATAAATAGGAAATATACTATTGCTTGCTTTTCTAACAATTATATACCTGAAACATGGAGATGGTCTTTCCCACAAAGATTTCAAAATATGTGTAAATATTGTTTTTATAGAAAGGAAAAATATTGTCGGGTATATGCTTCGATATAAAAAGACCATTAAATCCATTCTCTGTTTATTTACAAGGTTATAATGTCAAATTACCCAATGATGTATAAGAAATTAAGTACATATGTGGAAATTGAAGGAAAGATGTAAGAAGCCTATACTAGCAGTTACTATAGGAAATACGAAATATATAAAGTAGAGTGTGAAATTCAAGAACTAATAAGCTCGGTAATCAATAAAACAGGAGTACTTCTCTTACTTTCATTCAGTTATGTCATATGACATAATTTTTTGGTAAACACTTTAAAAAGTGAAAATCAAAATAATATTAATAATAATTGCGCAGAAAATGACTAGTAGGATTCTGTGCAGGGTAAAACCAAGAACTTCTATTTAAGAACTTATTCTTATAATAATTTCTCTCATGTGATTTGTCATACAAAATTTTAACTTTTTTATACCTAGAATTACAAGACCAAGATAGAGAACACAGAAACTAAAGAGTTAGTTTTGGCCCTGGGGAAATTAATATAATAAATAATAATTCACAGTATAAATGAGAGAAAAGTATCCACAATGGCTCAAAGATTTGGAAATGGATTTTTACACAAATTTTCAAGAATATTCAAACCAGAACACACACACAAAAGAAAAGAAAAAAACAAACGAATGAATGTAAATCGAACAGTATTGGATAAGCTAGAGATCCCCGGAATTGTGTAGTACTAAAATGAAGCTAAACATGTCCCTGAAAAGTTATATAATGAAAACAAGGTGGAAAATTAGAACACCCAGCGAAGAATACAAACGCAAAATACGAGGGCTGTCCAGAAAGTAACAGACATTTTGACCTGGCGCAACAATGGGTGCTTCTAGCACTGCCATCTTGGCGTCAGACTGTTCATACATTCAGTACGCAACCAGCCGTGGTAGTTTGCACATCGTACCTATCGTACTTTGAATACGGTAGAGTGTTAAAATGAGCGCTGCAATTAAAAATCCCGCCAGTTGTGAAGTGCGAGCTGTAATACGGTTTTTTGTTGGCGAAAAATCACAAACCAATTGAAATTTATCGCCAGATTTATGATGTGTACGGCCAAGGAATAATCAGTGAAAGCCGAGTGAGGCAATGGTGCATTGATTTTAAAAATAAATGGTCGAACCAATGTTCACGATGAGGACCGCATGGGTAGGCCTAGTGTTGTGAGTGATGAACTGGTGGTGAAAATCAACGATAAAATCCGTGAAAATCGCCGTTTCACGATTACGGAGCTTTCAGAACATTTCCCCCAAATTTCACGGAGTTTAGTTCATGAGATTGTGGTTGGTAAACTTGGTTACCACAAATTTTGTGCCAGGTGGATTCCGAAAATCTTAACAGAAGACCACAAAAAACAGAGACTTGCTGCAGCACTGACGTTTCTGGAAGACTACGCCAAAACTGGAAACCAAGTTATCGATCGTATCGTAACTGGCGACGAGACTTGAGTAAAGCACGTCACCTGTGAAACAAAACGGCAGTCTATGAAATGGGGACACACGCATTCGCCCAAGAAACCGAGGAAGTGTCTGCAAACGCTGTCAGCAGGAAAAATTATGGCTACTGTGTTTTGGGATGCTAAGGGTGTGATTCTCGTTGAATTTCTTGAACGTGGCCAAACAATCACTTCAGAAAGGTATTGCGAAACACTCAGAACATTAAGACGCGCGATACAAAACAAGCGTCGGGGAAAACTCAGTGAGAAAGTTTTGTTTCTCCACGACAACGCTCGTCCACACACGGCCAATCGTACCCAAGAGCTCTTGGATGGTTTTGGATGGGAACTTTTCAATCACCCGCCGTACAGCCCGGATTTGGCACCGAGCGACTACCACCTGTTCCCGACGATGAAGACGTGGCTCGCAACACAACGGTTTGAAACTGACGCTCAACTGCATGCCGGTGTAAACCAGTGGTTGAAGTCTCAGGCGGCAAATTTCTACAGAGAGGGTATCGAAAAGCTTGTACCACGTTATGATAAGTGCCTTAATTTAAATGGCGATTATGTTGAAAAATAGCCTAAGAGTTTACCTCTAAAATGTATATAATAAAAATCGTTTTTTTTCACTTTGTTTATTTTTTATTACAAAACGTCTGTTACTTTCTGGACAGCCCTCGTATATTTTGAAGAGAAGAGTATTAGAAGAAAATAAATAAGAAAACAGACATATGTACTGTCTCGAATGTACTGTGTAAGTTGTAATTTTTTCCAAATAAAATTATTTTGGAAAAATTTCTAATACGTAATTTTAATCCTCTACAATACATTAGGACAGTTACTTCGCCAGTGAAAGTACCAAAACTGGGTTAATTTCCGTTCGCATACACCACAAACTGCACTACCGCATTACAACGCATTAAACTTATTACAGTTTAAGAGACCGAACTGAAAATGTTTCAAAATATCCGACGCTCAGTCTACTCCATAACGAATGGAACGACTAAAAAGAGTCATTCTTCGTTTCTGTATGCGGAGTTGATCTGCTTCTAGTTACCTGTAGTTAAATATGGCGTCGTTTCTCACCAGTCCTTGGAGTATCTTCTATTATAATTGTTGTTTAACTTCTGAGTGTGTATTAGCTGATTATAAACACCTGGAAACAAATAGTTGTAAGGAATGTGGAAAAAATTAACATTGTTGTTGTTGTGGCTTTAGGAGGCGTCGACAGCGAGGTAATTAGCGCCCTAACATTACAAAAAAAAAAAAAAAAACAAATCTGAACTGTTGCGTTAAAGTTCTTAGGACGAGTGATAAAGAAGGAACTTTAATAAAACTGTTTGAAATCTGAACAGGAATAAATTTGTTAAGGTCCATGGCTGCTTAAAATTTTACTACTGTAGATAATAACAGACTGAGGATTTTAATAGAAACTGCAAATATTGTATTTAGATCAAATAATAAAATAAAAAAATGAAAAAAGTGTAGTGGAAATTAGGATCAACATATCTACAGAATGATTTGCACGAAATTATTTTAAATCTCCAGGTACATGGAGAAAATACCATTCATTAAAAAAACGAAAAATCAGTAATATTTTAAAATTGGTGCCATGGTAGCCTGTAGTTCCGTACTATCATAGTTACCTGCAGCGTATGATTGCAGGAAACAGATTTCTTCATTTCCTTCAAAGAAAAGTAGTGAAAATGGCCACTTCGAGGATCCTAACAATAAATATTGTAAAGGTTGCAACGCATTGCTCAACTCTAGCTTCAGTTAGTGCCAGGGTAAGGGTTAGCTCTGTGGCCTACCATTACAGGAGTCGCCCATTCGTTTTTTTTTTTTTTTTTTTTTTTTTTTTTTTTTTTTTTTTTTTTTTTTTTTGTAACTGCTTTAAGTCTCTTTTAACATCGAGGTCTTTAGAGACGGGAAAGGATGGGGGGCAAGGAATGGGAAGGAATTCGGCCATGGCCTTTTGAAGGAAGCATCCCGGCATTTGCCTGGAGTGATTTGGGGAAACCATGGAAAACCCATCGCCCATTCGAATTCGGCCTTTTTACAGTAGATTAAGGACTGTGTCCGTCATATGTTGTATGCACTTACTAGAAACATGTAATATGAAAATTCAATTATATTCGTGTATACTTTGTGGGACTCTCAACCTTTGTATGTATCCTTGACAAGTTTTTACACTGGGTGCTTTCTTCCCTATTATGTAAAGTGATATTGTATACGTTTATGTGACGACGCATGAGTCTATTATGCATGTGTTGTCTAGGAAGATGGATAGAGGCAGACTGAAACTCGGTGCTTGCAGTGAAGTTTGCGATATCAACGGATTAAACCAGCTTTTCCGTCGCCATCCGAAGGATGAATAGCCCTCACACACATTTGTCACCCTATCATTCCATAAGTTCCACGGACAGATTGTTAAACAATTTGGTGACTATCCCTTCTGGTCAAGTACCAAATGGTTATAAATTTTACTTCATACTGTAGCTCGATCTAGCTAATCTTGTGTCACAGTTACTGCACCGCGGGAAATTCGGTGATGAGGTGGGCTTATTTCCTGTTATTATGAGGGGAATTTCAAATAAACAAAATTGCAATTAAGCTCAGAATTGGATATTTAGCTTATAAAGCAGATTATTAACACATCTGGGTTGCTTCCTTCAACAGGCCATGGCCGAATTCCTTCCGGTTCCTTGTCTCCGATCCCATCCCGCCTCTAATGACATCAACATCGACGAGGCGTAAAGCCACAAGTAAAAAAAAAAAAAAAAAAAAAAAAAAAAAAAAAAAAAAAAAAAAAAAAAAAAAAAAAAGATTAACACATCTGTTGCCACAAACTTTAAAATCACAAATTTATTACAATACTTATTTCACATACAGTTTAAATTCAGCAGCCCCATTTTTCAAGAGCACAAATATGACAGCGGCCAGTGTTTGATAACCTGCAATTTTAACGTCGATCAAGCACTATTAATGTTAAAAGTGAATTGAAAAATTGAATGCCAACTCTTTTCGTACATAACGGGTAAAAATGTGGGAAGCAATAACGAACGTTCGGAGAAAGTTATCCGGTTCCTGTAAGAGGGATTTCATCGGCGAGAAGCTTCGTCGTACCTGTCTGCGCCACGCTATCCAAATGAGAATAGCCACAGTGCGGTCTCTGCGGGCTGGGTCCAGCTGTGGCAGACGGGGCCTCTGCGTTTAAAGTGGCCGCATTAATTCCATTTGTCTGTGGGCGGCCCGGCTAGCGGAGCGCACGTAATTGGCTGGGCGCTTGTGGCAGTCGTGGGCGAGACCGGACACAACATGACATTTGTTTATATGTCAGGTAAAAAGAGAAACAGCAACGGAAAGCCGCAAGGGATCGATTGCTCTGCACTCGTTTCCAAATACTGCTCCGGTTGTTTCTATAACTCCTTCAGCTTCTCGTGAAGCATGAACCGAGTGGTCTTGAAACATAATAAACAACTCAGAATAAGATTTACTGGCATGCACGGTGCATACAGAAAATATTTATTGGTTCTGTGATAAGTAACAACAGGAAAATCATACCGTAGAGCATCAATTATGGAAACAGCTGGTGAGGGCAGCTGTTTTTTTATGGCTTTACGCCTCGTCGACGTAGAGGTCATTAGACCTGGGAAAGGATCGGGGACAAGGAACAGGGAGGAATTTGGCCATGGCCTTTTGAGGGAAGTGATTTGTGGAAACCACGGAAAACCCAAATCTGGATGCCAGGACGGGGATTCGAACCGGCGTCCTCCTGAATGCGAGGTCGGATAACTGATATTTTCGAGTAAGAGAACAATAACGAACAAATTTCCACCAGTGTCGTAGCAAGAATATAAAACCATGAAACAGTGATGTATTAAACACAAAACTGTATATTGTATATGTACTGTATTTTTTAACTTATCTTGCAAAATCTAGAAAAACTTGTGACAATATCACCTCCAACCTATAAATAATTTTTATTCATTTTTAATTCATTAAATTTGAATAGGAATAACGACGTATGTAAATTGATTTGTGTATGAAGGATTCTAGAAGTCGTAGTACAGAATAAGCTAGTATCTAGAAGTAGTGTTAATATCTTTGGCGGTATCGATTGAAAGCAGCTGAGCGCAGGACGCGGGCCTGTAACAGGGCACGGCTGAGTGAGAGAGACCTTGTATTAAGGAGGGTTTATAATTTTTGTTTGTAGTTATTTCAATAAGTGCTGTTACGCATGTTTGTATTGATTTCGATAACAGATTCAGTGTAAAATTAATCGAGTGGCTCTTTTGGAACAGGAATTATCATTTGGTAATAAAAGTAGCTCTCATCATTTTTAGTGCATCTAAATTAATTAACAACATTTTTTTTTGCCTCTCTTGATTTTGCCGTGAAACTTTGCATTTTAAAAACAGGAGTTAAAAAGCATCACATTCTTCGTGTTGTTATAAAAAATTCACAGCCGTCTCAAGGCAGTGAAAAGTCTCTCCAATGGATGGTACTTTTTCAGCACGGTCACTGCTAGGTTCCTCCTCGTCGTCGCAAGGATCTTAGTCTCGATGGCATTGTCAATGAGTTTATCGTCCACCGTATTTGATAGCCAGAGTCATTCGAGACAGTTATAAATGTTTTCACGTAGCATTTGTTTTCAAATTCTGACGGTCCCTTAATTGACCCAGCTACTGGCTGTTTGGTGGCTCTTCAGGGGAAGTGATACACTCATCTGATGTAAGACGCTAATACCAAGTTTTAGGTGGAGCTGCGTCCTTGTTGCTTTCCGCTAACCGTTGTTTCGGTTGATCGGTATTCAGACAATCGATTGTCTACTGTACGTTCACTGGAAGCAAGACGCTGAGATTCGAACAAGGACGCTAGGTGAAAAAAGGTGAATGCCGGGATCATTCTTTGAAAACGCTGTGTGTCAGTTATTTGTCTGCCGTCGTTTCCATCTCTTATCTAAATCCACGTATTAAAAAAAAAGAGTAAGTACCAAAAACCCATTCTTTGAAACAGTCTATAAGCCAGTTAAAGGTTAACAGTAGTGGTCACTGGTGCCCATTAAAGGGTTAAATGGAGGGGGAATAATCCAACTGCTTTACCCCTACCGAGCGTGGTGGTGTAACGGATAGCGTTCTGGCCTCGCATTCGGGAGGGCGGCGGTTCGAATCCCCGTCCGGGCATCCAGATTTGGGTTTTCCATGGTTTCCCCAAATCACTCCAGGTGAATGCCGGGATGCTTCCTTCAAAAGGCCATGGCCGAATTCCTTCCCATTCCTTGCCCCCATCCTTTCCCGTCTCTAAAGACCACGTTGTTAAAAAAAGACGTTAAACTGTTAAAAAAAAAAAAAAATGCTTTATACCTAAAGAGTTTACTCCTCTAAACGTTGGTCTGAGTGGTATTGGAAGGGCAACTCAGACATTCCGCTTGGGGGGAAGATGGGGGAGGGGAATTCTCTGCTTAATCTGAAAATTTGAATCTCCGTCATCCAAGTAACGAAATCTCTCTTAACTTCCTACACCGACAATTTCATAATAATGAACGACTATAGAAGAACCGTCGTCGAATATTTCTTCACGGGACTTCATCTTAATTGTTGTGTCAATGCCACATCTGGTGTTGCAATAGGTTGTCCCACATGGTGTTAGAAAGTATTCCGTGATTTTTGGCATTTAACTGTAGATGAAATAAACGTATGAAGTGATATAATTGTCCGTGGTCTGCAAGTCAGTGGTTTTGGATTCTACAGTAGAAGGTCTAGGATTAATTAAGAAGTAGGAAAGAAGTTAATTTAATTCAATGTTGTCATTATTGCAGTCTTCGTCGACGCCGTCGTGGTTGTCTTCTTTGCTGTCGTCTTTATTGTATTTTCAATTGTTGTTGTCATCATTTATGGTGTCACTGTTGTTGCTGTTGTTGTTGTTTCTATTGTTGGATGTTGGGTGATCGTTGTTGTCATTGTTTCCATTGTAGTTGTCACCTATGTCGTCGTAGTTGTTATTGTTCTCGTTAGTACAATTCTTTTTGTTGATGTCGTTGTTGTTGAAATTGTTTTACACGTTGTCATTGCTGTCATCGATATAAATTTCGTTGTTGACACTGTTGCGTGGTCTGGTGGCTAAATGATAAACACGTCTGACTGGAGATCGAAAGTTCCCCGGCTCGAATTCGTGTCCCGATGGAGTTTTTCTCAGGCCCTTAACTGGACCTTCTCATCTGGCACAGATCGATATATAATGTGAGGTTCAACAGAACGCTTCCGTGGTTTGGATTCTACGTTGAACTGTAGGTTTCCTATATCCGGTTTGATTGAGTGGTTAGGCTAGGCGGCTACGTTAGGGGCGGTTTGCACAGGCGATAAGATACATTATCACCAGTTCATTATGATCACGCGAATTTATTTTACTTTACCTTCGTAAGTGTTTTCATCATAGTCATTGTCTTCGTCGTCGTTGTCGTCGTCGTTGTTGTTGTTGCTTACTGTGTGTAAACATGAGTAAAGGAAAAGTGAGGAACCTCGTGCCCGTCCATTCAGCCTTCATCTTTCGACAGACACCAAGCAACCAATTAATTTTACTCTCCTGCCCAATGGATGAATAGTGATTCCTCCACAGTGCTGTTTACCCCTACGCCGTACACAGCACAAAGGGGTTTGGAATTTAACGCAGTAATTTTTTTAAACAATATGGTGATTAGCAATTATGCACTACTGCCTCTCCTTCCCTGTCAGTAAATCACTGATGAAAATTTCTCCCACCACTGCTGTCCGAACAAGCTTCGTGTCAGGAGCCATACACCATCAGCGTAAGTAGCGTGTATATAACAACACAAGGAATTAGCAGGATCCTGGTGATTAAATGTTTGTTTAGAGTGAAGTAATCTTTACTTGCACCAAGTTTACATAGATCTGTGTACAAAACGCTTTTTTCTTTTTCTTTTTTTTGTCGACAGTATTTCGACTGGTTTGAGCATCCCTTCCTATATTGTGCTAAACTCTTCATCTCTATATACCCCTTACAACCCACATCCTCAATTATCTGCTTCATATATTCTAATCCCTGTCTTCCTCTACAGTTCTTACTTTCGACTGTTCCCTCCACCAGCAAATTAACCAATCCAGCATGTCTCAAAATATGACCCAATGAAACGTAAGGCCACATGTTTTATAAAAAATGGTATAGTCAGCACTATGTGTATGCAACAAAGTAACAACCTTTTTGATCTAACGATCAACTCGGCGTTTATCTGTCTAGGGATATATATCGTAGAACGTGTAAGCTTGGCTGCTGTGAGGATCTCCCTGCTGAATTATTTGGCCCGAGATTTGCTCCTCCAACGCAGCCAGCACAGTACTTGCCACAGTTTACGAGTAATCCGGTCGTCGGAACACACCATTAAAAATGTAACTGCCGCCCTCCCAGCTGGACTTCCGGCGCGCGCCGGCGACGTTCCCGGCCGTAAAGCTTTATCTGGTCGACCTAAGTTATCGACTGCCGTAAGACCCACCGCACACACGTGAGACGTAATGCGGCCGTCCGCCGACAGCATGAAGACACCCACCGGCATCGCCGTCGTTCCGGCAGAACGTAACTGCCGGCCTGCAAGTTACTGCTGTGCCGAGGAGGCGGTGCTTCCGTGGTATGAGCTGCCTGCACTCCACAAATGTTTACTGACTTTGGTGCCACGACACGTGTCGCAGTTGTGTCGTAAACGCTTATATGGTTTTGAGATGGTCGCGGTGATGTTTCCCAGTACTTTACAAATGTCTTTATCTCAAAAACTAAAAAATCAGGTAATTCTACGCAGTGGCGGCCCTAGGGCGGTGCGAGCGGTGCGACCGCACCGGGCGCCGTTATATGGGGGGCGCCGAAAATGCAGCGAGAGATCGTCTGCGCAAAAAATGAATTCTATAATAATTAATATATTATTTTAACACACATCATATAGAAGATTTTATAAAAGTAAGAGTTTCAGCTTAATGCATAGTCGTATGGTACCATAGAATAGAGTCAATTAGAGTTGCTACTCGAGTCAGTTCGAGTTATTCAAATCATGAAAAACACAACTCGTTCCAAAGTTAGCACCCTCCTGTGCCGCGTTGCGCCTCTCCCACACCTGTTTCATGCCTTCTCGGCTGTAGTCTGGGAAGTTCATGTATGGGGCGAGATTCAACCTATTTCTCTCTTTCTACCATATTAAACCTTCGGTGATTACAATTAACATTGGTAACATAAATATTTACAAAGCTTATCTGTCTTTTACAGACAGGACATGTCGCTAAAGTAAAAAAAAAAAAAATCTGTATGGCGCATAATACATAAAAGAAAACAAAATATCTATGGCTAGAACGTCGTCTGCTGTTCAAAAGATTACAAATGGGTATACGAGACATACCACCACAGTCGCCTCTTTAAAGTACAAATTATGACGATATTTCAAAATTGTCGCTCATTGACTGCTGACAGAGATGAAATAATTATTGAAGCAACGAAAAAATCCAATTAAAAAAATCATGGACGTCGTTTAACACATACGTATTTTCAAAAACACCAAATGAAGAAACTTATAAAAGTAGATAGTTCCTTTATTCTAAATCTGCGGATAAAGTATATTGTTCATATGTTGTTTATTAAACAGAAGGTCTCATTTTTATTTGGGAAAGAAGGATTGGATGAATGGATTTACTTATCAGAGCGTCTCAAACCTCACGAAACTTCATCAGATCACAATCACACAATGCTCAGTTGGATAGAAGCGTTAATTCCATTAACTAGACAAGCATATGTATACACAGACTGAAGACGAAAAATCACAGTGGGTAGCAATCCTCTAATGAATGATATCTTGTTCAGAGGAAGCTTTGGAACTGAAACAGTAAATAATTCTAACGATGGTAACTTCCCGGGTATATTTCAAATGCTAGGAAAATATTACCCTGTGGTGATAGAACATCTCTGCCATATTGCTAATAACGAGAATAATATCTTATTAAATTGGCAAAAGTATTCAAAACGAATGAAGTTCGTAATAAAATTTTGACTATGGTTAGGTCATCTAAATATTTTTCCATCATACTGAATTGAACTCTTGATGTAAGTCACGTCGAACATTTATCTTTGACTTTGATTTTTGCTGACACTAATGAAGACGAAGTAATACGCTGTGCTTACAATCCGGAAAGTGACTCTTTGGGGCGCTGCCCTGTTTAGCATTGATACTTAGCAAAAGTTCGATTTGGATATGAACGATTGTCGAGGCCAAAGATATGACAATCGATCCAATTTTGTAGGAGGAACAAATGTGTCAAAAGCAAAATTCTGAACCAGTATCTTCAAGCATTTTTTGATTAAAGTAACTGTCATTAAATTTGGTAATAGCTAGTGCCGCCAAAATATCAGTTAAATCGGTTTCCTTGTCCGGATTTCTTTGAAGAATATTTGTGTTATTCTCTCGATCAAAAAAGCGATGGGAAGTGGTATTCAAGCACTCAGGACTACCGCCAAAAAATTTGTGAAACTCATTTCAAGAATAGAGTTTCTAGCATCCCTACAGTTCGTTATCACTACTCTTCAGTTCGTGACGCCATTCTGAAACGAATTATTCAGTTGCAGCAACGGATACCTTGTCACTTAGCCAGATCATGGATCAATTTGAGTTAATAATTAAATTGGTGACTTGGTATAATACATTGTTTCATAGGCTATGCAGACGAAAGTCGATTTATGAAAATCTTCACATTTGTTGAAAAACAGCTCGGGGGTGGAAGAGGATATTCTCTACCGTCCCGAAACTGTTACTGACCTATTGAAATTTGTTTTGACAGCTTCGTTATAATGTCCTCTTCGCGTTTTCCTTCCTCCTTTCTCCGAAAAGTCGCCACGAATTAAATTAAAAAATGCCGAAATGTGAGAGTGAAGCGCAGCTATTAGATGCCTCAGGCTCTCAAAAACAATGAAATTTTTTTAAAATGATGGGTAAAACTTTGTTGTAATATTTTATTGCCGTTTTAGCTATATTTCGTTGTTAAAAGTCGCACGAAATTAACAGATAGAAAATTTTTATCCGAGATGCAGTACAACAAGGCTCACCATCTTAGAATATATACAAGCGACGAGAGATAATCGATTGCTTCCATTGTAAACAAATGCGTCATTCCTGATATAGATGCCGCAGAACGAATTTCCCTTAAACTTTTTACTCTTGGTCCAGTCCGAATTTCAACCTAACCACGATCACTTTAACAGAACTAACCGGTTTAGGTTGATATGATCCCTGTACCAATAATCTTTGTGCCATTTTTGCATTCTTGCTACCATTTCACGGTTGCGTATCGTCTCATATTTCGGCATTTTTAATTTAATTCGCGGCTACTTTTCCGAGAAAGGAGAGTTCAAAACGTGAAGAGGACATTATAACTAAGCAGCTAAAACAAATTTCAACATGTCAGTACCAGTTTCGGGGTGGTGAATAATATCCCCTTCCACCCCAGCTCAGAATTTGAGCTCTGATAACTGGGAGCTGGAGAAGTTGATTCTCAGACTGGAAAATTTCCTATTATTAACCCAGTCAGATGCCGAAGAAAGTAAAGATTTTTTGAGTAATAACCATAAATGACATAGCAACAGATCCAGAAGAATTGTTTACAATGAACATGTTTTTGCATATCATCGATAGAATAGAGAATCTGTTGGTCACTCTATTAGCACAACGTCCCAAGGGCGTAGCCAGGATTAGCTTCAGAATGGGGCAAAAACAATGAAAAATTCTTGTTGAAAATGGTTTTACCTGGGGGGTGGGAGGAAATAAATGCATTTAACCTGTTTAAGAATTAGTTCGCAAGGGTTCTGGCAAAATTTTGGTAAAGTTTATTTTTCGGTATTAAGAGTGGGAATTTGTATTTTCATATATTTTCTATTTTTAAATATTTTAAAAAATTATTAAAAACTGCGAATTTGACGTGTAAGTGAAGTGAGCATTGTGTTCGCCACAGTAGCTCAAATAAACCTTTTCAAACATATAGTATTCCTTTTTACTGTTGTTTCTCATTCATACCGCTGCTATCCTATACTAATCTTTCAGAGGTTTGAGTTATTATCATATATAAAGAGTATCTTTTGCCCGCGGCTTTGTTCATTCATAAAGAATTCATATACATATTCGTATCCAAATCACATGGGAACTGCTATTTGGTATAAAAGTAGATGGCCAATACATTATTCCAAATTTATCCTAAGCAGTTCAGTAGTTTCGACGTGAAATAGAAAAATATCCGAACTAACAAACTTTTACATTTATGACATTAGTATGATGTAAAAACTGTATGTTATCTTCAATCTAACTATATGGACAACTTAGTCACTAATAAGAGATTGCTCATTTGGGGCGCCACAATGAGATCTCGCACCACATGAAAAACTTGCTAGGGCCGCCTCTGATTCTACGTATATTAAGCTCATCTCCTTGCCTATCAATATGCTGGGATTTTTAAGACCAGAGAGTTTATATGTGAATAAACGGCTATGTCCAGATAAACAGATGACAGAACTTGTATATGCGGTTCCTTAATTTACACAGCCTGCAATTCAATCATTCATTGTCATCGAAATAGTATGCATTCACATGCTTGTACTAAAAATGGCATAAAAGAAACATATAGCAGAGATTGTCAATTCAGGATACAAGTAAGATCGCCCAACTTTAACGAGATTTCTTAACATGGAATACGTTTTTATGTTATAAGATTATAATTATCATCGTATATATTATTCTAAAAGGTTTTTTTTTTTTTTTTTTTTTTTTTTTTTTTTTTTTTTTTTTTTTTAGCTTCAAGCGATTATCTAACCTAAATCGATAAATGAGGTATCATTTTAAAGATTAAGGTATCTGCTTTAATCAAATCATATAAATTCGGTCATTAAGGGAAAAAATGTTAATATTTCCAAAATGCTGTTTTTTTTTTTTTTTTTTTTTTGTACCACGAGTCATTTATCTCCCTGGATACCTGACCGAAATCAATGAATGAAGAATCATTTTAAAGATTAAGATTTCCACTTTGATGACATCATATATTAAGAAAATATTTTTCTTAATTCTACACTTAAAGGGCAAAACTATAATTGTTTACATAAAGTGTTTTTTTGTTAGAGCCATTTATTTTCCTTTGTACCTAACCGAACTTGATAAATGAGGTATCGTTTAAAATATTAAGTTCTCCACCCAGGCACCATTAAAAATTAAAAATGATATTTTCGGAATTTGACCCTTGAGGGACAAAAGTAATAACTGTGAAAGTCGCGTGTATGAGACAGTTCAGACCCAAGCCACTAGATAGGAGCAGCACATATCTCATAGATATTAATAAACTGCTTCACGGGCATCGCCTTTTGTTACGTACCTGTTACACTAAACAAACAATTGATAAAAATGAGATGGTTCTTCTTTAATCCTATTACATACCACCAATCTTACTATTTATAGTATTCCAGAAATTATCGCACGAGGTCATCTAGTAGAAACTTATGTCCGGAAATACCCATCACCAGAAAGTCTTCTAACATTTCTGCAGGGGGATGAAAAACAATAAATAAAAGAAACAGCATAATATACTCGAAGACACTGTTTCAGAAGAAAAAGTAACATATTGTTTTTTTCATATTAATTGAAGCAGCTATTTAAAATTTAGTTTAATTTCAATCACACAAAAATATTGTAATTCAAACTTGTGTTTATGTTTCAAAGCAGTTAATGCTTAAGATTCGTCAGTGCGGTTAGGTGAATAATATTATTTTCTTCGCACATGACCTGCATGGGTTCAGGTGGCTGCGGCAGCCTAATGTTGTTCGGCGCTGACACGACGTTAGCTGGTTCGAGTTCTGGCGGAAGTAGAAATTTTCTTCACCAGGTCTTGGACGGCAGGGTAGAAGAGGTGGTGGTGCACATTTCCTAATCATCAGATTGTGCGCCAATGTCCTGGATTAACCCATATCTCTTCGCATTGTGAATGGTGCGAAGGCATACGGCATTATTGATGGTGATTCGTCCGTCGGATTGGGAGGTGAAACCTTGCAGCTCACCTGGCCTTCGTGTCTTTCGGGAGAGAAGGCCTGAATGGAACAACACTGTGATTCACCCTCCCTTTTTCACCTCTTATTTAATACAACATAAACAAAACTCCACACCACAGTTACACGTAGGAACTGGGAAAACGACGGTGAACCATCCGATTTCATACCAGCAATACACTTCCTATGGAGAGATCCATCCTCCATGATAAACGCCTATGCCCTGAATCGAGAATGGCATCTTAAGAAACCGAGCGTGGTGGGTGAACGGTTAACGTTCTGGCCTCGCATTCGGGAGGCGCGGGTTTGAATCCCTTTCTGGGCATCCAGATTTACGTTATCCGTATTTTCCCCAAATCCCTCCAGGCGAATGCCGGGATACTTCCGTCAAAGGCCATGGCCGAATTCCTTCCCGTTAATTGTCCCCAGTTCTTCCCGCCTCTAATGACATCGACGTCGACGAAGCGTAAAGCCGTAAGCAAAAAATAAATAAGGTGTTAATATAGATACTTCTTTTTCTGCCTCCGTGTCAGGTATGGGTTGTAAAATAAAAAAATAATCTATAAAAGAAACGAATTTAACTCTCTTTGATGTCTATTAATGAAAAACACGCTAAGCTAGAAGATAGCTATTTTACACCTGCATCCAAGGAGGAAGCTTATTTTCCTTTTGCACAGTTGATAAATCCGTTGACCGTTGTAGCTGTAGAGACGAATACTTTGATGCTTTCATCACGTTTCTCTCAGACTGAATTTATATCATGCAACATAGCTCTCAGAAGAAGTCGTTGTAGCAAGTCTATCGCTACCACGACTAGCAGAACGGAGAAAACCAAGATAAACACCTTGAATATAATCATTTGCCTTTGTCGCACTAGAAAAGAGAAACAATATATTTTCTTCGAAGAAAACATTTCATAACATTATACTGCTCCATTAAATAATATCACTGAAGAATTTCCGCGTTTAGTTCTTTCCACTTTTAACTGAGAAATTAACTAACGCAATTAAGTATTTTTCTCGTGCCATACGACGTTCAATTTGCAAACCAGGGGCAATACGAGATTTCTTGGATTCAATCTAAATGCAGTAAAAAGTCAGATTTGAATTGAAGAGGATTATTCTGGTTATTTTCTTATAAATTTTCTACAGTGCTGAAAATTTAAGTATTTTCTTTCTTTTAGGTAGATTTAAAGTTACAGTAAATTTCGGGGATTCTCCTTAAGCTTTAGGAAGTTGAAGTTTTTTGACGTCAGCGATAGGTATGCATTTCACGTGATTCTAACATAAAATATTAACACTACGCTAAATAAAAAAAAAATTAGTGGTTGTGTGGTCAATAGTGAGATTCTACTTATCCTTGCTATTGCTACTGATAATCCTCAATTTTTTGTAGATTTCAACACCAAAATTTTACATTAACTTTTCCAATTCATAAATAACAGAGGTTATAAATAGGAATGTTTTAGACTGTGTTAAATATTGATATTATGACTTCGAACAGATGTACTACATATTCCTTCTCCGAAAAAAAATTATCGTAATGTCGAGTCCTTTTACTATTTGAGTACTAAAAAAGGAAACAATGCAGAAATATGGAAACCTGTACTATATTCCAAAACTATAACTTAAATCATACAACATGATTATTTTTGCATATTGATTATGTGAAATTTTACACAGCTATTACTATTACTTTCGACGTAAGGTATCATAGAATTGCTGTTATTTTAATTTGTTGAAACCAATCCTCGTACCGAGCGTGGTGGGTGAACGGTTAACGTTCTGGCCTCGTATTCGGGAGGACATGGGTTCGAATCCCCGTCCGGACATCCAGATTTGGGCTTTCCATGGTTTCCCCAAATCACTCCAGGCGAATACC
Source organism: Vandiemenella viatica (assembly GCA_031002005.1). Classification (NCBI taxonomy): domain Eukaryota; kingdom Metazoa; phylum Arthropoda; class Insecta; order Orthoptera; family Morabidae; genus Vandiemenella; species Vandiemenella viatica. The sequence goes on along the minus strand of JARYHS010009186.1, from coordinate 173,998,851 downwards.
GGATTGCTTCCTTCAAAAAGGACGTGGCCGAATTCTTTCCCGTTTCTTGTCCCCAGTCTCATCCCGCCTCAAATAACCTTAGCCATCGACGAGGCGTAAACTAAAAAAAAAAAAAAAAAAACCAATTGTGGTGGTTGAGCACTAACAGTCAGTCCTGGTATTGGAACCAACGTGGATTCAAATCCGCATCCGGCTATGCTGATTGATGATTTCGGTTTATTATGGTTTTCTAAAAGATTTCAGGTGAATGCCTTAGTAGTTCCCTCAAATAGCCATGACCGAAATCTTTCTCTTCCATCGTTCACCATTCTGTCCCGATTCTAATGACTTTTAAGCCGTAAAGTTAGAAAAAAAGTTTATTTTTTTGATTAATTTTACTCAATATTGATATGGATAATAATTGTACATCGTTTGGTTACTATTTCTATTTTCATTGGCCATTACGTTTTGACGTTAATAGGCTATCTTCACAGTTTCCACCGTAATGTATCTCTGATTTTATTTTCTGTGACAGAATTTTCTAACAATGTAACTGGATTACGACGGCTGTATGTACACAAAAATACGGCAAAGTGTAGCAGCTGTGAATGCTCACGCTTAATCGATTCTTCTAACACAATAGTAGAACCTTCGCAAAATCTTTAAAAAAAGTTTGAGTGAAGAACTGTGCTTGGTTTCATAACACATGATGAGGGCTAAATGTAATTACGTTAATTGACAACCTCCTGTTTGGCACTTTAACGTTTTATAGTTGGTACCAATGTTTTCGACCCGATAATATTGTGGAATTGTAGAGGAGTTTAAAGTTTTAGTTTACTGGTAGCAGGTTTTACGATTTGAGTCAATTCTACTTGTGATAATGCATTTATCTGAATGGATTTTGCATTTGTGTGGAGATTTTAGCGTCAGCTTGCATGACAGTCTTACTACTGTATTCTATAATTATTTAATACTGGAAGCATAGTTTAAATACGAAATTTACTTTTGCAGTGTATCTCAGTAGAGTACGCCATGCAGATTGAAATACAAATTTGTGGATTCAATAAAAATAAATATGAAGCACTCGTGATCTAGACGATTATATAACTTACGAGTATGTTGCAGTATGATTTTTTTTTTTTTTTCTCTTTCAGGAAAAATAATAATGAACTAATTTTTGCTTCAATCAGAGAACAATTCATACATTTAGAAAAAAAAAGGGAACAATATACACAATTGTAGCTAAAGTGGGTAAGCAATACAGGTGCAATGGTTGGCAGTATTAAGAGATATTGCAGTTACCACTAAAACGACGCAATAATACTAAATAAGGTCGGTAATGTAAATCTTCAAAATCGAACCCATTGTTCTTAGACTACAGTCTCACACCAATCAACAGATCCGATCACATCCTAGTCTCTACCACCGTATAAGGACTCTTGATGATATCCAGAAATCGTAAACCTTTCTGATCCGGCGAAATAACTCTATTTTTGCGTGTGTATAAAAATACAACAGCAAAACATGTGAACAATAGAATTGAATTGTTAAAAACCTAACTCTTTTCTAATTTAAGAAGAAGATCAATAGTAAGAAAACAGTAGTATTAACATTTCAAGCGGAATGCCTTAGGTCTACAGAGACGTATCAATGATGCCGAGGTTTTCTCTCACCTGTACTGGATTGATCTTCCCGCTGAACTCGTCATGTTATATGCAGGTTCCTGATTTACGGAGGGTCTTCTCGCAGCGATAATTGGCTGTAAGTGCGAACGGAGATGCACCTGGCTCGGCAGTCGGCGATGGGTATTCCCGTCGGGGCCCGCAATCACCATCCATCATGAGGCGAGGCTGGCCGTGCAAGGCACACCGACCGCAGCGGGCGCTCTATTGGCAGCCATCGACCGCCTGCTCTGTCAGCTACTGGCCAAATGGAGCCTTAATGGCAAACTGCCGAGAGTGCTACCCCTATTTCATAAACATACGCAGGACATTTAACTGAACCAGCCGCCGCACAACACATATTATGTAACATTTTGATATTTAGGCCGTTTCCCTTAGCTCATTTACTAATAACCGATTTTCATGTGATTTTTATCCATCTAGTGCAGCTAAAAGTATATAAAAAAATCATTTTGGCACAGGAATTTGATTTTATTATATAATCATCGATGGCCTAAAACAAGTTATGAACATACTTTGATACTGAAATACCAAGTTTACGGAAATAATAACAATTAATAATATTAATCTCATAACAGGTGTGAGACAAGGCGATGGGCTCTCTCCTCTTCTGTTCAATGTCGTTCTAGACAAGGTTATGGAAAATGGGAGAAAGAACTCAAGAAATGTAAGTGTTGAAAACCAATTACACTTGGCTTACCCCAAAACAACCTCCATGTCCCATACCTCGCTTTTGCGGATGATTTAGCGATACTAGGAGAAGATGAAGAGACTGCCATCAAACAGCTTGAGACACTCAAAGAACGTGCAGAAAAAGTAGGATTGCAAATCTCATTCGAGAAAATTGAATTCATATGTTCAAAGACAGAAATAGCAAGTCTGAGAACAAAATACGGTAAAATTAACAGGGTTCCATACTTTAAATACCTTGGAGAATTCATCGAACCGACAGGCCTTGAGAAAATCTCACAGCAAAATCGCCCAAAAAGTAAAAAAAGCATTAGGGTTAGTCCAAAATCTCTACAACAAAGACAGGCAAAAATTCGGCATTACAACACAGTCATAAAACCAACAGTCCTCTATGCAAGTGAAACATTACCACTTAACAGAAAACATGACCTTGAAGAAATTTAAAATGTAGAGAGAAGAATCATTAGAAAAATTCTAGGAGCAAGAGTCACTAAAGATGGTTACAGACTACAATCAATCAAAACAACATAAAAGTTTTCAAATATCGAAATTAACATCAAGAAAAGGCGAACGAAATTGTTTTTTTCACCTTACCAGAAAGTCGATTGACAAAAAAGATAAGAGATTATGTAAGTTCACTTAAAAATCCAACACATTGGCTGAATAAAATTCGGAAGGATCTTAAAAGTGCAAGCATAGGAGCATCAGAAATCTTAGAAATAGACACCTTCAGACACAAAGTAGACAAATGAAAAGTTATAACCGAGCAACCAAAACAAAAACAATACAGACCAGAAATCCTATAGGAACAATAAGAAGAACTCGAAGAAAACTTGATTCGGTCATTTGCTTACCGTCTTCTATTTATTGGGAGAATTCGCTAATAATAATAATAATAATAGTCTCCTAAGAAATGTTAGTTATAACTTCTCATTTTACTTATGGTTTTTATTATTTTTATTTTTTAATAATAGTAAACGTCTGTTAATAAGCTACAAGTTTGAAAATACTAGTGTGTATAGCAAAAACATGTTCTGTACGCCGAAACTCTACAGCGAGTGTTGTAAATTACAAGAAGCAGGGGAACACAAGTCTGATATGGAACATTTCAAATCCGAAATGTAAAAAAAAACTGCAGGATAAGTGAAAAAGTATAATTAACATTCAATAACGGATTATTATTTTCATAAATATAGTATTCCTATAACAAAATATTTTCATAACTAGGATTAGGGCACTGATAATGATGTAATAAATTTGAAACTAAGATGTAGAATTTAATTATAATACCAAATAACTTACCAATCAGTCAAGTAAAATTGCTCAGGATGAAAGGACACTATACACTTACCATGTTGGGTTTAAGGAGTGGGTTTGCTTGCGTTTTCTTTTTTTTCCCCTATATTTTTGTATGCATCACGCTATGACTTTACAGGGTACATCGAATCTACGCAAAAATTCAAATTTTTCAATGGCCGATGAAGTAAAAACGGGCAAATACATGAAAGCGATATTAACAGCGGCCTCCTTGAACGATAGTGGAATATGCTGACTAGGAGGTATTTGCGAGTAGAATCCTCCACCCTGTAAAACATGGAATCCTGGTCTCCTTTGTGCGTACAGCAATGACTGTGACAGAATGTTATTGGGGTAACAGTCTAGCCAGTAAATCCGAAATTATTTCCCATTCTCGGTTAAAATACACAGAGTTAAAGAGATTATAAATCAGAACTCGTGCGGCAGCGAGCACAGAAGCGATAGCATAAATGCATTTGGAACTAACGCTAGATTTAGTTTCTATAGAACAAAAAAAAAGTTAAAAATTAATTATTGTAATTACGTGACAACACCCGACCTCACTCATCGTAAGAACATTATTAATTCACACTTGACGTTTGGTACATTTAGCTTTGAATGTCAATGCACATTACACTAATTTGCCTTTCTTGACTTTATTGTTTTGTTCATTAAATAACCTTTAACTGAAATTATCCTTATAATAGTACATGGAGTAAAGTTTATTACTGGCAGCCAACATGTAATATTTAATGCAAAGTTCCGTCGAGGTTTCAAAAATTTAATACTTCAGGGGAAAGAATCAGTAAATTCTTGCAAAACTGAGACATAATAGACCCTCAGGTCCAGTTTCGTACGTTAATTTATAAAAGATCAGACCTGGCTTATAGGACCTATATGGACTTCTTTCTCCGAGACTATGTTCTACGGACAGAGTTAGCAGTAAAGTTCTTTATAGGCTGCCTCGTAACAATATTAAATTAAATAAAAATATACTTTCAAACAAATATTGCTGTCCATTATCAAGGCTGATACACGTAAATTCAGCTTTATTTTCTCATTCACTTCAACCTAATTTAATCAACAGTCTGCGATGATTTAGAAGGTTATAAATTAATGTTGGCACCCTGTTTTCCCCTCATCTCACAGTAAAGATGGTTGATCTCTATGAAGAGAGATAATTTTAAAATCTTTACATTACTAACAAGATTAAAAGTCTCCTCACTCTCCTGTGCAGATAATACTTAATATTTAAATTAATGTTAATAAACCCTCGGCTATAATAGCACACATCATACGTAATTCCGTCCGAGTAATTTCGAAGGGCCAGCCACTATCTGACCCTAATGTGTTTTTGTGATCAACAGCGAAAGGGATCGACTGGCTTAGGCACTTTAAAGTCTCCAGGACCTCAGGGCATTTATACTGTCAGTTGAGTGACTTACACCTTTTTGGACCATGTGTTCACGTACGTCAGTGCAACTGGCAACATGAGAGACCAAGAGTAAGTACAGATATTTAAAGGTTTGCTGAAATACAGGTTACTTTGAACAAACTTGTATTTATCAAGGCTATTTGTTTGGTTTTGTACCACTTGTTTGAAGAAACGTGCAAACGTAGCCTATGCTCAAATACGGTCCTCCGAAGAATAACCGGAATGGCATAAACAAATCTCGCGTCAGTATCATTTCTCTCGCAGAAGGTTACGCTACATTTCTTCTCGTCAACATATTGATTAGATTTGTGGGTCGTCAATTTAACGGCCAAATACTTCTCGGATATGATAAAACGCAAACAGAAATAATCTCTACCTTGCTATCAACGAGTTGCAATGAAACTGATTAAATTATAAAACTTTCATTCGACGAAATTGTGTTACATTTATAGAAAATTAATGTACGGCTTATCTATGCTTTATATCATACAGAAATGTTTCTACCTGAGAGAAAATTGTTAAGTTTGTATATTGTTTCAGAAAGAAAACGATAGGATTTGTAACATTAATAAAAAAAATCATGACAATCGCTCATATAATGAAAAAATAAATGGTTGAATTGTTTAACTTCATACAGATCGCTTTTTGAATATTGTGAATATTACTTTGTTCTTAATTTCTAGTTTCTTGAAAACAAAGTATGGCCGACTTAATATGAACTGAAAATGCCTGAAGACTAAGTGACAAAAATTCAAGTAGCCTTACATTATTCTTCTCTTTCCACTTAATCGAAATTTGTAAACCTGCCTTACAACAACGTTAAACATTTCAGTCCATACGTAATTCACTGAAAGCGGCATATCTGTAGATGACGAATAATCAAGTTTAATTAAGCCCTTCGTTGTATTTCATACTAAATGTTAACTGATATTGATTGTTTGATATCTCCTAAAACCTTCTTAGATAGTCTTTAATAGAGGTTGGAAGTTCCATAAGAGACCGTTTAAAGTCGGCCACTACGAAAATACCTATCCGTCAGACTTCAAAAGCCTGTAACACAGCAATGGTAACAGATATAGACAAGCTAAGCATCAAGCATCCAGTTGTATAGAGAAAGGATAAAAGCGTCTAACCGTATGGCTGAAGTCATCAACCTCATTGGGGCCTTCTTAAATAAGACATGATCTGTTCGCTATGCTCAAGCCACTGCGAGCTCTGTGCGGTTAGACATATCATCCGATTAAGACAAAGTAATCATTGATTTATCTGTACAATGGTATTTTTTAAATACACAATTCTCCATTTATTTAGTTCGATATTGTGAAAATTTAGCCATGGCTAACATCAGAAATTTTAATGAAAATAACTTTATTGACTTTATATATTCGTACAGTACGTGCAGAAATCATCACTGAATGGAGTGTCGCAAGAATAATCTTAAAATATCACACTTTCCCAGATGAGCGGACCAGTCGAGTACACGTATATATACTGAACAGCCAAAGAAACTGGTACACCTGCCTTATATAGTGAAGGGTCCCCGCGAGCACACAGAAGTGCCGCAACATAACGTGGCATGGACTCGACTAATGTCTGAAGTAGTGCTGCAGGGCTGTCCATAAATCCGTAAGAGTACGGGGGGGGGGGGGGGGAAGAAATCACTTCTGAACGTCGCGTTGCAAGACATCCCAGATTTGCTCAATAATGTTCACGTCTGGGGAGATTTGTGGCCAGCGGAGGTGTTTAAACTCAGAAGAGTGTTCCTGGAGCTCCTCTGTAGCAATTCTGGGGGTGTGGGGAGTCGCATTGTCCTCCTGGAATTGCCCAAATCTGTCGGAAAGCACAATAGACATGAATGGATGCAGGTGATCAACCAGGATGTGTACGTATGTTTCACCTGTCAGAGTCGTATCTAGGCGTATCAGGGGTCCCATTTCACTCGTACTGCACACGCCCGACACCATTACAGAGCCTTGAACAGTATCCTGCTGACATGCTTGGTCCATGAATTCATGAGGTTGTCTCCATACCCATACACGTCCATCAACTCGATACAATTGCAAATGAGACTCGTCAGACTAGGCAATATGTTTCCAATCATCAAGAGTCCAATGTCGGTGTTGACGGGCCCAGGCGAGGAGTAAAGCTTTGTGTAGTGCACTCAGCAACTGTTTACGGTTAGGCTTTCGGATCCGAAAGCCCATATCGATGACGTTTCGTTGAATGGTTCGCACGCTGATACTTGTTGACGGCCCAGCATTGAAATCCGCAGCAATTTGAGAATGGGTTGCACTTCTGTAACGTTGAACGATTCTCTTCAGTCGTCGTTGGTCCCGTTCTTGCAGGATCTTTTTCCGGCCGCAGAGATTTCGGAGATCTGACGTTTTACCGGATTCCTGATATTCACGGTACATTCGTGAAATCGTCGTATGTGAAAATCCCCACCTCATCGCTACCTTGGAGATGCTGTGTCCCATCTCTTGTGCGCCGACTACAACACCACGTTCAAACTCACTTAAATCGTGATACCTGTCATTGTAGCAGGAGTAACTGATCTAATGCTTGCGCCAGACACCTGTTGCCTTATATAGGCCTTGCCGACCGCAGTGCCGTACTCTGAGTGTTGACATATCTCCGTGCTTGCATACGCATGCCTATACCAGTTTCTTTGACTCCTCAGTGTAAATGTGAACAAACCGAAGAATCCAATGTGGATGAACTCGGGGCATTAGAGATGCCCCTCTTCCTTGTTCCCATCTTCCACCCTCCTCCTCCCTCACTTCCAACCCCTCCCCCCTCTGCATCAACTATGGTAAGATAAATAGAGATTTAGTAACTAAGTAGTTACCTTGACTACGAATGCGGGGTTTGCGACCATTTACTCATCACTAGACACCTAACCAAGGTGATCAACAATCATGTGGATAGAATTGATTAATACGTCAATGAAAATTTCATAGAAAGGATGAGAAAAATTAAACAATCCCAATCAAAATAATATGAGGCTACTGATTTTTTGCTGTAAATGAAGTGACCTTCATTGGTTTTAGATGGTAAATCTACTCACTCGTAAGTCAAATTTTAAGATCAATTTAATAGTCATGTACAAGAGATGGATTTTAATGAGTGTAATGACTAACAACAAAAGCTAATCATAAATATATTACTCGTCTCTCGGTACAACCATTGATGTGAAGAATTATATAAGAACATGTTTCAAAAACATAAGGAAATGAGGAAGGTTGAAAAAATTCAGGAACATTCATTAATAACTTTTAAATTGGAGTACATTGTGGATATCTAGACTCGTTCAGGATTTATATATATAAAAAATCTAGTTGATGATACTAGAAAAGTAATTTGTGAGTGCCGAAATTTTTAGAATGTTTTATTATTACATTTTACTGCGTCATGAAAAGTAATAAAAAAACTGACATAAACGCATTATGAAATCTGTACCAATTATTGGAGTAACAACGTGAATTCGGATGAAAATGGAACAAAAAATTAACAGTAAATTCCTGTATCATAAGTTTTAACTTGCTCCGAGCTCATATATGTTACATCGTGCTTCAAACTCAATAAAACAAAACCAATTTTACGTCTGGCTCCGTTCCAGAGACGGCGAGAGCTGTGATATCACAGTTGTTAACGTTTAATTACCGTGAAGGCTCAGGGCTTATGTGAACAACTGAACCGGGCAGCCGTATTTTGTATTTTTTTGCTAACTTCCATTCAAGTCCTTTCGTTTAAAAAACTTCTGCGCCTTTCAGTACACGAATCACAGAACGTTAAACGAAGAATATATTGTTAGGAGAAACAGTTAACACTTTTATTGTTCATTGTTCTTTCACGTCAAATTTATCGTTCTATTGTTCTTTTACAACCGGAACCTGTTTTTGGATATTATGAAAATAAAAGGTTCTAAGGTTAGTTGTACAATTACAACGGTAAACTGAACTTTGTTATGATAAAAGGACTCCTTGAATTCATTGAGTGAACTGGTTGAAATATGTACATTCATTTATAGGATGACGCAAATGTTTCAAAGAATTTAATAGCGTTCAATGGTTATGTCTTTTTGTAAGAAAATAAGCTACATAACATTTGAAATGTATACAGTAATTTATTCAGTACTTATATTATCGATAAAGAAATTACCGATCGTTACTAATGCCTTTTTAATGGACAGGAAATACTTTTATGTAGTATGATTTTCATTGAGAATGTAGTAACTTTTATCATTTCTCAATACAAAGAAACATTAAGGGTGACATATGTTTGAACTGACGTTCACGTATCTTCCCCGCTTTCGAAAACGAAATATCTTCTGCTTTCCCAACTGGTATGTGAGTTGAATGACGTGAACGTGTTGAACGCCGAGTAATAATCGCAGTGGTGAAAAGGCTTCAATTTTAATAGTCTTTAACCTAACAGTGAAAAAAAGGAAGATTCTTTGTGTAAGAAGATGACAGCTGTCGAACAGTGCGAGACATGTCATTAAAGGAAAGTTTATTCTCGTAAATCACTCTTGTTATATCCCCTGGAAGGTTTAGCATGTAGTTTTCCAGTAAAGTAAGTTTTTGTGACTTTGTTTAACTGCAGTGAAGTTTCAGTGAATACTCAGACCTACCACATTTCTCTCGAGGTAAACATTACCATCCACGGAGAGAGAGAAACTGAAAGGCTATTCAGAGGAGAAAAAAAAGAGAGAGAGAGAAACGGATAGATAGAAATAAATAAAAAATTACGGTTTTTTGTATGTTGAATGGTAACATATGAAGTCGTGTAAATAGTTCGTACTATCAGTAACAGCAATGATGTTGTTTCTCCAAAACTGGGGCAAAAATAGAAACGCATTACTCAGATTTGAAAACCTGTGGGAAATACTATATATTGCGGTAATGCGCAATGGTGGCCTCACAATAAGCTAACAGTTACATCGGTGGGGGTGGAAAATGTTTGAACATCCACCATTTGCCCGTCATCGTAGTTAGTGTGAAAATGATCTTATTTCGAAACTTAGGCAACCGTTAGGAGAAAAGCGCTTTGCTGCTAAATTGGTAAAAGAAATTCGGCGAAATGAAGTTCACATCACTGACATATACACAGCCGATGGTTCTCAACGCCTTTCCACCGCGGGAAGACATCTGCGGATAATTCGTACGGCTTCTTTGGACTGTCTTTCTCTGTTTGTAATTTCCCCTTCCAGCAAATTATTTTGTACACAGTCTAATGAAATAACGGCTCCTATTGATTTAAACTTTGGTTTGTCCTTGCCCATTGGGGAGTGTGCTTTAATACGCAAATTCTTTAATGTTAAAAACAAACATACTTCATTTCTAGTGTTGATATTATTTTGGAAGACATAATGCAGTTGCCACGATTTGTCGAATAACCTTGCTTTTTACTGAAAATTTACAGTACTAACTAGGATTTAAATCGAGCATCTCCATTCCATGGACATTTTATAGAAAAATTAAATTATTTGAAAAGCAAATAAAATTGTTTTACGAGTTTACAGCTGGTATTTATGCGATTTTTACTCATCGGATTTATAAAAAAAAAAAATCGTCCTTTCAGATTTGTACTATTGATATACATTTAATTGTGGTTATTATTTTGTATAGTATTAGAGAAAACTTTCAAAACGTTACATGTAGATATTCTGCGTCGGTATAATAAGTTTGAAAGCATTTATAAGAAACTGGAAAGTTATGGAAAACAATAAAAATAAATAAAATATAATATCAAATCATTGCCAAAATGATTTCATATTGCTCTGATTTTCAGAAATGAGATGAAGTGAAAACAGAACAGAATTATGAGAGAGTCCAAGGTTTTTAAGTTTGTGCGAAATCCCGCACTATTAACAGACGGACGTGGACAAGTGTTGGGTTGTTTAGCCAGTATTAGCCTCGGAACAGGTGCCTCGGCTCACCAGTTTTATTACGCTGCGCAATGTGGAAATGCTCCAGCTGCCTAACAACTGCGCACTAATCTTCCCAACGGAGCGCGACTAAAATTTTCTGCTGAAACTTAAATAGATCGCAAGGCCAGAACGGTCTCCTGTTTGTAGCCTCATTAATTTCTTTCGTTGGATGCCGCTTCCAGCTAATTCATCTGCGATTTTTTTCCCACTGGCAACATTTTAATAAAGGAAAGCTTGTTACATACTTTATCTGTGATAATTAATGTACACAGCAATAACTTCAGCTGCAGTACTGTATGTGATAATTCGTAGAAATAGTTTTTAGCATCAATTATTGTAACTTACAGGTTCAAGCCTCTGAAATGAAGTTTTTGCGTACCATACTTGAGAGAACATGAAATGACAAAATAAGGAATTAAATCAATCGTGCAGAGGCCGGTATAAACATCACTGTGGCAACTTCTTACAGCGCTCTCGCCTGAAGTGGTATGGACATGTTTAAAACTCCAATTATAAAAGAACTTCTAAAAAAAAAAAAAAAAAACAGATAAGGAGATGACTAGAGGAATTTCCACAGAAGCTTTAGCTCCATCGCAATTAAAATTAATATTTATAAAAATGATGGAGGAAGAAAGAAGAGCAGAGGCCTACTTTAATATGAACAACCAAGGTAAAAGACGTGTGGGAAAGCCCAAAAGGAAATGGATAGGCCAAATCATGAAGGACATTGGAAGACTGTTCATGAACATCAACTATTCATGGACAGGAAGAAGTGGAGACTGCTCGTAACCAGCACCTGGAAGACTGGAGTTGGAGAATGATGATGTCAAGCAGGTGTTTAAAAAAATAATAATATCGAAATTGCTGTAAATAAAAATTTTGTTTATCTCCTTCTTCGCTTAGCAGCAGTTTTAAAATTTTCGCTGTCGTAAACTCTGACAATTATTTGTTCCGTAGACAAATTCCAAAGTTTTGTAACTCCTTATTGCAGAAGGAAAACGAAGTAACCGAATATCTCCTTAGGGAATGGATGAGGTAGTCAGGATATATACATCGCTGCCACGTGGAAACTTACGAAAATCATATTTTCCGGATCTAAAGAAGGGAAATTTGTTTATAAAACAAAACCATATTTTTCTTGAGCATGGGGGAGGATTGGAGTTATGATTTCTAAGATCAAATTTGACAAATTGTATTGCATCTACGTTTTAACCGCCGTTTGTAGTGTTTAATATTAGATAGTTTTAACAGAAGAAGAAGGAACCGAAATAATCCTGATGTCTGGTGAAGAATGGTCCAGTGTTTTAAGTACAAATTTCAACAGCCGATTCCTAGAACGCAACCCAGTTTCATCGTTTCTGTCAGGCTTAAAATTTTAAATTTTTGCTGGGGAACTGTTACTGACAATGGACTGGCACGAATTGTGAAGAACTCACAATGTAGCAGACGACGTATCTCATGAAAATACGTTATCAGTTAATCATTAATTGTCCTAATTCTTTAGATTGTGTGGATATTTGTATGGCCGATAAAACGAAGAAAAAGAACAGAATACAGATTAAGACGAATATACAAAAATTTTGAATTTTTAAAAGTAATTCAGTCTACCACACATCAAAATGAGTCATGGAACTTCCCATTCGGAACAAACTAATCATGTTTCTAATTCTTTTTACTTTACTTTTACTATTCTTAATTTTTGCTTTAATTCCGTGATTTATTTTATGCCATCTTACCAATATACTTGTTAAAAATCTTTATTGTTTCAGGTCATCTGCACTTCAGTTCTTCATGTTTCTCTTCGCTGACCGCTTTTGGTTTCCGGGCTAACATAAGATCATTCTGACGCCGTTTCTCACAAAATTTACTTGAAAGAGCTATATTTCACATTTTTCCTTGTCTGTTATATCCACAAATTTTGTTTTCATTCATTTCGGCGTACGCAACATACCCCCTGTCCTGATACGATCCATTTCTTCTCCCTGAATCTTAATTTCTGATGATCCTTTCATCGGCACTACTGCTTAACAATTTTAATGTGCTCTCTTCATTTGTTCTGATTACCTTTTAGTCATATCACGCGGACGTGGTTTACTATATCTGTGGCACCGTTTGTGTGCCACATACTGATGTCGTCGAAGCTTACTGTTCTGTAATTAACCTTAATGTTTAACTGTTTTTTAGTAAAAATTCGAAATATTCATTTCATTTACGTTAATTTTAACTGCTCCAGCTTCTAGTTATTACTACAGACTTCTTAATATGACTTTAACGTTATCTTAGTCCAGATAACAGCTAGCTTTCCACAAATGACAAACGCTAATTTTTCCGTTCCCTTACAGAACTTGCATACATTTTTAATGTTGCTTCTACACAACGCTACCAAAAATATGATAGGAATTGCAGCAGTTGTAAAAGCTCCTTTGCGTTTACAAGATGTCCACATGACAAGTCTGTGAAACGAGAAGATTGACAAAAGCGTCCGCAAGGTCAACCGGTTGTTGATACCGCATGCAACTTTTTTTTTTTTAACTGCTTTACGTCTCTTTTTAACATCGAGGTCTTTAGAGATGGGAAAGGATGGGGGGCAAGGATGGGGGCAAGGAATGGGAAGGAATTCGGCCATGGCCTTTTTGAAGGAAGCATCCCGGCATTTGCCTGGAGTGATTTGGGGAAACCATGGAAAACCCAAATCTGGATGCCCGGACGGGGATTTGAACCGCCGTCCTCCCGAATGCGAGGCGAGAACGCTAACCGTTACACCGCCCCGCTCGGTCGGATGCAACTCATAAATCCTAGACTTGTACAACGACATGAAATAACGCTACAGCCTACAGCTGTTCTGCAGGCCTGCATACTTAAGAGGCAGGTAACGACCGTGCCACTCCATTACTACCGTTTTTACTATAGAACGGTTCGCGAATACTTCACAGCAAAAGTGCTCTCGCAGTTCCGTTGATGAGACAACCCTACGCTACTGAGATTCGGTAGGCTGCGAGAAATATAGATCGTGGAAGGTTATGCGCAAATTCAGAGACGAGAGACGCAGCTCATTCTCAGTGACATCAGCAAAGCGGATTCCATAGAAAGCCTTTTGAACGATATAGAAGCGCTCTAATCAGTGTGCTATTGTTATTAGGTATATATTAGGTGATTTGGATGCTATGAACTGTATCCAAAAAAGGAAATAACAATTATCTTCCAAAACGAGGGATGTGGGAGAGCGATAATGCTCTGACTTGGCGTTCGGAAGGACGCGGATTCAAGCCTTCGTCAAGCCAAAATTATTTGAGTTTTCCAAGTTTTTTCCCAGATCATTTCAGGTGGCGGCTGGAGGGTCACGTTAAAAGGCCATAGACGAATTCCTGCTGGTTCCTTGCTCCCAGTCCTTTCCAGCTTCTATTCTTTTTTAACTGCTTAACAGCGAGGTCTTTAGAGACTGTAAAGGATTGGGGACGAGGAATGGAAAGGAATTCAGCCATGGCCTTTTTAAGGAGGCATCCCAGTCCTTTCCAGCTTCTATTTTTTGAACTGCTTAAAGTCTCTTAACAGCGAGGTCTTTAGAGACTGGAAAGGATGGCTGTCGAGGAATGGAAAGGAATTCGGCCATGGCCTTTTTAAGGAAGCATTCCGGAATTTGGGAAACCATGGAACACCAAAATCTGGAAGCTCGGAGGGGGATTCGAATCGGCGTCCTCCTGAATGCGAGGCGAGAATGCTAACCGTTGCACCACTACTCTCGGTCCCAGCTTCTAATGACCTCAACATCGATGAGACATAAAGAAATTACCTTTCAAGTTTGCTTCCACCATTTGTTTTCATTTCATTTAGGCTGTGGGTGTAATATTCTTATTTTGTCCTGTAAATTAGTAACTCGGATAGTTGACTTTAAGGCCCTTCAAGTGTTAAAAAAAAAAAAAAAATCGAAAGGAAATATTAAGGTGAGGTGTAGCAATCACGCGATTGGTTAGCGGAGGTAGAGTCCAGCATAATCATTCTTGATATACGACACTAATGAGTAGGAAACGTGGTCAGCACCACGATCCGGCACTTGATTACCTCCCTAAAAAATTTCATCCTCGGTACGTATTCGACAGTATGGCGAGTGTGCCTGGGGAACCGTTGCGATTAAGTCTGCACTGTTGGAAAAAACGACCATCCACCAAAGATAACTCTGCCAATAGGAGTGGAACAGCGCAGACGTAGTGAACTAACATTCAGAGGATCCTCAATTCGATACACGCTATCTCTTGCCCACAGAACACAAATACAAAATTCTCTCACGCATTTGAAATTTACGAAGCAATAAACGCTCGCCGTGAATATGAGCGTGGGGCTGTTTCCGTACTCCGTTTTATCTTCGGCGTT
Organism: Vandiemenella viatica; assembly: GCA_031002005.1. Taxonomy (NCBI): domain Eukaryota; kingdom Metazoa; phylum Arthropoda; class Insecta; order Orthoptera; family Morabidae; genus Vandiemenella; species Vandiemenella viatica. The sequence goes on along the minus strand of JARYHS010009186.1, from coordinate 173,983,469 downwards.
GGCGACATCGCGGATTCTGTTTACTCACGTGCAGCGGGTGCGCTTCTTGCGGCCGCAGTCTCTAATAGTGGCCTGAATAATGTAACAGACTCCCTCACGAAACTTGGCAGCTCTTCGTCTCTCTCGGCTATTTGCTGCCCACCAGGCGTGTGCACGCAGTTATCGGCCAATAACCGCCTATTACCCCTTACTTAACATACGCCCCATCTCATAGCGCCATGAATTCTAAGTTCAGATACTATTACTATTACTATTACTCCGCGATTCACTAAAAGTGTTTGGCGGAGGGTGCATTGCACCTATCAGGAAAGGTAATGGTTTGGAAGGGATATACGGGATATGGCAGGTGGCGCCCATGGGCTTTTGTGAGGAACCATCCCAGCATTCGCCTGGAGCGATCTAGGGAAACCATGGAAAACCCAGATCAGGATGGCCGGAGTGCTTTATCGGAAGCTACTCCTGTCCGATTTTGTGTTTACTCGCCCGGTAAATCCTTTCTATTCCACTCCCTAATCGCTCGTGGAAAAAATGAGTACAGAAATGATTCGGTTCTGGCCCTGATTTCTCTTATCTTATTTTCGCGGTCATTCCGAGATATTAATGTTGCTGGTAGCAATATTTGTTTGCTGTCATTCCTAAATACGTAAGTTGAGAATTTTTCAATTAGCTTCCGTCGAGAGCAACGCCTTCGGTTCTCCAGGTCTTCCCAACCTAACTCCTTCAACATAGCACTTATGCTTTCCCTCCAACTGTCACGAATCGGGCGGCTCTTCTTTGGACCATCTCTAATGCCTCCATTAATCCCTTTTGATGCGGACCCCATACAGAGCAACAATATTCCAAGTGAGGCATCACTAGTGACTTGTACGCAATCGATTTAACTTCCAGAGTGCATTGCTTTAAATTACGACCTAGAAATCGAAGCATACGATTTGCTTTCCCAATTACATTCTCGATATGCTCATTCCACGACAAATTATTACAAATTGTTATCCCTAGGTATTTAGCGGAATCTACCGTTCTAAGGACAGTACCATTAACTGTATATCCAGAGCTAAATGGTGTCACCTTTTTACTTACACGCATGACTTGGCACTTTTTAGCGTTTAACTGCAACTGCCAATCTTTACACCACGCAATTATTTTCATAATATCGTCTTGTAACAAAGCGCAGTCGTCCTGGGTTGTGATTTCACGATAAATAGTAGCATCATCGGCAAATAATCTTTTCATCCCCCTTATTATGTCGCACAAATCATTAATGTATATGAGAAACAACAGAGGCCCTATCACGCTTCCCTGGGGAACCCCGGACCTCACTATACGTATAAGTCAGGCCGAATACACACAATGATTTTATTTTATTTTTAATATAGAAGTTGCCATTTGATTGGCCATATGGCAGGGTACGTCTATTTCAAAATGGATGTACTTGAAGAACGAGGTACCGTTAAGTAATTAAAATGCGAATAAACTTTTTCTGTAGAAAAAAATTTCCTGTTTGCAGTATCGTTAATTTAAAACGCTTTGAGAAGTTACTAAAATTATTTCGTGAAACGATAATAATAATAAATAATGTTCGCGACAGAGTGCTTTGAGGGTTTTCGTAAGTTGCTTGGAAGCAAATTAAAAATGCAGCACCAGCATCTATTACTTTTGCAGAACCTAGTATAATAAAACTTTCACGTTCCGCAGTTCTGATCTCGTTTTAGATTTGCTTTAGATCATTTACCAGTAAATCACAAAAAAAATCTCATGTATAAAAAAGAATTAGTGAATTTTAAAATCTAAGGTCATAGTATAAGTAATGTTACATAGTTTTTTCTTGAAAAGCCAATCATTTATCTTAAGAATATCAATAACATCTTAAGAATATCAATAACATCTTAAGATAATTCGCACCCGAGCGTTAGGCAAGTGTAGCCGATTGTTAAGTCTCAATTTAAGTGTGCAATGCAGATAAAACTTTGACATAAATTGTTTGTGATTTAATCGTTGCCATTCGTTTTTGTACACCCAAAAATATTTTTTTCCATGTCTGACCATCGTGAGTTATACTCTGCTCTTGATAGATATATATTATGTCTTTTCAGCGCTGAAGACATCAGAGCCGGTACGAAATAGTGGGTAAGGAAAGTGAGAGAAATCGATCATGACATATACTATCTAAGTAATCTAAATTTCATCAGGAATGATATCCGGAAACTCTGAAAAATATCGTTGACTAGATTAAATTTCAAAATCTCGCGTCTCTAAACGGCTTACAAAACGTCCAAACATCACAAGTTTGGCAGTCATCTCTCACAAAAAAATCACTGTAACACCCTACCTTCAGTCGTGTTACAGTGATTGTCGATAAATTCATGGCTGCAGTTTCTTTTTTGTATTGTATAAAACAATCCATCTAGTTCGCAGGTGAACTATTAGGTAGTGAAACCAGCCGTTATCAAGTGATACATCAGCCCAAAATAGCGTTGAGGAAGGCCACAGGATGGGTGCCGAAACGTTGACAGTAACAACTTAACTCTCAGTCCGCAAATTAAGTGGAATTTTAGAAATAAAAATCCTCTCAACAGTGTGTATGGTGCGAAGGCATAAGACACTATGTGGTGATTCTTCCGTCAGATAGGAACGTTAAGCTTGACGGCTACTACGCTGTTACCTCGCATTTGTGAGGACGCAGGTAAGAATTCCCGTCAGGCCATCATGGTTCCCAGAAATCACTCTTGAATGGCTCCTTGGAAAGACCACGGCCTAATTCCTACCCGTTCTTTGTTCCCAATCTTTATCACCTCTAATAACCTCTACGTCAACATAAGTTAATGACATTTAAAAAAATGATGACTCCCTTTGTGTTTTTCGGAAGCTGAAGATTGAATGTGGCGAAACTGGGTTTCACTCTCTCCCATATTTCATTCGTTCCTAACGTAAAAAATACAAAGGAAATCTCAACATAACATAAACACTACACAGTCATCGCTTCAAGTAGCAACATTTATGTACATTTCCTTCACTGAGAAAAACACGTTACACAAGACAATAGTTGGAGGAATAATTCCTTTCATAGCGGCGCATACTCCTGGGTCGGTGGTTTTGGCTATCCATCATAGAATAAGAATAATCGGTAGAGTACAACAATTTTTCTAAAAGGATAGTACATAGGTCTCCTAAACGTTTAGTTCAGCTTCGAACCTAATATATGTGTATATTGCTTCCAAGTCCATATTATACCGAGATCAGCCAAAATAAATTTATAAGGGAAATATTGATGGTAAATGACCTGTCTAATGGATACCCGATACGCGTTCCACTAAGGATATTGGTTCGGCTGCTCGCAATCATCGTTTTCTGTCAAGTAAAGCAAATTGAGCTTTCCAGGATGCACCTGCGGCCTTGTAAAAAGCGGCAATATGAATTACATACCCCCTTCGTCTTTGGGTGGAGCCGAAAATTCAGTCATTGTACGTCTTCCAATGTCACTAATTTTTCATGATTGCAATTGATATTTGGTCCTAAATTTAGAACATAAGCTAAGTTAGTAAATTCCAACTGAACTTAATTTTGTTTTCTCAAGATAGATTAACGCCGTGAGATGGAGGTACTATATTTATTGTACTGTTTGTGTTTGTAAGGCAGCAAACATCACTCAGTCACTCCTCAGCGGCCATGGAACACTGCTAATAGTGTCGTGAATAATTTAACGCCTCAGAGTTGTCCGGTGCCTACCGAATTGGCGTCGTCTGTCGGTGCTGTTCAAATGGTAACTACTCCGACCCTAATTGCTCCAGTGCTAGCCAGCTCTAAATTGCACAACAGCCAGCGTACATCTCCCACGTGAAATACGCGGCTACCGAGACCATTCGCTGCCGAGGTTCATGGTTCGTGCATCTACCGACACAAACACGCACAATCTACAGGTCAGGCAAGGGCGAACTGAACAACCGCGACCAAGTTAAAGCTAATCGCACAGTGTAGAGGCCTTGTTTGAATAGTATTTTTGAACACATGTATATGTTATGCGGGCAGATGATATGATTGTAGCAGCAAGATACTTCGATTAGGGTTGTCAGATGGCCGGGAATCGGGAATGTCCCGGAATTTTGTGTCTGGTCCAGGAATTAAACATTAGTGCCCTGGAATTCCCGTATACCAGTTTTTTTCTTTAACTTAAGATACCACGGTGGCCATGCCGCGCTCGCAGCGAGAGGTAGAGGAGCGCTCCACCTTATGGACGACCAGAGACAATATACAGAGTGTCCCAGAATTATCTTTACAACTTCAACATTGAATATATTATGTTTGGAACGAGATATCACAATGCAGTTTTTTGCATGTTACAGAGTATCTCTCAAAGTTTTTTTCTGTTTCATTTCAGGTGCAGTTTGGTGACAAGTGGGTAGTTACATCACATTTATTGAAAATGTACACCCCACAGGAAAAAGCTCAGTGTGTTTTCTGGTTTATAGAGACAAGGGTTACCTAACAGGCACGACATTCAAATTTGGGGTTCTGAACCTCCGCATGCATTTAGAAAGAGAGAGAGAGAGCGCGCGACAGCCCAATGGTTAATGTGTTGTGCGGTGTTATGCACAATCAAATCATTGGCCCCTTCTTCTTTGCTGAGAAGACAATCAAAGGCCCAGTTTACTTGGACAAGCTAACAAAATTTGTTGTTCCCCAACTGGAAGTCCTTCAACCAACAGTCATCTTCCAACACCTCCGCATTGGGCTCATGATGTCCGTAATTTTCTAGATAAACAATTTCCTGGTCGGGGTCCAATTGACTGGCCGCCTCGTTCACCTGACATAACCCCCTTGAATTTCTTTCTTTGGGGATATGTAAAAGTCATCATGTATCAAACCCCGGTCAGAAATTTGGCAGATCTCAGGCAGATGATTTCTGCAGCTATTACGACAATTGATCAAGGGATGCTCCAAAGAAGTGTTCTAGAGACAGAAACAAAACTTTGAGAGATACTCTTCAAAATGCAAAAAACTGCATTGTGATATCTCGTTCCAAACATAATTTATTCAATGTCAAAGTTGTAAAGATAATTCTGGGATACACTGTTTATACTCTAGACTGTTCAACTATTACATAGTGATTTTCAACATATATAAGTTAGGTAGCATAGTTTTTACCTAAAATACAACTTTTTTAATTAATTTGAATATCTGTCAGCTCCTTAAACATACAACTAAAATATCTTTTTTAACCCCAGAAATGTCCCGGAATTTTAATCCTGTGTCTGGCAACCCTAGCTTTGATAGAAGCAGAAGCACATTAGAAATATTGGATGCTTGCGTTTACGTTTGCTCTGAAGCGACAGAACGAGAATAATAAAAGTTACACATCTGCATATATACTCTGAAATTCACAAAATTGTGGGTGTCAGAGGTTGCTTGGCACTAAAACTAATCTCTGCTCTGTGCTTTCCAATTCCTAATGGATCAGTGGAAGAAAGAATTAATGTAAGTATCAGTACGGCACATTATTTATCTAATATCTCCTGTCATGGCGACACAAATAAGAGGGTGAACGAAATATTTTATCATTCGTAAATTAAAGTGGATGTACGCATGTTTACCAACAAGCTCAAACGAAACGCTCGTCGGCTGTCTAACATATAATCCCAGTCCAATCTACGTATCAGTACTGTGACGCTTTCTTAAAGACTGCGGTAAGCAGTCACAATTCGAGTGGCTCTTCTATGTACTTTGTCTATACTTTCAATCAACCCCTACGAAATTGATCCCAAACGGCACAACAGTAGTCCAAATGTGGAAGCTATCTCCTTTGTTAGTACATTACAATTTTTCAAGATTCAACCTATGAATCGCAGCCTATAAGTCGCTCTACTTCGTACCGGAAGACATGTGCTTGTCCCATTTATTTATTTACATTTTTTGGTTATGGCTTAAAGCGTCGTTGACGTCCAGGTCATTAGAGGCGAGAAAGCACTGAGCTAAGGAACGGCAAGGAATTGGGCTATGGCCTTTTGAAGGAAGCATCACGGTATTTACCTGAAGAAATTTGGGGAAACCATGGAAAACCCAAATCTGGACGCCCTGATGGGGATTCGAACCCGCGTCTTGCTGAATGCGAGCTCAGTGCCTTACCCCTCCTCCACCGCGGTAGGTCTGGTCCTATTTAATGTTGCTTTGCACTGTTACTTCCAAATATTTCAGGGAATCGACCTTATCAGTAACTGAACTGTTTACTTTCTACTTCTGACTAAACAAATTCTTTAACGATCTCATAATCAAAGAAGCCAATTTAAGAGATTATCGATGAGGTTTATACAATTGTGCCTTAGTTCAGATTTAACTACAGTTGAGTCACCGATATATTACTTAAATTTTGAGATTTTCTCAATTTCCACCTCAAAAACTAAATTATCTTCACAAACAAATTGATACCATACAGAATATAACTTAGACGGTCAACGGCTCTTCCGCTCCGCCAGTTTAGGTTAAGTTAGCGACAGTAAGAGAGCAAAAATAAAAAAGAAATAAAAAGTGCAGCTCCCTCAGTTTTATTTGTGAATAAAGTTACTATATATCAAAGACGCTTCTTTTATATTTTATGCTTTTTAAATCCTTGTACTAAAGAAAAATCTGATGACACATTATTTATTATGATGCATGAGAGCATCTTCCCAACCACAATACAACAACTTGCACGGTCTGCGGTCATAAATAGACCTCTCTGGTTTGAATTTTTTCCGCAGTTCAGCAAAATGCTTACGATCGGTATACAGCACGTTTGGTTTGGTTTTGTTGTAACTAACCGACCGTTCTCCACAATCGTAATTGAAAAGCATTGTGGCCCGCATTGTGTGCTGCCTCAATCAACACATTTCCATCAGGAACTCCCAAGAGTCCTCACTGCTCGACCTCTCTCGCTTACCGTTTCTCCCTGATTTTGTCTCTCGTGTTTACCTCGTTTACCCCTTCATCTGTGGGAGTAGACACAAATGAGGAACAGGTACGAAACAGAGAGGAGCGATGACAGGTATCGAACTATGTTATGCATTCGTGTATTTAGTTGTCCATCCCCATTCTCTGCGGTCTGTACGGGCAGTATTTACTGTGCATGTTAACGCACGTGACGATCTCAGCTGCAAACCGATTATTTTCAATGAAAATGGATAATGCTGTTTCAGACAGCTTAGTTTCTGTGGTTAATCTTGCTATATTCCTCTTATAAGTACCTGGAGGAGAACGTATATGTAGCTCACAGGTAGGTATCAAGGTAAATTAAAGATAGTTGCTGATAATTTTGTCCTTCTTTCCATCTATAAATGAGGTTTAATTTTAACCTGTTATAGTAGATAGATATCGTAAGTAAGGAATATTGTACAAATCTCTACAATTTATTTCATGGAACTGTAACTAAATTATTTTATTAGAAAATTATATATTTTGGATCAAGGCTCTACCACTCATTAGAAAACGCAGGTTGAAACTTCATTGTTACCACATAGCATGGTTTCCCGAGAACATTGCCGGTCACTCGCAGAAAGGACCCTTCATAAAAGCTCTAATAGATTTTATTACGTTTCCTAGTACACTGCCGTCAATAAGCTAAAATAGACAAAAAACTTTTCTGTCTAAGGCAAAGGTGAAGTTCTTATGTCCGAGTGAGTCATACTGCATACAATTTAACACTTTTCAAGTCATAAATGAATATAGAAGAATATATTTCCATTAATTTTAAATTAGAATACTAGTAACTAAGCAGCCCACATTAAAAATTGATACGACGAAGATTTAGGAAACTTTAGTTAAATTAATGTTGCTGAATTAAGGTTACTAAATTAAGGTTGCTGAATTCTTAATTCTCTAAGTTAACCTGATGCATGCATCGTATCAAAACGTCATGAACGATATATCCTATTCCTGACACAGTGGAAGTTGGTAATATGGTTGTCATTAATAATTTTGAGTTCTTACACTGTAATTGTTTCACGTCTGCAAAAGAGTTAATATTAAAGAGGGCCAAAGCGAATTACAGAATGCAACGAACATCCGTAAGTGATAAATTCAATACTTTAATCCTTTTAACGATTGATTGACGATGGAGTCAAAATAACTTTTTATGCTTCGGATTAATGGCTTCCCGATAGGGCTATGTTAATTTTCACAATTAAAATTAGCGGAAAAGACTGGAAAGGAAACAGGATTAGTCAGCTTTGAAGAAAGTATCCAAGAATGTAACATGCAGAATTTTGGGAATCAACGGAAAAACTAATTCAGCTATGTATTTTGGATGAACTGAGATTATTGTAACACACATCGGTATCTGTCGTATCTAAATCATTATGACGTAGTACGTTGTGCGAAAATAGTTTAGACTAAAAATTACATTTGCGTTCACCAATAAGGATTTCGGAAAAGTGTCGATTTCATATCTACAATTTGAATTGACGTTGCCCAACCATTTCCAACAGCATGATCTCATGAGGGAAATAGACCTTTTCTTCGAAACTGAGTAACGTAACTATATGGTACGATGGAGAATATTTTCTTTGAATAGCCCTTTTTTGCGTCTTTAGAGGTAGGAAATGAGTGGGGGCAAGGGATTGGAGAAAATTCTGCCACATCCTTTTGATGGGCACCATCCCGGCATTCACCGGGAGTGATTTGGGGTAACCACGGAAAAGCAAAACCTGGATGACCCAAAGGGGAATCGAACCGGTTTCCTTCCGAATGCGATGGCAAAGCGCTTCCACCAACACACCACACACGGTGGAGTTTCTTCGACATTACCTGCTGAATGTATAAAATTCAGTACCTGGGTGACAGATCATCGCTCGGCATCTTTCGATACTACAATTAATTAATTAATGGTGCAATATTAGTGGCAAAACACTTAGACAAGTACATCATGAGTGCTCAATTCATATACTCCAGTATAACTATGCTCATATCTCGAATTAACCTCACACCTTCTGCTTCAAACATGCTTTTTTACAAATAATAAGAAAAAAATTCCCAATAAAAGTAAACTTCGCTATAACCGTTAATAAAGCACAAGGTCAGAAGCTTTAAAAAGCAGGATTGTATTTACCAGAACCTGTTTTTTCGTATGACTTTCGTGACTTTTTCAAGAGTTAGTAGATTCAATAGTGTTTATTTTTGTGTTCAAGAGAAATATCGTCAAAAATTGAATGAGGATCACATAATAACTGCTAATATTGTTTTCAAAGAAGTTTTCTGAAGAAGTTTGAAAAAAATATCACTTCCGACAAAACAAATGTCTATATTGTAAATATGTACTTTTTAAACGTTTTACAATAAACATGTAGTATTTAATTGTAACGATTTTTTTCTTCAAAATAAAATACCTTTCTTTAATAAATGAACTTGCATTTACTTGTTTCCACATTAGTATATTACCAATCGGCGTCTGACCCCACTACTGTGTGAAATGTTAGCATGGTCAGCTAGTTTAAAGATATAAGAGTTCCTTGCTGTATACAAAGAGAAACTTCACAAACATCGCTAAGCTTACGGTACCTGAAACTTCTACGAGATGGCGTTAGAGCCGTTTCTGAGATTCCAAACACAGATATTCCTCTTGTTTTTATAAAATCGCATTTTTACAGGAAAGACATATTTTAGATAATCTTGTAAATTTCATCCAAATCCTTAAAGCCATATATGTATATATATGTATTTTTAATAATTACTCATTTAAAGATATAACATATATCTATCCTTCATTGTAAAAGAATTTGTTCCTTTAACTGCTTGTTACTTCTGTGGAAAAGAAACACAAATACGTCTTGCATCCAGTATGGTATAAAACTTAGTATGAATAATTATTTCTTGGATTGTTATCAGCTGTTACGTAAAGTAATAGTATTACAAAGCCGAGCGCTGTGAAGCTGTAAGGATTAGTATGTGAAGTGTTTTTCTGTATTAAACATTCTGGCTGGCCAAATTCAGGAAATTAATAGAACCCATTAACACTTTACAGTACACAAATTCTTCAACGTCAATACTTACAAAAATTCAGTTGTATTATTTCTTTTTCTTTTTAGAATCACAAGAAACCTGAACTCAAGACGCCAGTGTCCAGCATTCTCTTGCATTTTCGAGGAAGCTGAATGTTAAATAAAATGTCAAGTTTGAGATGTGCTATGGTACGGAGTAGCAGCTGGCCTGCCGTTTTTAGTATAATGGTCCGCAAATGGAAGAATTCCCGGTACTATCGATAAAGAAGTAATCACCAGATGAATGTTCAAGAGGTTTGAAAGATATTGATATTTGACAGGTGTTGTTGGAATTTGGCTATGTTTGCTTCATGAATCATAAAGCAGGCTTTGCCGATCAATGATTTTACTCGCGTCCGTCATATTCAGAATAAAAAATACACCACACGCCATTTCAAAATTATTCATAAAACTTACATTGTTGTCTGAAGGTGAAACTTAATTTTAGTTTGAGAAATTACTAGGGACTCACTATCGTTGCTTTGCAAATACTCACAGTTTCACTAATGGACACAAATGTCAGTAATTTTTCTGTTCAACTCAAATCATAAATGATTATTGAATTTGGTTTTCTTTGCGGGGATTTAAAGACCTATAGCAGCTGAGATCAATAAATAATATTGAATTCAGCGGCTTGTCCCTATTTATGATTTATTCATGTTTTTTTAATAGTAATTTAAGAACGTGTTGCGGATAACTAAATATTCTGCTCTTTATAAAAAAATTTCATTATTTCGGCCAAAAGCCACGCACTGAAAAGTGTGAGGGTCAGTGTTTGGAGATTATAACCTAACATCATACGTACTTATCTTCTCGTTTTATGCCTGGACAAATGCTGGTACACTAACCAATTAACACTCAAAACCGTACACTTCACTCAAAAAATGGCAACACATATTTATTCAATTGCAACGAAAACCTCAGTAATAACTGAAGCTCTAATCACATAGTAAACACAGTTAATTGACTTAATTACAAACTAGTAATAGTTAATTTATTAAAACTGGAATTATACCACTACAATAATTTATTCTAAATGTTTCAGTCATTGTATTTAAATGTATTGAACATAGTGTATCAACAGAAAAAATGTTGTTCTACCCTGGCATCCAATAATTAGTAACCAAATGATTAAACTATTGTAATGAAAAACTTTGTCATGATTCGTAAGTCCCTGTTTATTTAACAGCTATGAAAAAATTAGATGAGGGAGTAATCATTCAACGATGGTAAGAAAAAGTTTGTCCCTGACAGTTATCGTGCATTAATTGACTGAAGACGTCCAATTAGCTCAGCACCTGTAATGGCAGGAGACTTAGCAGAAACTTCTGTGTCACACATTTCCCGTCAGCCAGTGTATCGTTCCTATTGTGAGGTTGCTCTGTATGCTAAACGATTGCCAGATTTATTCCCCTTAATGTTAGGCGAATATGATGCCGCGCTGGGTCCAGGAACAGTGGGGTAATGTCCTGTTTACGGATGAGTCGCGATTTAGGCCTGTTTGCCACCTGTTCATCTCGCGCGCCCTTTAAAATCTTAGCAGTATTGTGGAAAGCTGCCGATATGGCGGCGCAAGTGTTCTCGTCTGGAACTAAAATATGATAGGTGCACGTATCCAACGCATGTGTTTCCCAGGGCTACTACGACGGCTGCTGTTTATTGGAATGACATACTACAACAGTGTGTGCGGCTTATGCGTGGTATATATGGACGTGGGTTCCATCAGACACATCGTAATTCCCACCCACAACATGTGGACATCACACGTCTAGAGTGGCCAACATACTCCCTTGCGCAGTGCGAAGGATTGCAGCCCTAACACCGCCACCACGGACCGTTGTTGACCTCCAACTAGCGGCTGTCTAGCAATCGGATGCACTACCGCAAGCCACGCTGAAACGTTCTGATCCACAGTATGGGTATTGCTATGCGAGGTCATCACACCCAGCATTGACTTTTTGTATGCAACCGGTGAAGGGACATCATACACGTTCAGTAGCTCCCACTGTCCATTTCTAATTTTCTATATGCCTTGTACCAATAAAACCGTGTTGTTTAGGATAGGAGAGGTAAGAGATACCGATGGCTCGCGAATCTTGGCGGAAAATGTGGTCGTTTAAGTTGTAAATTTCGCGTTATCGTAGACACGTGAGACAGAAAATAATTTTAACCATACCCTCAGGCACACAGACTTGCCTGACCTTTGCGATTGCTGATGATATAAAATTCACGTGAAGGAACACAATTTTGAAGTTGGCTACGGAGAGAATAAAGAGTGCTACCTATCTCAGATCTAAACTGTAAGTCCAACCCCAGCTCTTGAAGCAACACCTCTGAAAGTTTCAAACGGACATCAGTTGTATCAACGACGGTAACACGCATTATTGCGGTCTACGCAGCAGGTAACAGAATTCAATTACCGAGTTCAGGATGACTTTAGTTTCTTATTCAGAAAAAAGTCCTCTTTGTCAGTTTAAAAGTCTATCAACGAAAGATCAAAGGTACTACTTCCAGCTATCAGATGCTACGGTCGAAAGGCTGCGGCAACGAAGAACAAACCAACAACATTTTCATACAAATGGCGTAATGTGTGAAAGAACTAATACCGGTAGTGTTTATTCAAAAGGAAAATCCAATTATGTAAGTATACTATGGTTTGTAGACATTGCTTTAAGGTTAGACAATAATGAAGTACTTCAATCACATTTGATGTGACAAGATAATGTGTTTATTTTTACAAGTGAATGATAATAATTGATTACTGTCTTTAGTTAAAGACAGCAATTATTGAATAAAACACCAAACAACTCACCATCATTAATTAACTTAAATTTTAAATTAATATAATAATCAAGGTGCCACTGCAACATAACTACACATAGAGAGAAGTTATAATTATAATTAAGCAGATTATAAGTCAATTGTAACCTTACATCATCCCCTACAAGCTTACACTATTTTAAGTGGTCTGGCTTATGACTCATAAAAGGCGTCGCAGAATTACTGTTGTAACATTTCTCCGCCTAGTGTATAAAGCTTATGATGCGAATCTCGGCGTAGTATTTCTCGCGACCTGTCTGCCCGTGTCAGCCAATCGACCGCTTGCCTCTTGGCAGGCAGGGAGCTGCCTTGTTACAGCCATCCTTCGACCAAACCAAACAAGTCAGCAGGCGTCAATCGCAGAGCCACGCAGCGACGTCGGCAGAGAGGAGTTGTCGATATACTGTAGCGAGGAAACCAATTCCGATTGCGTGATCCACCAGTCTGACTCAGAGTGTCACCGCTGTATTTCATTTGACTTGGAAAGGAGATACAGTTGTATGGAAAAGAAAATACAGATGTAGATTCAGTCATTGATATCTACACACCTTCTTCTTCTTCATCACCACATTTCCCCAACATTACGGGTTGGCTGATTTTGGTGGTAAAATATGAAGCTTCGATTTTACGACAACATGTTCCTGACGCCAAGCATTCTTTACCTACTGCCTTGCGTGAATTATTGCCATCTACCTTCGATTTGTGTAACTATGCTCTGTGTACGATAAGTGAATATTTTGATTATGAAATGTCTAGTTTCTACGGTGGAGATTGGAGAGCGTGCCGGCATTCACTTTAATGGCTGTGTAAATCACCTACAACCGTATTCAGGGCGGCTAGTATGGAAGACAAGGGGCTCGTGCCTGATCCCATTATACCTCCCAGATCCTGTGCGTGGCTTCTCAGGACACTGAGACTGCGGGGTTGTTGACACCTACACACCGACTATCCTTGAAACGTATTTGTGGAAGATTTATGACTGCAACCTACCGTGTTGTTGAGGCTGTTAAGACAATATGCCTGCTAGTATTTAGAGCGTTAACGATGAATATATTTTCAGAGTTTGGATGCCGACTGGTATGGAAGAGAAACAGTGATGTACGAGGTGCATTCAAGTTCTAAGGCCTCCGATTTTTTTTTCTAACTAACTACTATCCTGGAAACTATGAAACTGTTGTTACTTCTTGAGTTAATCTCCCTGCAGACCTACAAATTTTCACAACGTCGACGCCATGATTCCATGGCCGTGGCGAATACTTCTTTAGGAGTCTGTTTTGACTACTGGAAAGTCACTGAAGCAATAGCAGCACGGCTGGTGAATGTGCGGCCACGGAGAGTGTCTTTCATTGTTGGAAACAGCCAAAAGTCACTAGGAGCCATGTCAGGTGAGTAGGGAGCATGACAAATCACTTAAAAGTTGTTTTCACGAAGAAACTGCAGCGTAACTTTTGCCCGATGTGCGGGTGCGTTGTGGTCCGTCAGCATTCGTGGCACCCACCTGGAGGACACTTTTCGCATTTTCAGGTCGTCATGCAGGATTGTGTGTACAGAACCCACGAAAATGCTAACACTGGAGGGGTACTGTTCAACAGTCATTCGGCGATCCCCAAAAACAAGTCTCTCCACTTGCTCGATCATGTCATCAGACCGTCTTGTGCGAGGCCTAGGTTGTTTTGGTTTGTTGTCGCATGATGTTCTGCCTTCATTAAACTGTCGCACCCACGAACGCACTTTCGACAGATCCATAACTCGATCAACACATGTCTCCTTCAACTGTCGATGAATTTCAGTTGGTGTCACACCACGCAAATTCCGAAAACGAATGATTGCACGCTCTTCAAGTAAGGAAAATGTTGCTATTTTAAGTATTTAAAACAGTTCTCATTCTCGATGCTGCCGCTAGAGTTCCATCTGTCGTACAGTGCTGCCATCTCTGTCACGTATTAACAACAAGTGCACACTCATTTTAAAACAATGCACATGTTTCTATTTCTTTCCAGTCTGGACAAAAAAAAATTGGAGGCCTTAGAATTTGAATGCACCTCGTACAAATACTAATCACCGAATTATGTACAGTACGAAAGTGCCGTGTAAAATCTGATATCTCTCCAAAACGCAGACGGTGTGAAAACATATGCTACTGTTGATAGTGAATCGACAGTAAGTTTGGGATGGTTTAAGTTTGCGCTAAATATCATGTTGTTCGGAAGAATAGGCAAGAACAGACGGGCATCCGTTATTTTTTATGACTTCGAACTTTGATTAGAGGTGCAATTGATTGGAACAAAGGAATAGGAATGAATTCAGCTATGACTTTTTTGGAGAATTCATACCGACATTCGCCTAGAGCAAATATTCAAGTTTGTAGAACCGAGTCTGTGTTACTGGACGGGGATTTTAACTTATAACTTATACACATCATTGATGTTTGTAAAAAATTAGTTGTAATATTATATCTTTGGACCATAGATTGCTACTGTGAGTTGCATAATCACAAGCAGACTGGTTGTATATAGTTAGTAGCAAAGCAATAGCCGTGTATGGTTTAATAAATCTGTTTTAAGATAGTTGTGTTGAAGTGGAAACAGTAAAAAATGTTAAATAAATATAGAATAGAAAGATGGATGAGTTATTAATCAAATAATTAAAAGTTCGAATAAAAATAAAAATCTGTAAGATTCAAACCACGTAATTACAATTGTCTTTTTGTACAAAATGTGAAAATAGTAATCTTACAAACTCACGTCCTCCTGAATAAACAGTTGCGAATGGTATCGATCATCCGTCATACTTAGTCACTTCTCCCATCTTTCATATCTTGTCTCCAACGGAAACAAACCACACTGAATACACATACCATCACAATAACACAGTCACTGTTTACACAGGGAAGGCAGGCAGAAACCACAAAAAAATTTCCAGGTGCAGGTATGTACCCTGGAGGCTTTAGTGCATTCTTAACAGCCTCTTATAGGTGAGTCCCCGGTTACTTACTTACTTACTTACTTACTTCCTCTTCATGGATAGGCCAAAAGCCTGTTCCGACCTCATTCTTCCGACCATCTCTTCCTAGGTCTTCCAATGTCCCTTCTGCCTGTGGGATGGTACTCCAGGGCAAGCTTAGGAAATCTGTCTTTTCTCATCCGTAGGACGTGGTTCTTCCAGTTATCCCTTTTTTGGGTAACTCTATCATTTAGCGGGGAGATATTCAGTTGTTCCCTTATTTCCTCGTTCCTCCTCCTATCATTTAGGGAATACCCTTTTACTGACCTTAAAAATTTCATTTCCGATGATTGAATTTTGCTTTTGTATTGCGCTTTATTTACCCATGTTTCGCTGCCATATAGCAGAGTCGGTACGGCCATTGTTTTATAAAACTTGAGCTGAGTCTCCTCTCGTGCTTTACCTTTCAGTGTTCGTCGAATTGTTCCACACATATACTGAAATCGGTGAAGTTTCTTCTTCACCTCGTTATCCTCATTGAAAGATAATTCACATCCGAGATAAGTAAAGCTGGAGACTTGTTCTATTGGCTGATTGTCTACCACTATTTTAACTCTGATAGGGTATTTCCCCTGCCATGCCATAACTTTAGTTTTTGCACGAGACAACTGCAGATTGTAATCTTTGCTGATAATGTTTAGTATATGTATTGCTTTTTGAAGTCCATCTTCATTTTCCTGGAGGATAAATTGGTCGTCTGCAAACAACATAGTATTTATGTAAGTGTTGTTGCTTATTTTTATACCAGGATGGACATTTTCTTTCCATTTCCTAACTAAGTCATCTATATATATATTAAAAAGTGTTGGAGACAGGCTACAACCTTGACGCACTCCTTGGTTAATTGCTATTTCTTCTGTAAGTTTATTTCCCAGGTCTAAGACGATTTGTGTCCTTCTATACATATCTTCAATAACTTGTATTAAATGCTGTGGATAACCATTTCTTTGCATTATTTCCCATAGTTTTTGTCTATTTACTTTATCGAACGCTTTTTCATAGTCTATAAAAGCAATGAAAGTCTTTAAATTAAATTCTCTTCTCTTTTCCAGTAGTTGTCTAAGGCAGAATATATTATCTATGCAGGACCTTCCTTTCCTAAACCCACATTGTTCTTCTGATAGGAGAGCATCTGCTATTACTTTTAGCCTGTTATTTATTATTTTTGCATATATTTTGTATCCCGTATTTAATAAACTAATCCCTCGATAGTTATCACATGAATTCCTATCTCCCTTCTTAAAAAGTGAAATAACTTTGGCCTTCCTCCATTCTTCTGGGATGGTTCTCTTTTTCCAACACATATTAATTAAGTGTAAATATCTAAATTTCAGAATCATTCCCCCATACTTAATCAATTCTAAATTAATTGTATCTAGTCCAGGAGCTTTTCTATTTTTAAGTGATTTTAGTGCTGCATCAACCTCCTCTATGTCTATAGGATCTATTTCTTTAGTATCCACATGGTCCATTCCTATTTTCTCTTCTTCTTCTTTATAATTACTATTGTACCATAATGTTCTGTAGTGTTTTACCCATGCCTCTTCTTCAATTACATTTATATTAGCACTTTCCTTTTCATCTTTGTTGAGATGTTTCATAAGTTTATAAGCCATCTCTTGTCTACCATGGACGTCATCTTCTATTGAACTGATTAATCTATCCCATCCCTCTTGTTTCAACTTCTTTGTTATTGTCTTAACAATATTTCTTCTTCTTTTATATTCATTTTCATTTTCTAGGGTTCGATCCTGTATCATTTTTAGATAAGCCTTTTGCTTTTGTTTGACGGCTTCTGCAATTTCTTCGTTCCACATTTTAAGTCCAGTTTTTCTTCTAAATTTCTTTTTCTTGCCAATGGCTTCATATGCTGCTTTCAGTATTGATGAAGCTATAATTTCCCATTCTTTATTGATGTCATTATTTGTTGGGTTTTCCAGTAAGTGCTGTTGTAATCGGCATTGATATAGATGTTTTATTCCTTCATCTTTTAAAAGGTAGGTCTTAAAAACTTCTTGATCTTGTTGTAAGTTTTTATTCATTCTTTTCCTCCATTCAGCAAGTATTCTTATTTTTGATATAACGAGATAGTGATCTGTATACATATCACTACCTCTATGTACACTGGTGTCTACTACATCTGCACCTAATTTTTTATTAACCATTACATAGTCAATGATAGACCTTGCCGTCCATGTAAATTTATGGATATCTTTTTTTGTAAAGAATGTATTTGTAATCTTTAACTGGTTGAAGGACGCAAATTCTCTCAGTAGTTTCCCATTTTCATTTAATGTGTATTCACCTCTGTTCCCCATTACCTCTGGAATTGGACTATTTCCTACGCGAGCATTAAAATCGCCAGCCAGTATTAGGAAATCACTTTTATTAATTCTGTCTATCACCACTTGAAGCTGTTCATAAAATTGTTCAGATTCTTCTCGTTTGTTTTCTTCTTGGGCATATATGGCGATCAAGGTTAGGTTGCCTCTCTCTACTTTCAATCTTAGAGTCAGAATCCTTTCACTTATCATATTGTAACTGACAATTTTATTTATCCATTTCCTATCCACTAATATTGCCACTCCTGGAATTAATTTATTAACGCCTTAATGATTACAAGCGATTGCTTACATTACTCTGCAGCCTTCTGCTAATTGTTTCCCAAATCACCTCCTGCGTAGTTATAATAAACTTCAGATTTATTTGACTGGAAGAGAGCTATTTGTAGAATGACTGACTAACATCACGGCTAAAAAATTCAAAATTCTGCTATTGCGGTAGTTTTGTCCTTTAATCTGAATGTCCCGAACGAGACAACAGGCCCCATGAGCTAGTGTCTAATGAATATTGTGGCGATTGAAACCCTAACCAAGCAACGCAGTTACTATTTCTACATAGTAATCCTGATAGTCTTAGTAGGAAACTTGGAGCTGTATCTCCGCCAATACTAACTAGCATATACATAATTTTTTTTAATAATGATGTAGTATGTGCAGAGATATCTTAACCTTTGGTTATATCTGGCACACAAGGAATAATACCATTCCGAAATTTCATCATTATCATGCAATGACCTGTTTTCGTAACAAGACCCTGCAAGATGAATCCATAGACACATTCACGTTACAAAAAAAAAAAAAGTTAAATCTTTCATTATGTCGTTTACATCATTAATCTTACCTCCCTTATCTATAGGATCAACGTTACTCGTAAAAAGAACTATCAGATTGCCTCATTATCAAATCATGATCTTTGATTATTAGTAAACTTATGACAAAAGTTCTCTTTCTATTTAACATGTTTTCCCAGTAATATAGTTGCACCAAATATTGGAAATTATCTAGTCAAACAAATTAGAAATACATCTACAGACAATTTGCATTGTGTGTGTTTCCATTGTATTTTCCTACCATTTTACTTAATATTTTCTGTGTATTTATCCACTATTCGAATTAATTCTTTACAGATCAGACGGTTAGCTACTGGATAAGTATTATTTTATCGTTGGTATTATTACCACTCTCGGCAAATCAATTATGTAATTAAAAACTTTGTTGCGATATTTGGTGTTCCAGTATTTTCACTAGCAGGTGGTTGTGTGATAGAGAGCAAAATTACTTTTGGAACTCCAGGAATTTGAGTTTAGCATACGTAACAGCATTCATCTTTTCAACAAGCATACAATGTTTCACAAAACTTTTTAATTACTGATACAGCATTCCATTATCACTTCACATGTCGTAAATAGTATCGATACAAGAAAACATCAGTCACAATGATTTTGTTCTTACTTGTCTCTATGATAAAAATCGACAGTGTAATAGAAATTGATCACTATTTCACACACAGATGCAATGTAGAAAGATCTAGGTGACCTTTGATTACGGTTATAAGATTGTTTCACGTTTGTTGACGGTGTTTTCTTTCAGCTTAAAGTAAGATGAACCAGAACCATTCAAACATAAAAGCAGTTTGCACAAAATCCATTGTAGTTTCATTACTAACATCACAAATCGTTTCTGTTCAGAGATAGTTAGAAAACAAATGTACACTTCGCTCTCCTTGCAGCAATCTTTTTCTTCACCGACTTTTCTCACCAGTTCAAGGTTAGCTGCCTTCGAAGAGATTTACTCATCGTTGACATGGTCAAATTCTGAGCTATGATTTTACGGCCACATTCCCTTACTGACGTCAAGCATTCTTATACATAATGCCAGGTCGTACTTGGTACCAATGGGGAAAGTGAATTGTTGCCATCTGTTTGTAAAACGTGTAACTATATTCAGCGTGTGATAAGCGAAGTGGGAATTCTACGATAATCGTGGCGCCGCTACGGATTCTTGTATAACTCGACGAGACTAAGTGAAAATATATTTTTTTGATATCTCACTTAGTTCACGAGGTGCAGTATCCCAAAATTGACGTGGTTGAGTTTAAATGCGACCTGAACCAGAAGAAAATTTTTTCCAAAGCCAAAGTTTATGATGAATTCGTATGAAACCCGACGAGACAAATCGAAAATAAAAAATAATTTTTTTTATACCTCGCTTAGTTTTTCTCAAAAGAGAAGAGGTTTGGTGAGATATCGCCTGGACAAGGAAAAAAAATACAAAACCTCTATATCTACACGATGGAAATTAACTATATGTATTTTATTTCGTTCCTATTGGTTGTTGCTAGATTTAAATATGGCCTGTACCAGAAGAAACGTCACCAAAAGCAGAAAGAACTATACCTACAACTGATTTTTGAGATGCTATGTCTCGAAAACTAAGGGAGACATAAAAAAATATATATTATTTATATTCGATTTGTTTCGTCGAGTTCTATACGAATTTATCATCATATTGTGGTTCCACGGTAATGATAGAAAGGCCGCGTATTTTTTTATTGTAAAAACGTTTTGCTTATGAGGCGAAAATTGGGGTCCGTTCCGGAATTCACCTTGCTGTCTGCGAACACCGTAATCAGGACTGCCCGCACGCGGAATGCGGGCTCGTGCTTGGTCCGTTGTACCTCCCAGATATATATGGCAGTACCTCAGCCATATTGTGTGCATCACTGGCGAATATTTTGTTGTAGTAATGTACAAGAAAAAATGGTGCCTTAATATCTGTAAAAAAAGATTAATAACACACTGAACGTTTTAAGTATCGAAAAGCAGTGTACTATAGAATCAGGTAAGTTGGAGAAAGAATGATTCACTGTGATAAAGTGAGCCAAAAATTGCTGATATGAAAATAAAACTTTGTCAGTTGAAAGGAATATACGAGCAAATTTATTTTTATTTTTTGTAAAAACAATTTTTATTCTTTTAATCCAACACAAAAATCATGAATCGCATACAGATATGAAGAAAATGTATTGCGTTGATGATGGTAGCTGTAAACACTGTACACTGCAGGATGAAAATTTTCTTATGTTGCGTGGAATATGAACTGTTTCTTTTTTACCGATTGCAGTTCGGTCATTAGAAAAGAAAAGAAAACCAGAGAGAAAGTGTCCTACAAATGCAAAACTGATCTCATCTCTTTTTAATCCAATTAACGTCTTTCTGTTTTGCGACGCGGTGGCGTGAAAAGATTTGCATGTAGTCACGCAGTGTAGATTACAGGGATAAGCTTATCACCACTTGTAAAAGCATAACGTTTACTAGTAAGTGGGTTAAGATAAAATCTTTAAATCACCATTGAAACCCGGCTTGAAGCAGAAAGTTTCTAATTTACTCTTATAGTGGTGCATAGTGGTGCAGCGAAAGCACAGGTTAAGGTTTTACCATGCATTTTATTTTTACCAGAAACGGATATCTCGGAATAGCGGTTAGGGGAAGATAACCAAATTCAAATTTATAAAAACAATGCGTCCTTTAAATCAAAGCAAAAGTAGTTACAAAGATAATAGTCTAGTTGTACAAGCCGTAATGTAATTTTATCAGTATTCTTACATTCCCTCTTACTTCATACAATACAAGTTTTTTTTTTTTTTTTTTTTTTTTTTTTTTTTTTTTTTGTACTCACTGCGCAAATTTTATCCAGAAGAAATGAAATCAAAACATGAGTGGGTTATTGAAATGGTACTATTTTTCTACTAAAAAAGTAATATAGTTTGAAACAATAGATTTTGATGAAATTTTAGGAACAACCCTCGTATGGCGATATCCTTGGTTTGTAGATTTCATTTGGGGCGGAATTCGTGTGTGATTTTTTAACAGTTACAGTGTTCGTCTTCTTCGGCTTTACTCGATTTTTTATAAAAGTGTTTACTGTAGTTTCCGTTACCGAAGTTTTTGTTTTCATTACAAGTATACTTTGTAGCAGGCGCAACAACGGAATAAAGAAAAGTTACAGTACAGATACTTAGTAAAAACGAGAGAATATTTCATAAGTGCAGATTAAACAAGGGACTGGATAGAAGGAATTTTTAAAAATATGTGAATTTTTTTCCTTGTAATATCCCATTTGGTATCAAAACGGTGATACTAATCGAAGTAAACGTCATTATTTATATTTATCAAAAGACAAACGTGTATAAACTGGTTAATTTTTATCCCTCAATGTTCCAAACATCCTAGTTTTATGTGGACTTGGTAAGTTGAGGTCACTGTGACCTACAAGGAAAGCACGATATTAGTTCTATTCGTTCCTCCAGCTAGTTAAAGGGAATGGAAGCCATCAAACGACAACATAAAGGACGTGAATCAATTCTTTAGCAAACGCGCCGTGACCACAACATCACTATGACCTGTAGCAGCACTTGCAATGTCAGTGGTACAAGCTGAAATGTTATTCTAAAGTATAGTTTAGTCTCAGTAGTACCATTAGCATTAATTTATATCAGACTCGTGACCTAGAACTTTATATGTTTTCAGAATGCGACATGAGACTGTGATCAAAATCGTGGTAAATTTGAGATATTATTCAGACGACTAGATAGACACTTACAGGGGCATTTTTTATTCTTCTCAGTACTACGCAACGAAAAAAACAAGCAAAATGAGCGGTGACAGTTGCGTATATTTAAGGTTACTATTAAAAATTGTATGCCTAATCATGTGCTCGTTGACCACTATCTGGTCCAAGATATTTTTAAAAAAAATATTTATTTGTATTTTGGCTACAAAAATACAGAGATCGATTTAAGTCGTTTTGTTGTCTGCTGTTCACCACATTCGCGTGAAGTCTGCCACTCTTAAGGTAGCCATACACGTGAAGGCCTGGCCTCCAGAAAATAGCCTACAGTCCAGACCTCAGTTGGCTTCACGATGGCAACATCCGGTGATGGTCATGTATTGCCAGCTGTTAGTTTGCTAATCGCAGCAAGTAGCGTCAAAACTCAGGCAAAAAAGTGCTTCAGAAATAATGAATATATTATGCAAAGAGTGGCAACTCAAAAGAAGAATATATTCTGATACAAATCTTATTTCGTAACTGAAGTGCCTTCCCTTATACTTTCATAATGATTTTAGGATGGACGAAGAAACTATTTAAATCTGTTATCGTCAGTCACTTCATATACGGTATTAAGAAGAAAGATACGGTTACGCGAAATGTAATTTCCCCCCTCCCCCCCCCCCCTCCATGAAAGACTCACCGCTACACTGCGGCTTTTCGTTACGTTAAGAAGCTATGAATATCTGAAGTTGGGCTGGGAGTAATTGACGAGGTTTCTGGACAAAAAAAAGCCAGCACTACTTCCTTCAGAGTACTACCGGCCGAGTGTAGCCAACCGTTGCTCACTGCAAGGCATTCTTAAACAGCCCATTTCGGCTTTAAACAGGTATTCATCGATGAATTTTTCTGCTATTGGCATTTGATTGGTCGAAAAGCCAGGTAATTTCATGGCAACGGTTTTACCAACGTCAAATCAATCTTCTTCAGCCGATTTTTTTAATCGTCTTTGACCGCAATGCATATTAACATCAACACATCTTTCGCAAAGATTCATTTTCTGAGGGTTTAATGTTTCCTCTTTTTCGGGTACCTGTAGGAGTACTCGCTGTCGGGGATGGTTCATGTGAACTTTGTTTTTCGAAATTTGGACTGGACTTGTTCTGTGGCTATGCTGCTGCTGTTTCCTGCCAGCTTGACGTAGGCAGATTCTTGCTTATTTCTGCCATGGTATTCCATGCAATTCACTTCCCATATACAGGACTCACTTTCATACAACCTAATAAACTCTTACTGCACACTGAAAATCACGAAACAAAACAGAGAGAAAAAAAACACTACACACACATATACCAGAAATCCTAAAGGGACAACTAAACGCCATACATACACGCTGAGGTTCTCACCCTTTCGTCCCGGCTTTGGAGGAATTAAGAATCTTTATTTTGTGAGCATCTTGTTGCATGAGCAGGCCACCGGAATGCTGTGACGGACTCAAGGAAATACCCAAACACGTTCCGGAAATGCTCAACGCTGGGACCATTCAGTCCAGACCATGAGAATTTCCCGTATGTGTATGACGTCCTTTGTACGATGCCTCACTTCTTCAAATTATGGATGAATCTTTCAATTTATGACAGTAAGATTTTTAACGGCTTCCAAGTTTCTTCATGGTGTTAAATGGAAAATTTTACCGAAATATATTACTTCTTAAGAAACTGTCAAATACAAAACTAATGAAATCATATTTACGTGGTTAATATTTTCAACTAAAGTTATGAACTTGGATTACTTAATTTACTGCCCGTCGTTTGTAATGAGCTTTCTGAAATCGTTCAGATATATAACATACATTTAATGCATTTTATAAGAGAACTTAAATGAATCTACCTAAACTGAATTTTACATTAATCTGAAAGTAAAAATGAGGAAATACCTATTTTCTGATCAGAATTGAACAGCTAAATAAAATCATAACTATACAATCCGGTTATAAGCTCAAAAGTTACAGATGTGACCAGAAGTTAAAAAAAATGTACATAAAACTCGGTTGAATTACAGATTTTAAAGTTTAATTAATGCTGTAATATCGTTAATGCAAAAGGAAGTAATAAAGTAAGAAATCTCGAAACAATGAAAGTGTTCCAGATGAAGATGCTTGCTGAATGTGCATAAATGGAATCTGCACTTGGGGAGTTTATTGTGGCTGTTGGAATCTGATGTACACAAATATGTAAGAGATCAGCCACTATGAAGAAACCAACTAAGGCACAGCAAGTTCTTTATCGTATTAAGTTACTGGCAACCCTTCTAAAATCAATCTGAACTATAAGGTCGGTAGTTATCGGAAACAGGCAGTGGTTATTAACACTAAATGCTTAAAAACTGTAATTGAAATATGTCATAATCACGTTATGTACAGTGTATAGTTTCCTCTAACAAAGTCACGTAATATTTGATAAGTGTATAGTGAAAATGGAAAATTTAGTAACAAACTTATCTATCTTTAAACTTTTAGCATTAGCTAACATAAATCATCATACTTACATAGTTTCATGACGGAAAAGTGAAGTTGTCTTAATGTTAGTTACGTAAGTAACATACACGTCACTTAAGTCGTAATAATTCTTATTGCAGTGTAAATTCAGAAGCGTTACACGCAAAGCACTAGGAAACTTTCTGTCGCATTTGAAAGAACTAAACTGGAAAGTATGTGGAGGAATGCAGCACGAAATTCTGAAGAGAAAATTTTGTGTTTAAAGTTGATTTTGTGCGTATTCAAGGAATCAGAAAATACACCAACACATAATCCACGGAATCGAGATAAAAGAAAGTTGTTACGACCTCCAACACGTTTGAGGTTTGACCACGTAAGCAAGAAATGATTAATGCGTTAAGCCAACCGGAAGGAGAGCCAACTGCAGGCTTCCAAAAATAAAACGACGCCGAATATTCTGGGAACAACATAAACACCTGGACACGTGAAGGTACTTATAGCTAGAGCTGTGTCG
This sequence comes from Vandiemenella viatica, assembly GCA_031002005.1. NCBI lineage: Eukaryota > Metazoa > Arthropoda > Insecta > Orthoptera > Morabidae > Vandiemenella > Vandiemenella viatica. Next base: position 173,957,744 of record JARYHS010009186.1, on the reverse strand, counting down.
TAATCGTGAAGTCGTATTTCGAGAAAAAACTTGTAGAGCCTATGAAACATCTGTCTTGCAGATACCCAAGGACAAAAAAATAATCTACCTAGAAGTCAACTTATTTTGATTGGTTCGTACCAAGATATATTTACTGTGCAGTACAACATGCTTATTTCCAATTACATTAGTTTATATATTAAAAAACTTATTTACACACCTTTCCTATCAGTGAATAGACAACATATAAGCATATTCCCAGCAGTGAATTTTCATTTTTTAAGACGATTTTAACTAAAGAATTTTAGTGGTACCAACTGAATGAAAGAGTGCATATATGTTTTTATCCCACATTATTTCCTACTGCGTAAGGTAATGGAGAACGAATGTTAAGAGTTAGTTCAATAGAAAAAAACAGGAATTAGTGCCACGTTAGAACGTATTACAGTCAACGTAAGCGTTGTCATAAGCGCAAAACCCATTACAACTAGAGTTAATACCCGTCAGGTGGCAGAGAGCTGTAATTCAAAACCACACTGTAACTGTTTGTTTTTAGGTCTTCAACATGCAGCTTTGAATTCAGAGAACTGAAAATGTCGACACTGCCATTTGAGGGTAATAAATAACATCCTACCATCATCGCGTGGCGGTGTGATATTCATGTCCCGCGCCTCTAATAAAGTGATAACGGCTGCAATAGTGAGGAGCTGAATCAGGCTTAATACTTTCTCCATACTGAAGGAGCATAAAACGTTTATTTTATTATTTCACTTGCAAGTGTTTTGAATAAATCTACAATAATGTCAGTAATTATCTTTCTCTGTTTATGAGTATGTGTTGTAACATCCGCCTTTATTATTCGTCTTTTATCTCTTCTTTTTGCTTCAATATCTTTTATGGCCCGTTTATTCCTTTTTGTGCCATATTAATATAAATCGGACTTCTTACACCATAGAATCATACACTTACCAGAAATCTTAATACGGGGTTATTACTTGGACAACTACAGTAAAATCAGTCATTAAAACAAGTCCCACATTTATTATTACTTTAAATATGGGCACATCAAATAACTAATAGAATCTTTACAAGCTTACTATTCTTTGCTTCCAAATAGGTTAAACTATCTTGTCCTTTTTATTAACTTTCAGAATCGCCTTTACAAAAACACACATTGATTTTAGCACTGTACAGTATATATATAAGAGAATAGAGAAAACCTAACTTATTTGAAGCATAGCAAGGTTACCTTCTTGGCGCAGTTTAGTCCCTGATCAAACTAACTGACCCACACTGAACAAATTCAGACAGCAAATTGAGGCTGAGAAACTGAGAGTTAGTTAATGTGTGTTAGGTTTTTCAAACAACCCGTCTTACTGGATTCCTCAGCGAGTGGCAATGATCGGGTTTCTCTTTCGTCCAGCTCAAAATGGAGATACCACCCTCGGCAAACCAATCTGAGGGGGGGTTGTCATAGCACCTGTGGCTTTTGGGCACTGCTATAAAAAAAAAAAACAGAAAGTTAAGCCTCTTGATCCCCTAACAAGGGCGTGATGTTGGCTTCCCGCCGCTTTGGTCAGGGCGCCGAAGAATCTGGCGGTTGACATCACAGCGTCACCCCGACAAAACCCTTAATGGCTGAGTATGAGCTTGGCTTCTAAAATGTCTTTAACGATAACTTCTCATTACTCTATTACATTACTTTTCTCTCCAAATGTACTAAATACTGCTCTTTACTTATCCTTATTACTAATTCTTACAGTTCTCTAAAAGTTTCCAATTTTCCGTCCTTAAAAGTTATTATTTACTATCAATTTTTCGCTGAACTGCCAACTACCTCATTTTTATCAATCCCATCATATCACAGTGTCTGTGTGTGTGTGTGAGAGAGAGAGAGAAAGAGAGAGAGAGAGAGAGAGGGAGGGAGAGAAAGGTGTTGCCCAGAAAAAAAGTGCAGTAATAATAACCAGACTCTGACAAAATTCAATTACTTGCAACAAATATTATGTATTATTAATCAGTTTGAAAAGCATTTATTTAAATTCTATACAATAAGATATGTATTTATCCTCCAAGCCTTAATGTGGCATATTACGTTAACTCAATCAAGAGCCATTAGTGCCTAACATCAGTAGTACAATGTGTTAGTCCTTACACTTGTTCAGTGAAAACAAAGAACCATTGGTAAATAACATGAACAGTAAAGTGGAGCATTATTGCTTACTGTATGTTCGGTAATGTCATTTTTCTGCCGCTTTTGTTCTTAGAGATGACTTTGATCAGATTATTAAATTTTCAGTCAATTTTAAAAAAATTACTATGTTTTTCGTTGCTTTGATCTACTTTCTTTAATTTTTAATTATGGTCCGTTGACAGAGTGATTATTATTAAGAGGCAGACGGGTTAGCTAGAGTTATTTGCTAAAAACGGTAATAGATCGACTAATTTTCTAGACTAGTTGTTTCGGAGGATGACGGAAAGACGAAATCTGGATGACCAATCTGGCAATCAAAACAGTCAACATTTAACCTTCAGTTATTTGTAAATCTGAAAACATCTCCGAAGTAATAAATAGGAAATTCTGTATGCAACTATAGCCAAACTACCAGTAAACCGAGAAGTTAGAATTTGATCATTGCAGGCTCAGTGATCTGATACTTCAGTGGTTAAGGCCTCTGACTAGAGACAGATAGAGGCCCGTTTTTAATTACTTTCTCGGATGGGATTTTCAAAGGCCCTCGATGTGAGCTTCACCAAGGGCATAGCTTGGTGTGCAATGAGAATTACGTCAGAATGCTTCAGTGGTTCGTATTTCACGTTAAACTGTAGGTTCGCTTTACTCGGTATGACTACGCCAACACAGAGGCGCATGCGAGGGAAATCAAAACGTTGTCAATTGGAGACCGAACCGTTCAGGAATATCCCGGACAATAATACCTTACATGTTATTATTATTAATTTATGTGTGTCCCTAAATTCCAGATCGCATAGAAATGTTCGTATTAAAAATAGGACACTGTTATACAAAGTTATTACAACACTTAAGTATTTATCGATCCATTGGGCATGATGCTTAAAGCTAAAATGCAGTACTCCAGAAATTCCTTATCCTAATTCCATAATTTGAAAACTTTTGGTGTTTTTATTTTAAAGAACTAATTTATAATGTGCCGCCATACAAGAGGATCAACAATACCTTCAGGATTTGCATGGTTATTATAAAAATGAGTACCTTCTTAACATACTCACGTTAAAGTACAATGATAACCAAAATTACGTTGATGTAATTTAATAGGGGAGATACATCATTTATTGGATTTTATTAGATGCAGTATGATTAAACGTTTATTTCTTTACATTGAGTGTGCACTACGTTATTTTTAAAGGCTCATTTGAGAAAACAGATATTATAAACACCGAAAACGTCCACTTAATGCTATTATTAAAATAAAAACAAATTGAGTGTATAACATTTCTTTCATTGCATACATTCCTGTAACGAAAATATATCTTTAAGTAACGCACCATAGAGTACAATCAAAATTCAATAATATCAACGTACTTTACAGACTGCCGTAATTGTTTATTTTTTTACGACCGAGTATGCTCTGTTGTATTTCAACAATCAAAAATTTCACGCAAAAAATTTCCGGGGTGCAATAAGCTATTGCGAAACGAAATAATAATCGTCAGTGACTGATGTTCTCTTGTCACGAACAGATGTTTTAAAAAAGATCCAATATTTGTGACGGAACAATTCCTCACAACTGTAAAAAACTGGATAGGATTATTATTAACAAACGTCATTAAAATAACGTATCAATCTTAATGCATTTTAAAAGTAGCACAGATGAAATATAATGTGATTCATAAGTTATTTCACCGTGGTTCGGATTGGACGTTAAACTGAAGGTCCCGGAGGAAAGGAACTGGCCATCCTACATCTGACGCAATGGCTTAGTACTCCTCCTTCGGTAGTTAGTTAGCTTTAAGTTATTTCAATACAGTGTAACAGTAAGAAATGATATAAAAACAGATAAATCAAAGTCCGTTATGATGAGGATATGCCTAGGAACTTCTGCGTAGGTCAAGTTCAGTTCCCGACTTAGAGAAAAAAAAAAAAAACTGAATCAAATAGGGCTATATCTCTACACATTTACTCTTCATTTCACAAATAAATGGCTGGAAAAAATAAGTTATCACCAGTGGTAGGAAACAGATATCAACGGATTGTTATTTTCGATGAACTAAAGAACAGCTGTTTATAAATAAAGGATAAATTAAAATTGTATCTCGTCAGTAGGCGGTATTAAGATAATGTTCGTTGCCAAGATACATCGGTGTTTTACTAATCCTTGGTAATACGAAAATAAATTTAATACACTTCGGTTTTGGAGGCATTTAAATTAGGCAGATTCTTTATTCTTAAATTGTAAAAAAAGATTTCCATTCGTATGAAGTCATAGATACTAGTACTATCAAAAGCATGGACAGTCGCCTCAAGCCATCTGCTCAACTCTGTGAGTGGGCAAGGAACTAAAACATTAATAAAATCTAGCATCTTATGCAGAGTATTCGGTGTTTCTTAGAACGTTTCCTATATCTATTCTAAACGTTTCAAAAATACGATAATCATTTAATAATCAGGTATCAAAATTTACTGCAATACGTTAAGTTGCAAACAAAGACGATAAAATTCGACTTCCAATTGAGAAATAGTTATCTGCCATGGCTGAAGTCTTCGACAATGAAAGTTTTCAGTTTTAGTTAGTAAATGATATTGTAGAATAAAATCAAAACTGGTACATATTACTTCACGCTAGCGTAGACAATAGAATGTATAAATCATATCAAATATTTACTATGGGTTATAACATTTCGTTTCAGATCGTACAGATGTATTAATACTACAGAGTATTATTAGTTGAATACAAATGATCAGTACTGAATTTGAAACAATAAAAGAAACATCGTGGTTGATTTTTCAGGGACCGCTGAAAACTTTGCTAGTAATTTCATAATATCGTATCTATAAATTTAGATGTTATCACACTTTTTTAACGAAATATGTTGATTTAGTTTAATTTTTATAGTGATTATAGATTACATTGTGTTGAAAGCACAAGCACAGTGAAACGAAGTTAAATAAACAAAGCAGAGATAATTTGGAGATTTTATATTCTCAGAAATAACGTCAAAACATGGCAGAACTAACAGCTGGATTTATGTTCGTGTTTATAGACTCTAACTGGTTGTTCACGAAATGAGTTTTCGCACCATTAACCTGTGGTGAGTTGGCACCTGAAAGAATACTTGTACACGCAAGACCATTTGCAGGCGAGTAATGAACAGTGATCCTATATCAAATTAACAGTAAGAGAAACATCCTTGCAGAACGGAAATGAAACATGCTATCTTCGGTTAAATGTTTATCTTTCGAACACATAAAGTAGTTATAATCTCATTTAATTAATTTTTTCTGCAACATACTTAGTTGATTTTAGTCTAAAGTTTTACGTTGTGTTATAATTATTTCAATGCTTCAGAAGAGAAATAACTCATTAACTTTTTCCAAGAGGTGGAATGTAGTTAGGAGGGCCAGATAACGCGAATGTATGGGAGTTATAGAACTAATGTTTTCTCTTCAATCCGAATACCACTAATTCTAAGAATGAGTTGATTCCAAGATAGTTATTGTTCAATGTGGACATTTGATAAGCGACTACAGTAATCAGTTAGTACGAATATTCCCATGATTTCTAATAAACCTCATACCATCCTGGAAAGTAACCATAGACAAAAAATTTAGCTCGTCAGTGACGCACCGCACTATAAAACAACAGAAAATTCTCACTACTGCCTTCAAGTAATAAAAACACTTACTATGTACTGCTTGTTGGTCGATGACAACCTAATATAGATTGAAACACCGAGGGAGAGGGAGAGAGGGAAAGAGGGAGAGAAAGAGGCAAATGATAACAAACGTTTGTGGCCAGTTGCAAGCAATATAAGCCACAACCGTATTTTATCTAACTTTGTGGTTGAATTGATTAATTTTATCAATCGGAAGCTTGATCACCGAATTTCTCTATTAAAAGAAACACTTAATTCTGCTTTTATGAAAGTTTTATGTCTGACATTATCTGGAGCTGATACTGAAAAACAGTTTTAGTTTAATCATATTGATGAAACATTAAATAGTTAGCTGTTTCGTAAGAAAATACTCTTCTATCCATTATTACATCCACAAAGTATTGTGATAATGACTCATGAATCAATTTCAGTTACAAATTTTAACCCCGAACTCTAATTTCTCTCGTAACTGAGCTAATAGTTTGTTGGACAATCTTACTTCAGATCGCAAGTGCCTAGGAAAACGTTCACCAAGACAGTGTCCAAAAACAGGAAAAATAAAATACAAAATGTACATCTAGAGAGTGTTAATATTTCAGCGAAATATATAACACGTGAAAGGACTATGCAATTTTATTAAATGACACTTTTAATTCCACAGATAGCATGCAACAGCATGAAACATACTGGCCCTGGCCCACCAAAACATAAACGATCTAAACCTTGTCTCATTTCCAGACACCTCTGAAGATTTATTGTAATTAAAACCTGCTTGTCAGTCTACGAACTTATTGCGGAAAAATGTGATAGCGGCTAAGTAAGAACTACGACTATATCTGTGTGTCTATTACATTATATTTAATGTCTGAGATAATTCAATATAACTTCGAATCCTTGGTTAGCTTTGACAACGTGATTTTGCTAGTGATACATAAAATTTACAAGTTGAGGACTAGATTGTGCACTCACAAAGCTTACAGAAAGGTAATGAGTCAAACATTCCTATTGTTGTTTCGAATTCTCCGGCAGGAAAAGGGTAATATTTCAGTATTCTACTCCGAGCTTGTTAAAAAAGTTACTTGAAACTGAAATCGTAACGTCATGTTTGACCAGTGACAGATGCGCTTATCAAAGTTTGATGGGCTAAAGGAAACTCATTTTGGTCTGTCTACGTCATTCATATTTCACAACAAGGATACTACAAATGTTTTAACTACACTCGAAAATACACAATATTGCGACTATCTATTTTAAGAAATTATAACATTCTATGAGAATACGGAACCTTTATTAGTAACAGCAATCCTTCCTTTCATATCACATTCTTCTGGTGTCTGTATTTTTACGTTATTTTCCCCATTAACGTAGGTTGTACTGGACAGGTAATAAATTATTATTATATTTAGGCCTTCGCTAATGATTTCGATCACACTGGACAAAGAAAATTCTACCGCAGTTATCTGGTAGACTTTATAATTATCATAATTAATTTACTAACATTCCTGAAAAGATCTAAGAAACACGTTACTGTAGTCGTAGACATTTTACGGTGAGCAACAAAACTATACATTTAATGATTAGTATTGATTTCAATTTCCTGGTCCACTGTAAATTGAAGACTTTGTTTTTACTATGGCTTTACGTCGACGGCTAAGGTCATAGGTCATTAGAAGCGGGATGCGACTGGGGAATAGGAACGAGAAGGAATTTCGGCCTTGGCTTTTTGAAAGAAGCATCCCGGCATTCTCCTGGAGTGATTTGGGGAAACCATGGAAAACCCAAATCTGGATGCCCTGACGGGGATTCGAACCCGCGTCCTCTCGAATGCGAGGCCAGAACGTTAACCGTTCACCCACCACGCTCGGTTGTGAGACTTCGTACCTTAGACTATAAATCAGATCGTATTCTTTTAAAGAAGGCTGTGTTAATATTTCAACAAAAAGTTCTGTGCTATGTTGGATAAAACTTACTAACACGCAAACGGACAAACAGTAAAACAATTCGAAAACATGTGTCTTTGCTAAGGAACCTCTCCTAATCGTTTTGGAAAAATAGAACTGTCACAGATTTATAATAGTTGTACCTCTTGTCCATGAATTCGTCTGCGTGAACCAAAGAAGCAATGCCTACTTGAAAATTATTATCATTAATTTACTAATTTTGTTTCAAATTATGTGAGGAACCAGCAGCATAAAAGGTATTTTATTTTATACGTTGTTTCCTCATTAAATCATTTGCAAGTGTCATTACCAAAAATGCTGCGATCAAATGCAAGTTTTCTTTTTAACAAATCGCTTCATGTTAACTCTCTCTGGCTTCGCTATACTGCTGCAATCTAGTTTGTAATACGAAAAGAACAAACTATTTAAACCAATACGAAGATTGAGACGTCAACATCAGTATTACCAGATAAGTGCGAAATAGTAAGTCCGTTACTATAAAACACGTAGTTAAACCACATGGCTTTTTTTTAAATTTAATCTGTAAAGCTTCAGGCAGCGAATCGTAGCAAGAAATAAGGCACGCAGAAAAAAAAGTTTCCTGTGTTGCTATCGAACCTACGACCGTTATGACAGGAACAAGGCACCTTGATAAGCGCAGCTATTTGACGCTTAATATTTATACTTGTATAGACTGTGCATATTAAAATTTTTAACCCTAGATTTAGCACATCTCTCCTTGGCAGCTTACACAAATAAAACAAAGGCATGGCTGAGAAAAACTGACGACAGAAGCACATTTTAACTACCCACTCCGGCGCTAGATCACGTAGCATAATAAGAAATGATTCTATTTATAAGTCAGAGACTAAACTTATAAGCATCATGTTTGCAAAATTCCACTTAGTTAGCGGGTTTAGAACATGGTGAACAATTCTGCCACTGCCAACGTTTCGACACTTAATCTGGGGCCTTCCTCAGGGCTATTTCGGGCTGATGTATAGTCTGCTGATGTCTGGCTACATTACCTCTTCGTATACCTGCAGACGCTCGTCGTACACCTGCAGTCGAAAAACAACGTGCTGTGACCAGCCGTCAAGCAGGAGATAGTGCTGAGGAAGGCCCCAGGTTCGGTGTTGAAACGTTGGCAGTAAAAACATAATTGACATAGTACTAAACCCGCAGAATAATTAGAATTTTGCAGACAACAATCTTTTCGTCTAATAACACCAGGTCAAAATTGAATGAATAGTGGACGAAACGGACAAGTAGATAAAGACAGATGACCTTTTACTAATGTATAATAGCGCAGTTAGATTACAGAATGTTCAGCTTCAATTTTATGAAGCTGCTCTATTCAAGTCTTTTTATATTATCTGATATACGCAGCCTGGGTACATATGAGGAAGAACTAATGATTTTAGCATTGCCATAGGAAACAAGAAAATGGGTAAGCACGGAATAAAAGCCATATGTTTATATATCAAGATGCCGTCGAGACATCCTTCAGCTACTGACTTTTAAATGGTAGCGCCCGGAAAACAGGTACAGTGTTACGTTGAAACTTTGACTCACCTTGATGGGCGACGGACGTGATGACGAACAGGTGGACCAGCACGGCTAGGGCGACAAGTGACAGGCCGCACTGCGCCATGACGGTAGCAGGGCCCGGGACAGCGGCTGGGCCGCCCTTGAAGGCTTGGTGGCTGCGAAGCTTGCAGCAGCTGCAGCGGCGGCCGCGGCACAGGCAGGAGGTGGCCAACGCGGGCTGCATCACCACGGCCGCATGCCCGCGGAAGAGACCGCCGCTCAGTGCGCGCCGACACCCGCCGCGTTAACACTTTGCACGGCCGACAGCATGGCGCTGGGAGACTCACTGTGCGTTTCAGCCAGTTGCTTCGGCTGCTCTGCTGCCTCTCCCGTTTCTCCTCTCCTCCGCGACAGGCGCTTTTTTATTGCCTTTGTTATTCTTTCTGTCGGCGCCGCGCGTTGAAACACTGTATGCGCCCACGGCTGGCTGTTTATGTGTCCGGGAGTCGCGCCCGCTCACACGTTATTCAGCTGCGGAAGGAAGCACTCAGCCGGGGTGCATTAAAGAAACGGAGGGCCGCGGCACACATTTCCCATCTCTCTCTCTCTACCACACACTCTATCTCTCTGTTTTTCTACACTCGTCCGTTACTTTTTTATAACTCCTGATCCTTTTCGTGGTCTGCGGATGACAGCAACGTTTTGACTGGGAGCCAAGGCGGCGGAAGAGACGCTGGAGGAACACAGATGACAAGCTGGAGCAAAGCTAAGCAGCTGCCACTTCCAATATTACACCGTCGGAGCGCTTTCCTCTCCTCTCTGTCCCTGCGGCGGTGACGCGGATATAAACTGCTGGACAGCTGCTGCCTCTGTCTCTAACGCCACGACTCTTCCTCTGACTCCGCTTATTTTTAGTACCAGTCGCACAAACTAACGAACACCAGACGTGATTTTAACTCCTCTTTTTCTCTGTCCGCTCTCTTTTATGATGCGAAGCCGTTTCGTGAGGCCGAGCAACGGAAATGACGCACACCCTAACAAATATCACCAGTCGCACAGAGTGAGCGGTGGCCCTTTTATAAAGTGGAGTTATACGTATCTAAAACTGTCACTCGCGCCTTCAAAGTGACAGAACACTTAGATGAGAGGAGAAAGTTATTTATGCAGTGTCATTAAGAGATATTTACAGGGACAACAGAAATATTACTAACACAGTTAGCCTCTACGCTAAGTGCTTGCTGCTGTTTCAGTAATGTAGATGAAAGTAGGAAAAGATATACGCGATATTTGAAAAGTACGAGTTGTATCTCTAAAAAAATACTTTCCACGCTACTGTATACAGAAAAACGTAGCTATGATATTACGGTGAGTTAATTACATTAGGCCCTTAGATAACAAGCACTGCTTCTCAGAGAGAGAAATTTTTGTCACTAAGTATTTTCGTTCAGATAGTCCAAAACGGCGAAGTCATGACGACAACGTTGACCTGTCTCGATGGCAGCAGTGTTCTGCACCGTGCCTCGCGGTGCTGCGCTGTCGTACTCGATGTCTTACAGACGCGGCCGACGCTTCCCGCTCGACGTTTACACGCCGACTGCTGCTGCGGCGGCTAGCGCCCCTCGCGGGCAGTCTGGCAAACAAACCGCTTCTGGACCCTGCCGCACCGAGGCGCCACTGAACGCATCCTCTGTAAGTCATATTGCTACAGCTGACTGCAGAAAAAAAAAAAAATATTTCTTAGCATCACGCTGCTCGTTGCGAACCGTACACGCTCAATCGTTTTAATCATAGATAGTCAGCAACAGCAAAATAGTGGCCCTTCTCCGTTAGCACTAGGTTGGTTTCTGTACCTTCACAACCAAATAAAATAGTCTGTCAATAATTTATGCACATTTAAAAAAGGAAGAAAGGCAGAAAGAAAAGTACAGCGCGAATCGGCATGATATTTACGCTAAAAGTTAATTCCTTATACATGACGAATCGACCATTCAGATTTTCGTCCTCTCTTTGCAAGGTTTAATGGTTCAAATCCTGCCTTTGGCACTGGTGCTTTCTCTTTTATATTATGTCTGTTAAATTTTTTACGTTATGAGTTTTTCGTTTTTAGTTTTTCCTGTCCCGATTCTATTCTTAAAATATTTCATCCCAACCAATAAACTGAAAAAATATTGCAATCTGCAATTATGACTTGGGTAAAGTCGTAACAGCAAGGAAATTAACATTTAAAAGAAGCACGTAAAGCTCACGGAATGGTCGCAAGTGCTATTTAGCTTTTTGGAAAATATTAATAGTAATAAATTTCCTCATTTCCCGTTCAGCTCGACACTAAGTTTCAAATGTAGCCAACGCCTATCGTTGTAATAAATGTAAATATTTGTATAAACTTGAACCACTTCATTAGATCTTCTTCATATCCATTCTCTCACTCTTATCGTCCATATTTTGGTAGTTCATAATTTGGCTTTCCAAATCTTTCCCGTGAGTCTTGATCGATTGATGTCTCCAACCATTCAAACTCAGACAAATATACTCCATCACTTTAACACAATGGTTGCTAGTTAACAGTCCGTGTGTGGTAGGTTCAGTCATTGTGTTATAATTTCATCAGACGATAGAAAGAGGTAGAGCACGTTTGAAAGTTGTGGATAGTTGGTATTGTTCAAATGTTAAATGTTAAATTATTAACGTGATGAGTTTCTTATTCCTACATTGAGGATCTGGAATGTCTCCAACCGGGGTCTAAGAAAGCTAAATGGAGGCTTTGGTAAATAACAAAAATATATTCATTTAGGTTTTTAATCAATTAATTTAATGTTTACAGTTATTAATACGAATAATGCAAAATATCTGGACATGCAGCTAACTATTCAAATAAACACCACCGACAAAAAAATTCTTTTAGTTACATTCAACACCGAAATAATAAAAGTAATACGACAAATATATTTCTTCTGGTAAATCGCAAATTTGACAGGCAGACGTTCTAAAACTATGGTACACTGATTTAACAATATATTAGATCCACTTAATTTTCTTTATGGAATTTAGAACTTCATAGTTGTGTGCTGTGGGCAGTGATTCATTTACAAGTGAGTTCTGATCACATTTACAAACATTCTCTCGATAGACAACCGAAATCCACTAACGAGAACGATCTTTCCAAACAAACAGCCAGATTGTATAACTTCGCCCCGATGAGAGGCAGTTCAGTTCATCACGAAAGCCAGCGAAGCAATAACGGAGCATTATGGACGTCTGAAATATTTCCACAGGCTATTTACCTTTAAATAAATTAAAAGGGATCGTACAAGACAATTTTATGATATCAATTCCATCTATATTTTACCAAAGTCTTTTTATAGACAGTAAACCAAAATGTAGGGATTACATCATTCAAACAATCCACTCTAATACGAAAGAGTTATACTGGTCGTCAGACTGAAAAACTATAAACGACTGGAAAGGAACAAAGAAGTTATTTTAATTAAATAGAAATTTTTGATTATCGTTGAGATGTCTCGTAAGTGTCATCCGGTTTTATGGTGATGCACTGATCATGGTAAGTGAACGTTAAAAATATGGGCTGCCACGCGTCGGAAAGAGATTTTCTATCCCCGTATGGCCATTCAGATGTCAGTTTTCAATAGTTTTCTGATATTATTCTAGGGAAACTAATGGGTGGTTAAGACAAAAAGCGTAATGTTCTAACATATTTAAAATTTCGTTGTCCAGTGTATAAAAAAGCCGGTTGTTTTTTTATTAGTATTTTTATATTAACAGAATAATATGTCTGTGCTCTATTGGTTATGTAATCTGGAACATCAGCGGTAGAAGAGTGAAGAAATTTGTTTATGATTTTTCAAAATTTACTTCATCCAGTAACTTCTTAAAACTTCCCCTTTTTTCGTTTCATTGAATACAAATTTCACTCCTTATGTTTTTAATCTTAGAGATCCTTAGCATTAGGTGTCTTATTCTGTGTAGTTAAAACATTACAAACATTTTCTTCTAATCAAGTTTTGATATGTTTTTTCGATCTAAGATATTTAGCGTAATGTTATACGGTTTCCAGATCCTCAATCTTTTTTTGAAATAAAGTTGTTATCCCTCTATCTAAGGTTTCATGTGTTACTAAATTAACATCTAATGATTATTTTATGTATCTTCGTGTTCTGCCCTAAGACACATACTAAAACGAATGATATACTGGAAGATGGCCGATGTACTTTTCTCGTTATGACTTAATCCTTTGACTGCTGTTGACGAGTTTACTCGTCATGCTGCCTGCTGCCACCGTGTGCTAATGACGAGTTTAGTCGCAGCCGCCGGTTTTCCCCTGAGAGCTGTTGACGAGTTAAGTCGCACCCGTCTGCCGCTACCTGAGTACTGATGACGAATATATAAGCGCCGCTACCTGAGTCGTACTGCGGACTTCACGCCCCATTTCTCAATAGCCTTTTGCAGTTCTGGTCGCTAGCTTATCGTCCGAATATTTTTCTTTTGAGAGTCTAGGCTTCGCTCTACAGTTCACTGTTCAACAGAAATTACATCAGTGTTTTTTTTGCCCTGTATTTTATAAAGAAAATGGCAAGACGTCGTGGGTGAATTGAGAAAGAAATCATGGAGATACTTACGAGGAGCGACACTGAGGATGAACTACTTGATTTTGATGGAAGTGATAGCTTTTCCACAGAATCGGAAAGCTGTAGTCCTAAACCATACTCGTCAGCAGGGGTGACAATGCAGTCTCATGTTTCAATAAGAGATGTTAGTTGTTCTGAATCTGAAGAATCAGAATGTGATAGTGAAACGCCTACGAAGAAATTACGTCTTGGCGATAAATATGACTGGAAATAAAATGATTTTCGTCCAGTTAGTCACGCATTTGATGGTACACTATCGGGACATGTGTGTCAAATAGGGAATATTCCGAGTATTCTGTCAGTTTTCATGTTATTTTTTTACAGAAGAACTGATGAAATATATAGCTGATGAAAAGAATCGGTTTTATATAACCACTATGGAGAATACACCAGAATCAGTGCATTCTCGAATATCAAAGTGGAAAGGTACTGGATATGATGAAATGTATTGTTTCATAGCTATTTGCCTTCTGATGCCTGGCGTGAAAAAAATTGAAAATTAGCGAATATTGGACCATAGATGTTCTTCTAAATACTCCAATTTTTAGTGAACTTATGTCCAGATACCGCTTTTTGTTACTCTGGTGAGGTTTCATGAGATTTAGCTGGAATGCCCACTCCCACCCCTCCCCCCCCCTATTTCACTTCATTTAATTAATTGTCAGACACTTCATAGCTTTGAAATGTTGAATAATCTGTTGAGTACTTATGTGGAGCAAATTTCATCAAAGAAACAAAATTATGTATAATCGGGTAATTTCAAAGCGCAGCAAACATTCAGTCAACATCGAGATATTTTGGGAATCTACATTTACAAAGATATTCCGCAAGCCAAATTTCGGTGTGTGGGGGAGACTGCTTGTACAATTATCATTTTCAGGTGTCTTTTTATATTCGTGAATAGCGCGAGGAAACATCGGATGCCTATAACCTATAACTCTCTTTACGTGTTCGAATATCCCTAATTTTACAGTCGTGGTCTGAACGCGGTATGTAAGTGTGGAAGTAAAATATTTCTAGCATCTTCTTCGAATCTACGCTCTTTAAATTTCAACTATAACACTTTAATACAGTAAGGAACCTATAGAAAATTGCAGTTGTTATAAACGGGTATGCTAGAAAGAATAGTAAACTATTGAGGTAAATTTAAGAATCACGACGCTTTCGACATAAGCTGCAAAAACCGAGTAAAAACTACAAGCAAGATATAATTATTAGTGACCAAATAGGGTTAATGATTCAGTTTGATTCTGCAGTAATTTATTTGCAGAGAAACTAGGTAGTGAAAGCATTAATTGTGTATCAGCCGTGAGAGGTCACAGTGCTTCGCCAGAAATATTCAGCACTGGGTGAGTGGCTCCAGGAATAAGTACTTAGCACAGGTAGTGGGATTACGCTGCAGGCCGCAGGCCTTAGCGCGGCAGGTAGACAATCCGCCGTCAGAAGTCAAAGTGTTAATTTCGTGTAAATGTATAGCCTTGATGATTGTAAGGAGCTTTTGTTAAGCGTAGTTTGTTATTCGTGTTGTGAGACAGCAAGCAGTTTAATGTGAGTACAATCATTCCATTCTCAACGAAAGGCAAGAACTGCTAGATTTCGCCGAAAATTGATGAACCATGTTTAATAGTGTCGCATTCATGCCCTAAACGCAATGCGGAGACATTTGAGATCTAAACAAGGCTATTCGAATATAATCAATAGTTAGTAATTGTTCAATAGCACTTCCCACCACCTCTCCTCTATGACACACTTAAGATCACAGAAAAGTTATGGAAAACTCCAAGTTTAGTTACTGCGCCATAAAGACCATGACCACTGCCATAAGTGATTGTTGTGAAAAGGAACTATCACTATGAAGCTTATACGAAATTCAAAAAAATACTAGGTTAGGTTCTCACAGCCATATGCACTCTCCAACGATGTCTATTTTTTCAATACATTAACAATACATTTCAATACATTAAGTCAAATTAAAAAGAGTTAATAAAAATTATAAATGACGGATATTAAAAATAGTAAACCAGGAGTTAATGTTAAGAAAAGGCTATAAGACAAAACAGTCAGACAGTTGTTGTATTAAAAAGGTTTCAGCTCATATTTCTGGTTTATTATGATTTTATAGACACAACAGGCAGTGCTTAATTTTCAAGGAATACAATGAATATTAGCGTATAAAGATCCGTTCTAATCGATAAGCGAATGATTGTAACAACTGAAACTTGAAATAGTAGGTGACACTGAATATTAACGGTTCATAGATTAGGTTGAGAATATTTTGTTTTAATATTGCATTTTCCTAGGATATACACGTTTTTTAATCCAGAAATTAGAAACTATACCAGTTACTGTGAGTAGGCCGTAGTTTACTGGATAATGGCTGCAGCTTTGCTGTGACGAAATAGGCGTCAGGTGTCAACCACTCATCCACTTGGTCAGAAGCCAGCCTTTTTCTTCCACATCTACAGGTAGAGCTATTAACTTGACAGCACCAAGATTGTATAAGAAACCAGAGAAACCATAACTGCATTATAAAACGGTCTACTAAGTATCTATAAAGCCTTAAGTTACATATGAATTACATGTAAATATTGTAGTAAATAACTAAGAAATTGTTAAAAGATTCTGCCAAATTAAGTTTCCTCAAGTTTACTTCGTTCTTAAAAAATTTCTTTACTGGTATATATCCACAATAACTGCATTATAAAACGATCTACTAAGTATATATAAAGCCTCTGAATTAATTTAATTTAGCTATATATGGTGGATTTAAGTTAACATTTAAAGATTTTGTGCTACCTCTAAATACCCTTTTAATATTATGACTCTTTTTGACCAATAGTATCCCCAGTAGTACTTAATAAGAGTTTGTATCATTAAACATAATTTTCGATGGGACTATGTTGTTTATTCTTGAATCTCCAATTAACCGTCAGAAGCTAGAAGTTATAACGAAGTCAATAGAGAGGAAAAGTTTGAGATATTCAAGAGAGTTGCATCACTGTACAGCAATAAGTGGACAAACACCCGGTATAACGTCTCAAACAACAAAAACTTCCATCAACAGGATGGTCTCTAACGCCTATTTCAGTGGTTCCCAATTAGTGGTACGCGTACTCTGAGGGTTACGTGAGATTGCTTCAAGAGGTAGGCGCGGTAATCTTTTGCCCAAGGTAATCACTAAGATTCTACAAATATTACTATAGCCAAAATATATTTTAAGACAGTCAAACCGTATGTTTGCACGTGTGTGTGAATTTTATTTCAGTAATGCTGTGGTTGTGCGATGCACTAGACTGGGATGAATGCAGCAGCACAACTAACAGGGGTAAATGAGACTAAACTCCTTCTTGAAGTGGTACTCGGTAAAACTTATTTGGGAACCACTGACTATTTCAAGCATTTGCTATTCAGGTATGATATCCTCAGTCACTCAAAGCACTACGGTCACAATAAAAGTGGATGTTTTCTGTCGTAGTGAAGAAATTATGTCGTGTCATAGTTTTAGGAAACTCACTGGTATGATGAAAGCAGAAAAACACTTAATGATGGGAGATTAAGCGCTTTAAGAAATAATCATTAAGTAATCAAGCTAATTTTTCAGCTACAAAGATATGTCGCACCATATTGGAGAACTAGAATCAATTGTTATCAGGTCATTAAGAAAATGTAGGCTTGTAGTTGCAAGTGTAGTAAATTAAAAAGTAAGGTCTTAAGATTTATAAATAACCTAGAATCGTTTCTGTGTCTTCCTACATGACGTGAATATAGCAATATTGACGTCTGTAACAAAGCATAAGATATTTGCTAAGTTATTAATTACCCAACACTTATAAGTTTCATTGATGCAATAAAGTTTCCATTGATGAATTTATGAATACATATTTGCAGACAAACAAAATTAATCGTTTGCTCGTTACTTCTCAGTGTACTGTTATGCTTAAATGTGTCTGGGCCGTCAATCAACAAACACTAATTAAGGCAAAGTCGTCTATAACAAAGTACCGCTATTAATAGTTTAAAAGAAAGTCAATCACTTAATTTCGTTTTCTCATTTAGCAGCATCGGTGAATATATTAATCTTAAGTGTTTTGAATTAAAGTTGCTCATTAGAATTTTAGCATCATACGCTTTTCGTATGAAATTTAATCATGGAAATCTTTATCGGAACAGCTACGCTTACGATGCGGTCTATGCTTCCAACTAGCAGTATCCTTGTAGTAAATGATATACTATTCTGGCTAGTCTAATCCACTCAAAGATCCGTGGTTGGATGTGATACAATATTTCATCTCAGTTACGATTCTGACTTCTGTTATATTCTGAAACAATTCCGAAAGTAAATATACATGAAACAGATAGCAAATATAATACAAATAAGAGTTTTTGAAATATTGTTTAAGTTCAATCGTTTTACGATAAAAGAGAAAAATGTCGAAGCAGCTGTCGGGAATGGATTGCGTTATAATTGCAGCACATAAATCAAGTGAGTTCGGGGAAATATTCGTCTGCAGAGACCGAAGGGGGCAGCAATGGGTGGGGGAGGGAGAAGGGGAAGGCTGATGTCCTAATTACGATGGGTGCGCGCGTTAGAGGACCCTCATATTTTCGTCCTTCTGGCCTCGAGAGGCTGCTAACTGATTAATCAGCTGTCACGGTGCGCTGGTAGCATAACACCTCGGAGTAGGCGGTCACTGTGCAGAATACCCACACACCTCAGTAGCTCTATTGAAACGTCTAGGAATTCAGTAAGCAACATGTTAAATAACATCACCATAAACATGTTGGTATGGGCGTCTTCTGCCAGAGTGTATAATATTTGCAACAATGCATCCTTCTCAGGTTATGCTAACAAATACTTCAATAACGAGTCACATATTAATAGAAGAAATAACTTACTTCCTTTTTGCTACAGAGCTCTTGTCTGAATTGATCTGTCACTCTTAGTCGAAGAAATAAAATCTTAACATAAAAAATGGACTCACCCGCAATTTGTATATAACTTCCATTTGGATTGAATTGGTACATCCATTTGTTAGAGAGATGACTTCCAAAAAAAAAATAGCTGAATATTTGCAGACGATACAAAACATTTTCTTAAATATAAGAAAACGGTGAAATGTTATAATCAATAGCACATAATCCTTACGCGTTAGGGCGAGCAAATATTATTATAATGGCTCATATGGGCTCCTGGAAATAGTTACGTTAGTATTAGGTCATACTTTTCTGAACAACATAATAATCATATCAGGAAAAGAGCGTAGGAATTAAAAGATGTTTCATAGAAAAGGCAACCCTACACTTAAATATTTTTACGAGTGAATATAAATTCTAAGGACCATTAACTATGCAGAAGCCTAACCTACGCAAAAGAAGAAACATGTCTGCATGAGAGATAAAAAAAAATACAAAGCCTGGTGGTTGAGTAGTAACGCTCAAACCTGAGATTCGGGAGGAAGCGGGGTCAAGTCCATATCCAGCAATGCAAATCACTCTAGAAGAATATCTGGATGGTTCCTTCAAACAAAGCCATTACCGAGTTCCTTTCTCTAATAATCCGGACGTCAACGATCTGTAAAGCACCAAGCAAAACCTGGGAAACGAACAATATCATGGGCCTTGTCAACTTGTCGCAGGGGCCAATCATGATTAGATTAGTGAAACAAAGTAATAAATTATGGTATCAGTATGCCAGTGTCGAAATTCGTTGGAATTCATTGAAGTTCTGATTCTGATTGACTGGAAATCAAAGGTACTGTTAAAAGTGATCGTGTAAAAGTTGGGGGCACAGTAGAGCTTTCTTTGTACTGCGACTGGTTTTAGTCGTAATTTTTATTTTCACTATTTTAGAACTTACTCTGTAGTTATTCGGAGTACTTATTCCAATTGCTGTTATTTGGAATGAAATATTATGTAAAGAAAATGAGGGGATGTACCAAAAAAGTAAGGTAATTATGTTACGAAACTTTGGTCTGGTAATTGCTTGGATATGGTGGTGTAGTGTTGGACCCACATTTTTGGAATCAAATACAGGAGATTAAGAGAGTGCGAAGAAGGGATGCTAGATTTGTCTCTAGAAATTACCGCAGAACACAGTCAGTAACTGATGTGTTAAGGGATCTGGAATGGGATTCACTGGGACACGGGATGAGGCTAAAAAAGTCTTAGGAGTTTGCAAGGCGTATATTGAAAATGAAGATTGAAAAAATATTGGTGTAAGAATTAGGAGTAGTGTATGGAAAGGAAAATGTAACCATGGCTACAAGCTGGCACTCGATTTCAGGCGCAAGGGTGTGAGAAGATTTTCTTTCGTAGGTACGGGTTCATGAATTGGAATAATTTACCAAGAGAAATGTTGAATAATTTACCAAAAAATCCGAAAGAATTTAAAGTTCGAATAGAAAAAAGTAGGCGATTACAGGAAAACGAGAAAATGGGCGTGTAAGGAAATTGTCCCGGGAGAGTACTCAATTAAATTAAATTAAAGATTACATGAATCAATATCATCAAAAAATGGAACAATGCAACCGGAAGTAAAAAAAAATGACGAAGCTCTCTCTCTTTCTAGTATGGTGAATCCTGAAGCCTTTAATTACGCTTTTTTTTTAATTCTACATGTTATCCTTCTCCATTATTGAGAGAATTATTTCTTTTAATTTTGTGTTATTTTTATGGTGAGAGTTTGTATTGACTACCTGCATAAAGTTACTAGATTGCAATGAGGACCTGTTTGCCGGGAGCAGGCAGCGCCAATACCTCAGAGCGGATCAGCAGGCAGTCAGTTGATCTTCAGCCGAGCTGGCGGAGCGACTGAAATACGGCAGCCAATCTCCGGTGGTGTAGGCGCGCTACGAGCCAATGAGGAACAAGCTGCGGCATGCGGTACCCAGTCCATTAAGGACCCGTCTCTGCCTAACGCTATCACAGCGGCCAATTCGATTTCGTTCAATTCCGCAGAGCAGTTTCGGTGATACAGCTCGTGTACTTGGTAGAAATGTATTCTACTCTCGTATATAATTACATTACGAACTCTAACTTAAACTGGCTATAATAAAAGTAGGGAATCACGAGAGACATGCATCAGTTAAAAAGGGTGTGAGACAAGGTTGTAGCCAATCCCCGTTAATATTCAACTTGTATGTAGCAGAAGCGATGAAGAAAGTCAAAGAAAAATTTCCATGTGGCATAAGTTTCCAGGGAGAAAAAATTAGTATGCTATGATTTGCTGATGACATTGTCTTGTTAGCAGAGAGCGCTGAGGATATTTAGAAGTTACTGAATGGCATGAACGAAATATTGAAAGAAGATTTTGGACTGAATATAAATCAAAGCAAGACATAAGTGACGAAATTTAGCTGAAATGATACCAATACTAGTAGATTAAATATCAAAATAGGATCGGATGCATTAGGAGAAGTAAGTGAGTTCTGTTACTTGGGAATCAAAATAAAAACCAATGGCCAAAGCAGGAATGATGTTAAAAGCAGAATAGCAGTAGCAAAAAGAGCCTTCATGCAAAAGAGAAACCTATTAGTTTCAAATATTGATCTAGGAATTAGAAAGAACTTTTTAAAACTTTATGTGTGGAGCACAGCACTTTAAGGTAGCGAAACATGGACTTTAGGAATACCGGAAATAAGAAAATTGAAGTATTTGAAACGTGGTACTACAGAAGAATGCTGAAAATTAGGTGGACAGACAAAGTAAGAAAGTTCTGAAAATGATAGGTGTGAAAAGAAGTTTATGGAAGAATCTTACAGAAAGAAGAGACAGGCTGTTAGGTCATATTTTGAGACATGGTGGATTGGTTAATTTGTTAGTGGAGGGAACAATCGATGGTAAGAACTGTAGAGGAAGACAGAGATTAGAATATATGAAGTAGATAATTGATGACATGGGTTGTAAGGGTTATGTAGGAATGAAGAGGTTAGCACAGGATAGGAAGGGATGGAGGATTGCATCAAACCAGTCGAAAGACTGACGAAAAAAAAAAAAAAAAATACCGATAGTTCTTATGACAGTAATTTGAACCCTGCTATCCTGCACTCCACCTGGCATCTATGATAGGTACTGGTACTTAAAATGTAATGTGAACAAGCCAGCCACCTCATTTTCCCACATATTTCTCTATTCGCTCGCATCTAATGTCAGTCATGACTTAGTTATCACGTTGGTGAAACATATGTTTTCTCAACCGTCTGTTTTCGCCAGTTTGACTGGCGCTCGGTCTTAGCAGAGACATAAATAAAGCACAGCCGGCGACAAATTGTTCTGAAATTACGGAAGACGGATGGGGTCTCTTTAACCTGCAAGAGTGGTGATGGTCAAATTGATTAATATTTCAAGTATGAATTTTGCATCCCCATGATTTAGGTGGGCTTAACATGTCATCTTTCCTACTACTGAATACCAGCTATTGATATCGTTTAATGCATTAGTGTTGATAGCTATTGTGGCAGTTATATATACGTCTAAATTATATCCACTGTTTAAGTAATCTCCAGAACAGAATTTTATTCTGATTTTAAGAGCTTGGTCCAAAAATTTCAAAGTGTCAAACGATCTACATGCTAAAGTGCTCAAATAATGAAATGGTACCATGTACAAAATTTTATATTTTGAGTGGGTCATACATTCACCAAAGCCGAAAGCATCTAATGCAGTTATTTAATGATACTGTATATGAGTTACAGTTATGAACTTTTAATTAAATCGCAAACAATACCACCAATCTCTGTATAAGACGGGAATTAATAATGCTGAATAAAGATATTGTAATGATAAGAGGGCATATGTATGGTTAAAAGAATATAGCCACAGGGAAAAATGTTCATATAGCCCATTTGGTTTTACTCTCTTTCATTTGGAGAAGTGAATTCGTTGTCATTCTCCATTGACTGTTATCTTCTCTTTTCTATCTCAAACATTGCAGAAGTTATCAGATCCATACTGTTTACAGTATCTGGTTTGGATTGCGTGATGTATCGACAGAAGCCGTCAGCTCTTTGGAAGTGATCCCACTGTTTATCCAGTTTGGTCATCTCCTATCACTCTTCCACAGTGCCAATCTAAAATCAAGCAGACTTCGCATTGTGTACATATTCTCTGTGTGGAGACGTCAAAAAGTTTTTTTACCATGTTCTTCCTAAGATTATAATAATAATGTAGTGTAAAAGAACCGCAGCAATAATTTTTACTTTGGAAATTTGGTTTGTTATAAGGTACCAATGGGGAAGCCAGGGAATAAATGTTGTCTTCTCCTAAATCATCTGAATTCTCATATTGAGTTTTCTGTCTGAGACCAATTTAAAAAGTTATAGAATGCAAATTCATTTTCAAATTTCGTCTCTTAATTGTATATTTTAGTTGCTAGATTACGGAACGATTTGCGTGAATGATAACTCTAAAGCCTTGCATTCAGGACGACCAGTGTTGGATCACCGGTTCAGTCAACTGGATTCAGTTTTCCTTGATTTCCCGAAATCACTGCAGGAATAATGGCCAAATTCCTTACAGTTATCTTCTAACAGAACAATGGGACCGCTTCATTAACAATCTAGGAAAAGATGTAACAAGACCATCACCCACAACATTCAAAATAATTAAAAAGTTAAACACAGAAGTAAGGTGTGACTCAGACATTCAAGTAATAAACAACGAGACACGGGAAAAATATTTCCAAGAGCTATGGACACAAAATCAAGCACACAATGAAATGGAGGTAATATTCCTGCCAGAGACTAACAGCCAAGATGACATTCACTATAGAGAGTTAGAATTAGTGCTGAAAACCTGTACCATAAAACTAAGAGGATGGCATTCATATGGAACTTTTTAAATTCAGTAACAGGACATTCAAAGAACGGTTTTTGAACTTTATCAACAGGACCTAGAGAGGAGAATACCTACCACAAAGCTGGTAGAGGGCAATTGTCACCCCAATTCACAAAAAAAGGTGAGGTCAAAAATTGCAATAACTGTAGAGGAATAAGCTTGCTCAACGCTGGTAATAAAATTTAATCCAACATCATTAAATCAAAATTGTAAAAATTTTATGAGCCACTCCTTGGAGAAGAACAAAATGGGTTTCAGAAGGCTAGGTCAAGTACAGATTATTATTTCACACTCAAGATGCTAATTGAGAAAAGGAAAGAGTTTAATTTAGAAATACATTTGGCATTTATTGATTTCAAAAAAGCTTTAGATACAATCAACAAAAGAAAAGTTTTGCAAATTCTGGTTGAAAGTAACACCCCGCCACATATCATAAGCAATTCTAAACATCTACAGCCACAATGTAATCGCAGTTAGAACCGGACAACCGCTGTCGGAATGGAAACCCATTAATCGACGAGTGACCACTTTTATTCAGCATATACAGGGTCTCCCGAAATTAAATGGCCAAACTTTGGGAGCGTATTTGGGGATCAAAAAGAAGCAAAAACTTCCTGCGAAATTTTTCTTCATTTTCATTTCTTACGGAGATAATCAGAAAAATGAAGTTTGAAACGGAAAACTCAAGTACTGTTCGTTTGAATGAATGTTTATTTTGATTGACATTAAATGTAAGTAACCAAACACATGCGAGGAATAAAAAAATACCAATTAATATTAATAAACAATGAAACAAAAGACAGAAATGAAACCTACTATTAGATTAATGGCGATGTTATTTGAAATGTTAACCTTCCGCGGCATAACAGGGGAACGTAATACGTAAATAAATCTTAAGCGGAACATTTGTCTGATTATTCGATACGGCATACATCAGTCAGTGAGTAATGCGTTTTGAGTGAGCACCGTGCACAATGCCTCGCACATTTTCTCAGCAGGAATACGCCGATATTGTCTTTGTGTATGGTTTTTGCAACGGTAACGCAGGTGCAGCCGTACGAGAGTATGCGAATCGATTTCCTGGTAGGGTAATACCACATCGCCAGGTATTTATTCAAACGTTTCATATACTTCGTGAGACTGGATCAGCCAGCCTGCACCGAGAAGGCAATGAATTTCAGGCAGCTTGGAGGAGAGATAATCTAGAGGCAATCGTATCCCACACTATTTTGATGATCGCCCTGCCACGAGTATTCGGAGAGCGTCACCGCGTTACAGATATCACGCCAAACGGTCTGGCGTACTTTGAGATGCGATAATCGTCATGCGTATCATATCCAAAGAGTTCACGGATTATTGCCTCAGGATTTCCAGAATCGAGTAAATTTTTGTAATGAATTTCTTCAGGGGTGTGAGAATGATAATCAATTTCTCTTGAGTAACTTGTGAACAGACGAAGATTCATTCACAAGAAGAGGAAGTATCAATCAACCAAACTCTCACATCTGGGCTCATCATAATCCACGAGCAGTTAGGATGACCAATTACCAGCAAGAGTTTTCCGTTAATGTTTGGATGGGTATTCACAATAATCGTCTAGTAGGACCACATTTTTAACCACCAAGATTGAACGCACAGACTTTAACGGCTTTCCTGGAGAACGACCTCCCAGGTTATCTTGAAGAGTTCGAATTACAGGAACGATTGAACATGTGGATCCAATTAGATGGACGTCCAGCTCATTATGGTAGAGTTACTCGTGAATGGAGATTATCCATGTCGCTGGATTGGTCGAGGGGGCCTGTACTGTGGTGCGCACGCTCACCTGACCTTACATCGCTGGACTTTTTTGCATGGGGTATGAAGTGAACTACACTTAATGGTTCCTTGAGGTTTATTACTATGTACACAAAACACTGGTAAACAATAACAAATGTGGTACAGTTAGCGGATGACCGTCGAGAAATTTAGCCTGGTCCTGATCCGGGGTAGAGAGAGACGGCTTCTACTTCTCGCGAACTTCCGGTGGTCTTCTGTAGTTGAAGCTGGTTCCGCGGTCAGGCCGGAACTGGCGGTGGAGCGGCCGGCTACGCTTATATAGGCGGCCTGGCGCAGGAATTCCGTTGTGTGGTAGTACGGCGACCTCTGTAAGAAATAGTCCCACTTAGCTTCTAGATGATTCTATTTGTTTTCCTGGTTTGTTTTGATGTCTCTGCGCCTGTTTGGAGTCGTATATGTATCCCGGCGTGCAGGCGCGTTGTGTGTGAGGTCTGCCTGGCAGGGGCCTTTACTGGCAGACTAAACATACCTCCCTCCCGGGGGGGGGAGGGGGGGAAGCGATGTCTGCGACGTCTGCGAGGTCGTCTGCCGCGGCGCCCTGGAGCAGACTATGAAGGCTACCTCCAGGGGAGTACGGAGCTGTTCCCCTGGTGATGCGAGCCGACCTGCGTCGTGGTGCAGGTTGTGGTGGAGGTACTTGTGGAGCTAATGGCATCGGTTCGTCGGCGTCGATGGCCGGGGGCTGTACGGGGGGCGCTGAAGATGGTCCCCGCAGGTGGTCGAGAGGCTGCGGCTGAAGGGTGTCGGAGCGACCGACAGGTTGTGGCGTCGTTGGTGGCGCTGTAACTGTCCCTGAGCAACGGTTAGACGGCAGGAGTGGTGGAGGTGGCAGGGAAGGAGAGGAAGAAGTGGATGGCCGTGCCGTGGTGGAAGAGGACGGTGCCGTGGGGTAGCGGGGACGTAGTTGGTTTCGATGGCGTCGCACTATCCGGCCATCCAGGCTGACGTCGAACAGTTGGCGGCCCCGGGGCCGCTGGATGACCCCCGGAAGCCAACCGGCCCGGGAGCCAAACCCGCGGGCCCAGACTAGGGAGCCCGGGGTGAAACGGAATGGGCCCGAAGGTACCTGTACTTTGGGCGGTGGTAAGAGGAGATGGAGGAGAGTGCGAGGTTGGCGGCCATGTAGCAATTCCGCCGGGCTTTTGGCCCCCACTGGAAGTGGTTCGATAGGAACTGAGGAAGAGTGTCAATGCCTCTTCGAGTTTGTGACTTTGTGGTGTATTTGGTCATTTGGGTTTTGAATGTTCTGACTAGCCGTTCCGCCTCCCCGTTAGATTGGGGGTGGAAGGGCGGGGTGAGGAGGTGTTGGATATTGTTGGCGGTACAGAAGGATAGGAATTCCCGACTTCGAAATTGCGGTCCGTTATCTGTGACGATAGCGTATGGTAATCCTTCGATGGAAAGATCTTCGTGAGGGCTGAAATGGTGACCTCTGTGGTGATTGTGGAGCAACGGACGACATCTTCCGTAAACTAGCAGGAGGTACCTACTTTACAAAAATTGACCTGGCAGAAGCATACCTTCAAATCCCTTTGGATATCCAGTCCCGACAATACACAGTCATCAACACTCCCTCTGGCCTCTTCCAACTCAACCGGCTCATGTTCGGCTTGGCCAGTTGCTCCAGCGATTTTTCAACGGTATCTCGAACAACTACTCCAGGAATTCCGTTGTGTGGTAGTACGGCGACCTCTGTAAGAAATAGTCCCACTTAGCTTCTAGATGATTCTATTTGTTTTCCTGGTTGTTTTGATGTCTCTGCGCCTGTTTGGAGTCAGTATATGTATCCCGGCGTGCAGGCGCGTTGTGTGTGAGGTCTGCCTGGCAGGGGCCTTTACTGGCAGACTGAACAGGGTACGTTACAACACGAAGTGCATTCGGTACCAATAATCTCATATCAGCATCTTAGGGACAGAATCATGGCTGCAGCTCAGCGGGTTACCCCAGAGCAATGTTTGGCAGCAACACGAGCTGTCATATCACGGAGCAACCCCTGCATTGCCATGGGAGGACAACACATTGAACAACATCTACATTAATGGAATAGTCTGTTTTATTTCTTCTTTATAATCACATTGTATTAGTAAAATGTAATTAATAATATCATTTTTAATATTTGCATTTTTTTTACTGTTACTCGGTTCGTTTATGTTACTAATTATTTTGTAGAAAATTCCTTAAATCTATTGTCAATAAAATAGAAACATTCATTCAAACGAACTGTATTTGAGTTTACCGTTTCAAACTTCATTTTCGCGATTATCGCCGTAAGAAATGATAATGGAGAAAAATTTCGTTGGACCTTTTTGCTTATTTTTGAGCCGCAAATACGCTTCCAAAGTTTCGCCATTTAATTTTGGGACACCCTGTATGTAATCAAAATCATTAGTGATTCGAGACAAAACCCCCATGGCAGAATCAAAATAGACAGACAGACCTACCTGGACACATTACTATTTGCAGATGACCAAGTGCTTTTTTCTGAATCAGAAGATGACCTGCAGAGATCGGTATATAACGTTTATAAGACAGAAAAAGAGTAGAGCATAGTTTTCCCTCAATAAAACGAAAGTTATGGCCTTCGTTGGCAAATATGACAAAAGAACCAAAATTTCATAGAAAACACACCCAAAGAACAAGTAACAGAATTTAAATACTTAGGTTACAACTTTACCTACATCCTTCAAACCGAAATGCAACATAAAATCACAAATTTCACGAAAGTTACGGGAAAAAAATAGCAGACATCTCTTGTTCAACGGCACACAAGAATGAGGCTATATAACATCCTGGCTAAACCTACTCTAATGTGTGGGAGTGAGGCTTGGACATTCCGCCAAGTTGATGAGCGGAGGCTAATGGCGGCTGAGGTGCGATTCATGAGGAGAATAGCTGGCTACGCCTTACTAAAGAGAAAGAGATCTGATGAAATCCTTAACGAACTCAAAGTCAAACCAGTTACCCAAAATGTACAAACCTATCGAACATCTTCGACAGACCATGTGCTAAGGATGAAGATGCACCCAATTCCTCAAAAAATCCTCAAATATGATCGCAGAGGCAGGAGAGATGTGGGAAGACCACGAAAAAGATGAACTTAGACCTTACAGGCCACCAGGCCTAACACTGGGTAGGAAGAAGAAGAAGAATCTTACATAATAAATCAATATAATAACTAAGATACTGTTATAAATAATATAGTAAAATATTAAATAAGAATCTTACTAAATAATATGTACCAAAGATTTGGCAATGTATGCCAAATTATGTTCTTTATAGGAAAAGGAACACGGAGAACATTTAACAGATGCTTTGTTATTAGACATTCGCCACATGCACACACTGCCACATTAAAGGAAGGGCCTAGCGAAGGGTCCTTAGTTCATTTCTATGGCTTTAGAAAATGTTCTGTTTTAAAATGTGTGAAATGAAAGTAAGTAATTTAAACAATCAAATACTTAATATTCGTTTTCGATTTCAGCGCCGTTAACATATATAAACAAAATTATACTGCATTCAAAGTGTGAAATACTTAAAATTATTTTTCATTATTTTTTTGCATTAATAGGTATAAAGAATTTAAAATAATTTCGCGTGTAATACATTTTGATTGAAAGTTAATTTTCTCAACGGAGTATTTGCTATATTCGTTACCACTTGCCATCCGAACTGACGAAGATATTTTTCTATCAAATCACGTTAAATAACTTTTAAAAGTTCGTACCCCTGAACAATTTACTTCATGGTACATTTATATTTCCATTCGTTGTCCGTTGATTTGCCTAACATAAAATCCACGAATATACAAGCCCATCTTACATAACACCTGCCACGCAGAAGTTGCAAATAGGAGAGACTGCCGGAGTTAAAATTTCCTAACTAGCACCTGAACTTTCCATTCGAAGTTGTATGGCTGTGAAATAAATTGACTCGACTTCTGAGGAGAAGTTATTTCAACTTCTGTAAACTACTTCAAACGACTGTCGACTCAGAATGCATTCGCACAAAATACGTTGCTCCAAAGCGATAGAGCACAGATGCATGTGAGCGAATTAGAAAATTAAACCCACTCATTCTTCAGGAAAGTAGATGTACTGTACATTGACCTCAGACAGTTACGGAGCACAATATAGTTTCGATTAAGTTATAATGCGTTTTTATTCTGGGTTTTACACAATCTAGGAACGTTTATCTACATTTAAGTAGACGAGCTTACGTACTACTAGTTTTATTCAGTTTCATGGGTCTACCTGGAATATTATCGTTACTTTTCATCTAAAAAGGTATTAAAACTTAAATTTTTTAAAAAATTATAGAACATCTATATACGCAAATCTAGTAAAACGTTTGGTTCTTGAACGTAATATTTATATCTCAATTAAGTGGTAATTCACTAACATACGTAAAAATACGTGAAGTTTAGTTTTAATAATTATCTGGTAATCATAACCATAGATGAAGAGTTTTACTGTAATAACGAAACTGAGTTTACTATAGTTTTATTACACGTAAAGATAATGATATGAACTTTATGAAATAATAAACGTAGCTCCAGCCAGACGAATTTTTATGAACTATAAACTGATTTTTTTTTTTTTTTTGTACCTGAGAGACTAGACCTCATCTAACATCCTTTAATCTCACATTGTAGGTCTTAATGACATGTTAGTTATACTTATCTCTTTAAAGTACTAATTTTCCGATTGCGTAATTGATATGTTTCCTTAATAGCACCATTTACAGTAAAAAAATTCTTTATTCAGTATTTATCTACGAGAGACAAGATGATATCACTATTGAAACTACAGTGAGAATCATACAACAGAAAATTAACTTACAAGTTGTGATAGAATTAACTTCCTTTGGCAGTTCTCCTAAACTTTTTTCTTTTGTTTAGTGCTCGTTTGAATTTTAAATTGTTTCGCTATTTGCACTATTTGCGGCATATGATAAACATCACACTTCTTCTTATTCTAAACGCTGACTGCTTTCTTTTAATTCAAAGCTTTCCTGCTTTGTTGTGCCTGAAATCAGATGCCATTTCCTGATGATGGTTATTTCTTTTCTTTCACATACCACTTCTAGTTCTTGTTCATCATTCTTCCTGACCTCATCATCATCTTACGTCTTACACATACTAAACCCTCTCTTTACGCCCCTGTGTCTCTAAATAACAGTTCCGCTTCCTCATCATCACAGGGATCAATTGTGTCTCCAGTGATTTTTACTACAATTCTAACTTCCTCATTTGACATCACATCAAACTCCTGTATTTTACAACTGTAATATGTGTCTCTCAGACAGTGAAACAAATCACGGTTGCATAACCCAGTTCCCCTGCTTTTCTGGAACATTCCCCCGTTACCATATCTGGTAGAATGCAGAACTTTGAAAACTTCCCCACCATCTCTTAAATGCATCATACCCAGAATTTTATTTCTTCGTAACGATTTAAGCAATTCGAAATCTGCAAAAGAGTAGATAAATAAATTATTTTTAATACTTGAATTATGAGGGTGATGGTCGTAACTAATAATACTGGTACCACGAAAACCATTACAAATTATGTTATTACATACGGTATCAGAAATATTTTGCATATGATACGCTGTGTGTAGTCTAGCTATGCAATTGTGTTTTTAAAGTTTACTATTCTCAGAGTGCAACATGCGACAACGTGCAACAAAAGACAATTTTTCCTGTGTTAGCCATTTTACAGTAGCTATTAATATATCTGAATAATTTGTAATTTATACTGTCAGATGATTCTAATAATGGTGCATCAAACTACTGTTTTCACTAAGCGAATTTTTTACTTCGTTTGAGAATACGTGCAGTCGCTAGATTCTTAAATACTGTAACTTGGCAATACAAAGGAGCATATAGATATGAAACTGTTACCTTTCTGGACAGGAGAGGGGAGTCAAATTACGCTTCAAACTGC
>JARYHS010009186.1:173758289-173925182 GCA_031002005.1 Vandiemenella viatica | reverse complement strand
TTTTATTTTTTGTACAAACAATTTTTATTCTTTTTATCCAACACAAAAATCATGAATCGCATACAGATATGAAGAAAACGTATTGCGTTGATGATGGTAGCTGTAGCGATGTAAACACTGTACATTGCAGGATGAAAATTTTCTTATGTTGCGTGCAATATGAACTTTTTCTTTTTTACCGATTGCAGTTTGGTCATTAGAAAAGAAAAGAAAACCAGAGAGAAAGTGTCCTACAAATGCAAAACTGATCTCATCTCTTTTTAATCCAATTAACGTCTTTCTGTTTTGCGACGCGGTGGCGTGAAAAGATTTGCATGTAGTCACGCAGTGTAGATTACAGGGATAAGCTTATCACCACTTGTAAAAGCATAACGTTTACTAGTAAGTGGGTTAAGATAAAATCTTTATCACCATTGAAACCTGGCTTGAAGCAGCAAGTTTCTAATTTACTCTTATAGTGGTGCAGCGAAAGCACTGGTTAAGGTTTTACCATGCATTTTATTTTTACCAGAAACAGATT
Source organism: Vandiemenella viatica (assembly GCA_031002005.1). Taxonomy (NCBI): domain Eukaryota; kingdom Metazoa; phylum Arthropoda; class Insecta; order Orthoptera; family Morabidae; genus Vandiemenella; species Vandiemenella viatica. Next base: position 173,924,662 of record JARYHS010009186.1, on the reverse strand, counting down.
TCTCGGAATAGCGGTTAGGGGAAGATAACCAAATTCAGATTTATAAAAACAATGCGTCCTTTAAATCAAAGAAAAAGTAGTTACGAAGATAATAGTCTAGTTGTACAAGCCGTAATGTAATTTTATCAGTATTCTTACATTCCCTCTTACTTCATACAATACAAGTTTTTTTTTTTTTTTTTTTTTTGTACCACTACGCAAATTTTATCCAGAAGAAATGAAATCAAAACATGAGTGGGCTATTGAAATGGTACTATTTTTCTACTAAAATAGTAATATAGTTTGAAACAATAGATTTTGTGGAAATTTTAGGAACAACCCTCGTGTGGCGAAATCCTTGGATTGTAGATTTCATTCGGGGCGGAATCCGTGTGTGATTTTTTAAAAGTAACAGTGTTCGCCTTCTTCGGCTTTACTCGATTTTTTAAAGTGTTTACTATAGTTTCCGGTACCAAAGTTTTTGTTTTCATTACAAATATACTTTGTAGCAGGCGCAACAACGGAATTAAAAAAAGTTACAGTACAGATACTTAGTAAAAACGAGTGAATATTTCATAAGTGCAGATTAAACAAGGGACTGGATAGAAGGAATTTTTAAAAACATGTGAATTTTTTTTCCTTTTAATATCCCATTTGGTATCAAAGTCGGTGATACTAATCGAAGTAAACGTTATGAAATATATTTATCAAAAGACAAACGTGTATAAACTGGTTAATTTTTATCCCTCAATGTTCCAAACATCCTAGTTTCATGTGGACTTGGTAAGCTGAGGTCACTGTGACCTACAAGGAAAGCACGATATTCGTTCTATTCGTTCCTCCAGCTAGTTAAAGTGAATGAAAGCCATCAAATGACAACATAAAGGACGTGAATCAATTCTTTAGCAAATGCGCCGTGACCACAACATCCCTATGACCTGTAGCAGCACTTGCAATGTCAGTGGTACAAGCTGAAATGTTGTTCTAAAGTATAGTTTAGTCTCAGTAGTACCATTAACATTAATTTATATCAGACTCATGACCTAGAACTTTATGTGTTTTCCGAATGCGACATGAGACTGTGAACAAAATCGTGGTAAATTTGAGTTATTAAACAAACGACTAGATAGAAACTTACAAGGGTACTTTTTATTCTTCTCAGTACTACGCAATGAAAAAAACAATCAAAATTAGCGGTGACAGTTCCGTATATTTAAGGTTACTGTTAAAAATTGTATGCCTAATCATGTGCTCTTTGGCCAGTATCTGGTCCAAGATATTTTTTTAAAAAAACATTTATTTGTATTTTCGTTAAAAAAATACAGAGATCGATTTAAGTAGTTTTGTTGTCTGCTGTTCACCACATTCGCGTGAAGTCTGCCACTCTTAAGGTAGCCATACACGTGAAGGCCTGGCCTCAAGAAATAGCCAACAGTCCAGACCTCAGTTGGCTTCACGATGGCAACATCCGGTGATGGTCATGTATTGCCAGCTGTTAGTTTGCTAATCGCAGCAAGTATCGTCAAAACTCAGGCAAAAAAGCGCTTCAGAAGTAATGAATGTATTATGCAAAGAGTGGCAACTCAAAAGAAGAATATATTCTGATACAAATCTTATTTCGTAACTGATGTGCCTTCCCATATACTTTCATAATGATTTTAGAATGGACGAAGAAACTATTTAAATCTATTATCGTCAGTCACTTCATATATTAAGAGGAAAGATACGGTTACGCGGAATGTAATTGCCCCCCCCCCCCCCATGAAAGACTCACCGCTACACTGCGGCTTTTCGTTACAGTAAGAAGCTATGAAGATCTGAAGTTGGGCTGGGAGTAATTGACGAGGTTTCTGGACAAAGAAATCCAGCACTACTTCCTTCAGAGTACTACCGGCCTAATGTAGCTAACCGTTGCTCACTGCAAGGCATTCTTAAAGACCCCACTTCGGCTTGAAACAGGGTGTCATCGATGAATTTTTCTGCTATTGGCATTTGATTGGTCGAAAAGCCAGGTAATTTCATGGCAACGGTTTTACCAACGTCAAATCAATCTTCTTCAGCCGGTTTTTTTAATCGTCTTTGACCGCAATGCGTATTAACATCAACACATCATTCGCAAAGATTCATTTACTGAGGGTTTAATGTTTCCTCTTTTTCGGGTACGTGTAGGAGTACTCGCTGTCGGGGATGGTTCATGTGATCTTTGTTTTTCGAAATTTGGACTGGACTCGTTCTGTGGCTATGCTGCTGCTGTTTCCTGCCAGCTTGACGTAGGCAGATTCTCGCTTATTTTGTGCCATGGAATTCCATGCAATTCACTTTCCATATACAGGACTCACTTTCATGCAACCTAATAAACTCTACCTGCACACTGAAAATCACGAAACAAAACAGAGAAGAAGAAAAAAAAAAAAAACAACTACACACTCATATACCAGAAATCCTAAAGGAGCAATTAAACGCAAGACATACACGCTGAGGTTCTCACCCTTTCGTCCCGGCTTTGGAGGAAATAAGAATCGTGTTTTGGTGAGCATCTTGTTGCATGAGCAGGCCACCGGAATGCTGTGACGGACTCAAGGAAATACCCACACACGTTCCGGAAATGCTCAACGCCGGGACCATTCGTCCAGACCATGAGAATTTCCCGTATGTGTATGACGTCCTTTATACGATGCCTCACTTCTTCAAAATATCGATGAATCTTTCAACTTATGACAGTAAGATTTTTAACGCCTTCCAAGTATTTGAAGTTTCTTCATGGTGTTAAATGGAAAATTTTAACGAAATGTATTACATCTTAAGAAACTGTCAAGTACAAAACTAATGAAATCATATTTACGCAGTTAATATTTTCAACAAAAGTTATGAACTTGCTTTATTTAATTTACTGCCTGTCGTTTGTAATGAGCTTTCTGAAATCGTTCAGATATATAACATAAATTTAATGCATTTTATAAGAGAACTTAAATAAATCTACCTAAACTGAGTTTTACATTAATCTGAAAGTAAGAATGAGGACATATCTATTTACTGATCAGAATTGACAGTTAAATAAAATCATAACTATACAATCCGTTTATAAGCTCAAAAGTTACAGATGTTACCAAAAGTTAAAAAAAATGTACATAAAACTCGGTTTAATTACAGATTTTAAAGTTCAATTAATGCTGTAATATCGTTAATACAAAAGGAAGTAATATAGTAAGAAATCTCGAAACAATGAAAGTGTTCCCGATGAAGATTTTAACTGCGTATGAACCACGCAAAATGCTTGCTGAATGTGCATAAATGGAATCTGCACTTGGGAAGTTTATTGTGGCTGTTGGAATATGATGTACACATATATGTAAGAGACCAGCCACTATGAAGAAACCAACTAAGGCACAGCAATTTCTTTACCGTATTAAGTTGCTGGCAAACCTTCTAAAATAAATCTGAACTATGAGGTCGGTAGTTATCGGAAACAGGCAGTGGTTATTAACACTAAATGCTTAAAAATTGTAACTGAAATATGTTATAATCACGTAATGTGCAGTGTATAGTTTCCTCTAACAATGTCACGTAATATTTGATAAATGTATTGTGAAAATGGAACATTTAGAAACAAACTTATCTATCTTTAAACTTTTAGAATTAGCTAACATAAATCATAGTACTTACATAGTTTCATGACGGAAAAGTTAAGTTGTCTTAATGTTAGTTACGTAAGTAACATACACGTCACTTAGGTCGTAATAATTCTTATTGCAGTTAAATGCAGAAGCGTTACTCGCAATGCACTAGTAAACTTTCCGTCGCATTTGAAAGTACTAAACTGGAAAGTATGTGGAGGAAAGCAACACGAAATTCTGAAGAGAAAATTTTGGTTTTAAGTTAATTTTGTTCGTATTCAAGGAATCAGAAAATACACAAACACATAATCCACGGAATCGAGATAAAAGAAAGTTGTTACGACCTCCAACACGTTTGAGGTTTGACCACATAAGCAAGAAATGATTAATGCGTTAAGCCAACCGGAAGGAGAGCCAACTGCAGGCTCCAAAAATAAAACGACGCCGAATATTCTGGGAACAACATAAAACACCTGGACACGTGAAGGTACTTATAGCTAGAGCTGTGTCGTAATCGTGAAGTCGTATTTCGAGAAAAAACTTGTAGAGCCTATGGAACATCTGTCTTGCAGATACCCAAGGACAAAAAAAATAATCTACCTAGAAGTCTAACTTACTCAACTTATTTTGATTGGTTCGTACCAAGATATATTTACTGTGCAGCACCGACATGCTTATTTCCAATTACATTAGTTTATATATTAAAAAAACTTATTTACACACCTTTCCTATCAGTGAATAGACAACATATAAACATATTCCCAGCAGTGAATTTTCATTTTTTTAAGACGATTTTAACTAAAGAATTTTAGTGGTACCAACTAAATGAAAGAGTGCATACATGTTTTTATCCCACATTATTTCCTACTGCGTAAGGTAATGAAGAACGAATGTTAAGAGTTAGTTCAATAGAAAAAAAAACATGAGTTAGTGCCACGTTAGAACGTATTACAGTCAACGTATGCGTTGTCATAAGCGCAAAACCCATTACAACTAGAGTTAATACCCGTCAGGTGGCAGAGAGCTGTAATTCAAAACCACACTGTAACTGTTTGTTTTTAGGTCTTCAACATGCAGCTCTGAATTCAGAGAACTGAAAATGTCGACACTGCCATTTGAGGGTAATAAATAACATCCTACCATCATCGCGTGGCCGTGTGATATTCATGTCCCGCGCCTCTAATAAAGTGATAACGGCTGCAATAGTGAGGAGCTGAATCAGGCTTCATACTTCCTCCATTCAGAAGGAGCATAAAACGTTTATTTTATTATTTCACTTGCAAGTGATTTGGATAAATCTGCAATAATGTCAGTAATTATCTTTCTCTGTTTATGAGTATGTGTTGTAATATCCGCCTTTATTATTCGTCTTTTATCTCTCTTTTTGCTTCAATATCTTTTATGGCCCGTTTATTCATTTTTGTGCCATATTAATATTAATTGGACTTCTGACACCAAAGAATCATACACTTACCAGAAATCTTAATACGGGGTTATTACTTGGACAACTACAGTAAAATCAGTCATTAAAACAAGTCCCACATTTATTATTACTTTAAATATGGGCACATCAATTAACTAATAGAATCTTCACAAGCTTACTATTCTTTGCTTCCAAATAGGTTTAACTATCATGTCCTTTTTATTAACTTTCAGAATCGCCTTTACAAAAACATACATTAATTTTAGCACTGTACAGTATATATATGAGAGAATAGAGAACACAGGGGGGAAGATAGAGTGTACAACCTAACTTATTTGAAGCATAGCAAGGTTACCTTCTTGGCGCAGTTTCGTCCCTGATCAAACTAACTGACCTACACTGAACAAATTCAGACATCAAATTGAGGCTGAGAAACTGAGAGTGAGTTCATGTGTGTTAGGTTTTTCAAACAACCCGTCTTACTGGATTCCTAAGCGAGTGACAATGATCGGGTTTCTCTTTCGTCCAGCTCAAAATGGAGATACCACCCTCGGCAAACCAACCTGAGGGGGCTTGTCATAGCACCTGTGGCTTTTGGGCACTGCTATAAAAAAAAAGAAAGTTAAGCCTCTTGATCCCCTAACAAGGTCGAGATGTTGGCTTCCCACCGCTTTGGTCAGGGTGCCGAAGAATATGGCGGTTGACATAACAGCGTCACCCCGACAAAACCCTTAATGGCTGAGTATGAGCTTAGCTTCTAAAATGTCTTTAACGATAACTTTTCCTTACTCTATTACATTACTTTTCTCTCCAAATGTACTAAATACTGCTCTTTACTTATCCTTATTACTAATTCTTACAGTTCTCTAAAAGTTTCAAATTTTCCGTCCTTAAAAGTTATTATTTACTATCAATTTTTCGCCGAACTGCCCACTACCTCATTTTTATCAATTCCATAATATCACAGTGTGTGTGTACGTGTGTGTGTGTGTGTGTGAGATAGAGAGAGAGAGAGAGGGAGGGAGAGAAAGGTGCTGCCCAGAAAAAAGTGCAGTAATAATAACATGCAACAAATATTATGTATTATTAATCAGTTTGAAAAGCATTTATTTAAATTCTAAACAATAAGATATGTATTTATTCTCCAAGCCTTAATGTGCCGTATTACGTTAACTCAATCAAGAGCCATTGGTGCCTAACATCAGCAGTACAATGTGTTCGCCCTTACACTTATTCCGTGAAAATAAAGAACCATTAGTACCTAACATGAAAAGTAAAGTGAAGTATTATTGTTTACTGTATGTTCGGTAATGCCATTTTTCTGCCGCATTTGTTCTTAGCGATGACTTTGATCAGATTAATAAATTTTAAATCAATTTGATGTTCACCAGTTGCTTCTCAAATTTAAAAAAATAACTATGTTATTCGTTGCTTTGATCTACTTTCTTTAATTTATAATTATGGTCCGTTGACAGAGTGATTATTATTAAGAGGCAGACGGGTTAGCTAGATTTTTTTTTTTTTTTTTTGTAACAGTTTAACGTTCCTTTTTAACAACGTGGTCTTTAGAGACGGGAAAGGATGGGGGCAAGGAATGGGAAGGAATTCGGCCATGGCCTTTTGAAGGAAGCATCCCGGCATTCACCTGGAGTGATTTGGGGAAACCATGGAAAACCCAAATCTGGATGCCCGGACGGGGATTCGAACCGCCGTCCTCCCGAATGCGAGGCCAGAACGCTATCCGTTACACCACCACGCTCGGTGGGTTAGCTAGAGTTATTTGCTAAAAACGGTAATATATCGACTAACTTTCTAGACTTTTCTCAAGAGTGATTTCGGAGTACTACGGAAAGACGAAATCTGGATGACCAATCTGGCAATCAAAACAGTCAACATTTAACCTTCAGTTATTTGAAAATCTGAAAACATCTCGGAAGTAATAAATAGAAAGTTCTGTATGCAACTATAGCCAAACTACCAGTAAACCGAGAAGTTAGGATTTGATCATTGCAGCTCAGTGGTGTGATACCTCAGTGGTTAAGGCCTAGATAGATGCCCGTTTTTAATTACTTTCTCGGTTGGGATTTTCAAAAGCCCTCGATGTGAGCTTCACCTACGGCATAGCTTGGTGTGCAATGAGAATTACGTCAGAATGCTTCAGTGGTTGGTATTCCACTTTAAACTGTAGGTTCGCTTTACTCGGTATGACTACGCCAACACAGAGGTGCATGCGAGGGAAATCTAAATGCTGTCGATTGGAGGCCGAACCATTCAGGAATATCCCTGCCAATAATACCTTACATGTAATTATTATAAATTTATGTGTGTCCCTAAATTCCGGATCGCATAGAAATGTTCGTATTAAAAATAGGACACTGTTATACAAAGTTATTACAACACTCTAGTATTTATCGATCCATTGGGCATGCAGCTTAAAGTAAAAATGCAGTACTCCAGAAATTCCTTATCCTAATTCCAAAATTTGAAAACTTTTGGTGTTTTTATTTTAAAGAACTAATTTAGAATGTGCCGCCATACAAGAGGATCAACAATACCTTCAGAATTTGCATGGTTATTATAAAAATGAGTATCTTCTTAACATACTCACGGTAAGGTACAATGATAACCAAAATTACGTTGATGTAAGTTAATAGGGGAGATACATCATTTATTGGATTTTATTAGATGCAGTACGACTAAACGTTTATTTCTTTACATTGAGTGTGCACTACATTGATTTTTAAAGGCCCATTTGAGAAAACAGATATTATAAACACCGAAAACGTCCACTTAATGCTATTATTAAAATAAAAACAAATTGAGTGGATAACATTTCTTTCATTGCATACATTCCTGTAAAGAAAATATATCTTTAAGTAACGCACCACAGAGTACAATCAAAATTCAATAATATCAACATACTTTACAGACTGCCGTAATTGTTTATTTTTTTACGACCGAGTATGCTCTGTTGTATTTCAACAATCAAAAATTTCAAGCAAAAAATTTCCGGGGTGCAATAAGCTATTGCGAAACGAAATAATAATCGTCAGTGACTGATGTTCTCTTGTCACGAACAGATGTTTTAAAAAAGATCCAATATTTGTGACGGAACAATTCCTCACAACTGTAAAAATTGGATAGGATTATTATTAACAAACGTCATTAAAATTACGTATCAATCTTATTGCATTTTAAATAATGTGATTCATAAGTTATTTCACCGTGGTTCGGATTCGACGTTAAACTGAAGGTCCCGGAGGAAAGGAACTGGCCATCCTACATCCGACGCAATGGCTTAGTACTCCTCCTTCGGGAGTTAGTTAGCTTTAAGTTATTTCAATACAGTGTAACAGTAAAAAATGATATAAAAACAGATAAAACAAAGTCCGTTATGATGAGGTTATGACTAAGATCTTCTGCGTAGGTCAAGTTCAGTTCCCGACTTAGAGAAAAAAAAAAAACTGAATCAAATAGGGCTATATCTCTACACATTTACTCTTCATTTCACAAATATATGGCTGGAAAAAATAAGTTATCACCAGTGATAGGAAACAGATATCAACGGATTGTTATTTTCGATGAACTAAAGAACAGCTGTTTATAAATAAAGGATAAATTCAAATTGTGTCTCGTCAGTAAGCGGTATTAAGATAATGTTCGTTGTCAAGATACATCGGTGTTTTACTAATCCTTGGTAATACGAAAATAAATTTAATACACTTCGGTTTTGGAGGAATTTAAATTAGGCAGATTATTTATTCTTAAATTGTAAAAAAAGTTTTCCATTCGTATGAAGTCATAGATATTAGTACTAGCAAAAGCATGGACAGTCGCCTCAAGCCATCTGCTCAACTCTGTGAGTGGGCAAGGAACTAAAACATTAATAAAATCTAGCATCTTATGCAGAGTATTCGGTGTTTCTTAGAACGTTTCCTACATCTATTTTTGTAGATCTATTCTAAACGTTTCAAAAATCATTTAATAATCAGGTATCAAAATTTACTGCAATACGTTAAGTTGCAAACAAAGATGATAAAATTCAACTTCCAATTGAGAAATAGTTACCTACCATGGCTCAAGTCTTCGACAATGAAAGTTTTCAGTTTTAGTTAGTAAATGATATTGTAGAATAAAATTAAAACTGGTACATATTACTTCACGCTAGCGTAGACAATAGAATGTATAAATCATATCAAATATTGACTATGGGTTAAAACATTTCGTTTCAGATCGTACAGATGTATTAATACTACAGAGTATTATTAGTTGAATACAAATGATCAGTACTGAATTTGAAACAATAAAAGAAACATCGTGGTTGATTTTTCAGGGACCGCTGAAAACTTTGCTAGTAATTTCATAATATCGTATCTATAAATTTAGATGTTATCACACTTTTTTAACGAAATATGTTGATTTATTTGAATTTTTATAGTGATTATAGATTAAATTGTGTTGAAAGCACAAGCACAGTGAAACATAGTTAAATAAACAAAGCAGAGATAATTTGGAGATTTTATATTCTCAGAAATAACGTCAAAACATGGCAGAGCTGGATTTATGTTCGTGTTTATATACTCTAACTGGTTGTTCACGAAATGAGTTTTCGCACCATTAACCTGTGGTGAGTTGGCACCTGAAAGAATACTTGTACACGCAATACCATTTGCAGGCGAGTAATGAACAGTGATCCTATATCAAATTAACAGTAAGAGAAACATCCTTGCGGAACGGAAATGAAACATGCTATCTTCGGTTAAATGTTTACCTTTAGAACACATAAATTAGTTATAATCTCATTTAATTAATTCTTTTCTGCAACATATTTAGTTGATTTTAGTCAAAAAATTTACGTTGTGTCATAATTATTTCAATGCTTCAGAAGAGAAATAACTCATTAACTTTTTCCAAGAGGTGGAATGTAGTTAGGAGGGCCAGATAACGCGAATGTATGGGAGTTATAGAACTAATGTTTTCTATTCAATCCGAATATCACTAATTCTAAGAATGAGTTGATTCCAAGATAGTTATTGTTCAATGTGGACATTATGATAAGCGACTACAGTAATCAGTTAGTACGAATATTCCCATGATTTCTAATAAACCCCATACCATCCTGGAAAGTAACCATAGACAAAAAATTTAGCTCGTCAGTGGCGCAACGCACTATAAAACAACAGAAAATTCTCACTACTTCCTTCAAGTAATAAAAACACTTACTATGTACTGCTTGTTGGTCCATAACAACCTGATATAGATTGAAACACCGAGGGAGAGGGAGGGAGGGAAAGAGGGAGAGAAAGAGGCAAATGATAACAAACGTTTGTGGCCAGTTACCGTATTTTATCTAACTTTATGGTGGAATTGATTAATTTTATCAATCGGAAGCTTGAACACCGAATTTCTCTATTAAAAGAAACACCTAATTCTGCTTTTATAACAGTTTTATGTCTGACATTCTCTGGAGCTGATACTGAAAAACAGTTTCAGTTTAATCATATTGATGAAACATTAAATAGTTAGCTGTTTCGTAAGAAAATACTCTTCTATCCATTATTACATCCACAAAGTATTGTGATAATGACTCATGAATCAATTTCAGTTGCAACTTTTAACCCCGAACTCTAATTTCTCTCGTAAAGGAGCTAACAGTTGATTGGCATAGTCTTACTTCAGATCGCAAGTGCCTAGGAAAACGTTCACCAAGACAGTGTCAAAAAACAGGAAAAATAAAATACAAAATGTACATCTAGAGAGTGTTAATATTTCAACGAAATATATAACACGTGAAAGGACTATGCAATTTTATTAAATGACACTTATAATTCCACAGATAGCATGCAACAGCATGAAACATACTGCCCCTGGCCCACCAAAACATAAACGATCTAAACCTTGTCTAATTTCCAGACACCTCTGAAGATTTATTGTAATTAAAACCTGCTTGTCAGTCTACGAACTTATTGCGGAAAAATGTGATAGCGGCTAAGTAAGAACTACGACTATATCTGTGTGTCTATTACATTATATTTAATGTCTGAGATAATTCAATATAACTTCGAATCCTTAGTTAGCTTTGACATCGTGATTTTGCTAGTGATACATAAAATTTACAAGTTGCACTCGTAAAGCTTACAGAAAGGTAATGACTCAAACATTTTCATTCCATTTGTTGTTTCGAATTCTTCGGCAGGAAAAGGTTAATATTTCAGTTTTCTACATCGAGCTTGTTAAAAAAGGTACTTGAAACTGAAATCGTAACGCCATGTTTGAAGTGACAGATGCGCCTATTAAAGTTTGATGGGCTAAAGGAAATTCATTATGGTCTGTCTACTTCATTCATATATCATAACAGGGGTACTAAAAATGTTTTAACTACACTCGACAATACACAATATTGTGACTATTCTATTTTAAGAAATTATAAAATTCTATGAGAATACGGAACCTTTATTAGTAACAGCATCTTTCCTTTCATATCACACTCTTCTTTTGTTGGTATTTTTACCTTATTTCCACTATCTACGCTGGGTTGTACTGATCAGATAATAAATTATTATTATACTTAGGCCTGAGCTAATGATTTGGATCACACTGGACAAAGAAAATCCTACCGCAGTTATCTGGCAGACTTCATAATTATCATAATTAATTTACTAACATTCGTGAAAAGATCTAAGAGTCACGTTACTGTAGTCATAGACATTTTACGGCGCGCAACAAAACTATACATTTAATGTTTAGTATTGATTTCAATTTCCTGGTCCACTGCAAATTGAAGTGGCGTGATGAGACTTCGTAGCTTAGACTATAAATCAGATTGTGTTCTTTTAAAGAAGGCCGCGTTAATATTTCTACAAAAAGTTCTGTGCTATGCTGGATGAAACTTACTAACACGCAAACGGACAAAGAGAAAAACAATTCGAAAACATGTGTCTTGGCTCAGGAACCTCTCCCAATCGTTTTGGAAAAATAGAACTGTCACAGATTTATAATAGTTGTACCTCTTGTCCATGAATTCGTCTGCGTGAACCAAAGAAGCAATGCCTACTTGAAAATTATTATCATTAATTTACTAATTTTGGTTCAAATTATGTGAGAAACCAGCAGCATAAAAGGTATTTTATTTTATACGTTGTTTCCTCATTGTATCATTCGCAAGTGTCATTACCAAAAATGCTGTGATCAAATGCAAGATTTCTTGTAACAAATCGCTTCATGTTAACTCTCTCTGGCTTCGCTATACTGCCGCAATCTAGTTTGTAATACGAAAAGAACAAACTATTTAAACCAATACGAAGATTGAGACGTCAACATCAGTATTACCAGATAAGTGCGAAATAGTAAGTCCGTTACTATAAAACACGTAGTTAAGCCACATTGCTTTTTTCTGTAATCTGTAATGCTTCAGACAACGAATAGTACAAGAAATAACGCACGCAGAAAAAAAGTTCCATATGTTGCTATCGAACCTACGACCGTTATGACAGGAACAAGGCCTCTTGATGAGCGCAGCTATTTGACGCTTAATATTTATACTTGTATACACTGTGCATATTAAAATTTTTAACCCTAGATTTAGCACTTCACTCCTTGCCAGCTTACAGAAATAAAACAAAGGCATGGCTGAGAAAAACTGACGACAGAAGCACATTTTAACTACCCACTCCGGCGCTAGATCACGTAGAATAATATAAGAAATGATTCTATTTATAAGTCAGAGACTAAACTTATAAGCATCATGTTTGGAAACTTCCACTTAGTTAGCGGGTTTAGCACTGGGTGAACAATTCTTCCACTGCGAACGTTTCGACACTTAATCTGGGGCCTTCCTCAGGGCTATTTCGGGCTGATGTATCGTCTGCTGATGTCTGGTTACATTACCTCTTCGTATACCTGCAGGCGCTCGTCGTACACCTGCAGTCGAACGACAACGTGCTGTGACCAGCCGTCAAGCAGGAGATAGTCCTGAGGAAGGCCCCAGGTTCTGTATTGAAACGTTGGCAGTAAAAAAATAATTGATATTGTGCTAAACCCGCAGAATAATTAGAATTTTGCAGACAACAATCTTTTCGTCTAATAACACCAGGTCAAAATTGAATGAACAGTGGACGAAACGGACAAGTAGATAAACACAGGTGACCTTTTACCAATGTATAATAGCGCAGTTAGATTACAGAATGTTCAGCTTCAATTTTATGAAGCTGCTCTATTCAAGTCTTTTTATATTATCTGATATACGCAGCCTGGGTACATATGAGGAAGAACTACTGATTTTAGCATTGCCATAGGAATCAAGAAAATGGATGAATAAAATGGGTAAGCACGGAATAAAAGCCATATGTTTATATATCAAGATGCCGTCGAGACAGCCTTCAGCTACTGACTTTTAAATGGTAGCGCCCGGAAATCAGGTACAGTGTTACGTTGAAACTTTGACTGAGTGCGACCGGTTTGCCGACTCACCTTGATGGGCGACGGACGTGATGACGAACAGGTGGACCAGCACGGCTAGGGCGACAAGTGACAGGCCGCACTGCGCCATGACGGTAGCAGGGCCCGGGACAGCGGCTGGGCCGCCCTTGAAGGCTTGGTGGCTGCGAAGCTTGCAGCAGCTGCAGCGGCGGCCGCGGCACAGGCAGGAGGTGGCCAACGCGGGCTGCATCACCACGGCCGCATGCCCGCGGAAGAGACCGCCGGCTCAGAGCGCGCCGACACCCGCCGCGTTAACACTTTGCACGGCCGACAGCATGGCGCTGGGAGACTCACTGTGCGTTTCAGCCAGTTGCTTCGGCTGCTCTGCTGCCTCTCCCGTTTCTCCTCTCCTCCGCGACAGGCGCTTTTTTATTGCCTTTGTTATTCTTTCTGTCGGCGCCGCGCGTTGAAACACTGTATGCGCCCACGGCTGGCTGTTTATGTGTCCGGGAGTCGCGCCCGCTCACACGTTATTCAGCTGCGGAAGGAAGCACTCAACCGGGGTGCATTAAAGAAACGGAGGGCCGCGGCACACATTTCCCATCTCTCTCTCTCTACCACACACTCTATCTCTCTGTTTTTCTACACTCGTCCGTTACTTTTTTATAACTCCTGATCCTTTTCGTGGTCTGCGGATGACAGCAACGTTTTGACTGGGAGCCAAGGCGGCGGAAGAGACGCTGGAGGAACACAGATGACAAGCTGGAGCAAAGCTAAGCAGCTGCCACTTCCAATATTACACCGTCGGAGCGCTTTCCTCTCCTCTCTGTCCCTGCGGCGGTGACGCGGATATAAACTGCTGGACAGCTGCTGCCTCTGTCTCTAACGCCACGACTCTTCCTCTGACTCCGCTTATTTTTAGTACCAGTCGCACAACCTAACGAACACCAGACGTGATTTTAACTCCTCTTTTATGATGCGAAGCCGTTTCGTGAGGCCGAGCAACGGAAATGACGCACACCCTAACAAATATCTCCAGTCGCACAGAGTGAGCGGTGGCCCTTTTATAAAGTGGAGTTATACGTATCTAAAACTGTCACTCGCGCCTTCAAAGTGACAGAACACTTAGATGAGAGGAGAAAGTTATTTATGCAGTGTCATTAAGAGATATGTATAGGGACAACAGAAATATTACTAACACAGTTAGCCTCTACGCTAAGTGCTTGCTGCTGTTTCAGTAATGTAGATGAGAGTAGGAAAAGATGATATTTGAAAAGTACGAGTTGTATCTCTAAAAAAATACTTTCCACGCTACTGTATACAGAAAAACGTAGTTATGATATTACGGTGAGTTAATTACATTAGGCCCTTAGATAACAAGCACTGCTTCCCAGAGAGAGAAAATTTTGTCACTAAGTATTTTCGTTCAGATAGTCCAAAACGGCGAAGTCATGACGACAACGTTCACCTGTCTCGATGGCAGCAGTGTTCTGCACCGTGCCTCGCGGTGCTGCGATGCTGCCCTCGATGTCTTACAGACGCGACCGACGCTTCCCGCTCGACGTTTACACGCCGACTGCTGCTGCGGCGGCTAGCGCCCCTCGCGGGCAGTCTGGCAAACAAACCGCTTCTGGACCCTGCCGCACCGAGGCGCCACTGAACACATCCTCTGTAAGTCATATTGCTACAGCTGACTGCACAAAAAAAATATTTCTTAGCATCACGCTGCTCGTTGCGAACCGTACACGCTCAATCGTTTTAATCATAGATAGTCAGCAACAGCAAAATAGTGGCCCTTCTCCGTTAGCACTAGGTTGGTTTCTGTACCTTCACAACCAAATAAAATAGTCTGTCAATAATTTATGCACATTTAAAAAAGGAAGAACGGCAGAAAGAAAAGTACAGCGCGAATCGGCATGATATTTACGCTAAAAGTTAATTCCTTATACATAACGAATCGACCATTCAGATTTTCGTCCTCTCTTTGCAAGGTTTAATGGTTCAAATCCTGCCTTTGGCACTGGTGCTTTCTCTTTTATATTATGTCTGTTAAATTTTTTACGTGATGAGTTTTTGTTTTTAGTTTTTCCTGTCCCGATTCTATTCTTAAAATATTTCATCCCAACCAATAAACTGAAAAAATATTGCAATCTGCAATTATGACTTGGGTAAAGTCGTAACAGCAAGGAAATTAACATTTAAAAGAAGCACGTAAAGCTCACGGAATGGTCGCAAGTGCTATTTAGCTTTTTGGAAAATATTAATAGTAATAAATTTCCTCATTTCCCGTTCAGCTCGACACTAAGTTTCAAATGCAGCCACCGAGCGTTGTGGTGTAACGGCTAGCGTTCTGGCCTCGCATTCGGGAGGACGGCGGTTCGAATCCCCGTCCGGGCATCCAGCTTTGGGTTTTCAATGGTTTCCCCAAATCACTCCAGGTGAATGCTGGGATGCTTTCTTCAAAAGGCCATGGCCGAATTCCTTCCCATTCCTTGCCCCCCATCCTTTCCCGTCACTAAAGACCTAGTTGTTATAGGAGACGTTAAGCACTGAAAAAAAAAAAATCAAATGTAGCCAACGCCTATCGTTGTAATAAATGTAAATATTTGTATAAACCTGAACCACTTCATTAGATTTTCTTCATATCCATTCTCTTCACTCTTATCGCCATATTTTAGTTCATAATTTGGCTTTCCAAATCTTTCCAATGAGTCTTGATCCATGGATGTCTCCAACCATTCAAACACAGACAAATATATTCCATCACTTTAACACAATGGTTGCTAGTTAACAGTCCGTGTGCGGTAGGTTTATTCATTGTGTTATAATTTCATCAGACAATAGAAAGAGGTTGAGCACGTTTGAAAGTTGTGGAAAGTTGGTATTGTTTAGATGTTAAATGTTAAATTATTTACGTGATGAGTTTCTTATTCCTACATTAAGGATCTGGAATGTCTCTAACCGGGGTCTAAGAAAGCTAAATGGAGCCTTTGATAAATAACAAAAATATATTCATTTAGATTTTTAATCAATTAATTTAATGTTTACACTTTACAGTTATTAATACGAATAATGCAAAATATCTGGACATGCATCTAACTATTCAAATAAACACCACCGACAAAAAAATTCTTTTAGTTACATTCAACACCGAAATAATAAAAGTAATACGACAAATATATTTCTTCTGGTAAATCGCAATTTGACAGGCAGACGTTCTAAAACTATGGTACACTGATTTAACAATATATTAGATCCACTTAATTTTCTTTATGGAATTTAGAACTTCATAGTTGTGTGCTGTGGGCAGTGATTCATTTGCAAGTGAGTTCTGATCACATTTACAAACATTCTCTCGATAGACAACCGAAATCCACTAACGAGAACGATCTTTCCAAACAAACAGCCAGATTGTATAACTTCGCCCCGATGAGAGGCAGTTCAGTTCATCACGAAAGCCAGCGAAGCAATAACGGAGCTTTATGGAGGTCTGAAATATTTCCACAGATTTACCTTTAAGTAAATTAAAAGGGGTCGTACAAAACAATATTATGATATCAATTCCATCTATATTCTGTCAAAGTCTTTTTATAGACAGAAAACCAAAATGTAGGGATTACATCATTCAAACAATCCACTCTAATACGAAAGAGTTATACTGGTCGTCAGACTGAAAAACTATAAATAACTGGAAGGGAACAAAGAAATTATTTTAATTAAATAGAAAATTTTGATTACCATTGACATGTCTCGTAAGTGTCATCCGATTTTATGGTGATGCACTGATCATGGTAAGTGAACGTTAAAAATATGGGCTGCCACGCGTCAGAAAGAGATTTTCTATCCCCGCATGGCCATTCAGATGTCAGTTTTCAATAGTTAACTGAAATTATTCTAGGGAAACTAATGGGTGGTTCAGACAAAAAGCGTAATGTTCTAACATATTTAAAATTTCGTTGTCCAGTGTATAAAAAAGCCGGTTGTTCTTTTATTAGTATTTTTATATTAACAGAATAATATGTCTGTGCTCTATTGGTTATATAATCTGGAACATCAGCGGTAGAAGAGTGAAGAAATTTTTTTATGATTTTTCAAAATTTACTTCATCCAGTAACTTCTTAAAACTTCCCCTTTTTTCGTTTCATTGAATACAAGTTTCACTTCTTATGTTTTTAATCTTAGAGATTCCTTAGCATTAGGTGTCTTATTCTGTTAGTTAAAACATTACAAACATTTTCTTCTAATCAAGTTTTGATATGTGTTTTCGATCTAAGATATTTGGCGAAATGTTATTTTCATATAACCTGTATTCCAAAACTGTTATACGGTTTCCAGATCCTCAACCTTTTTTTGAAATAAAGTAGTTATCCCCTCTATCTAAGGTTTCATGTGTCACTAAATTAACATCTAATGATTATTTTATGTATCTTCGTGTTCTGCCCTAAGACACATACTAAAACGAAAGACATACTGGAAGATGGCCGATGTTCTTTTCTCGTTATGACGTAACCCTTTGACTGTTGTTGACGAGTTTACTCGTCATGCTGCCTGCTGCCACCGTGTGCTAATGACGAGTTTAGTCGCAGCCGCCGGTTTTCTCCAGAGCGCTGTTGACGAGTTAAGTCGCACCCGTCAGCCGCTACCTGAGTGCTGATGATGAATATATACGCGCCGCTACCTGAGTCGTACAGCGGACTTCACGCCCCATTTCTCAATAGCCTTTCGCAGTTCTGGTCACTAGCTTATCGTCCAAATTTTTGTCTTTTGGGACACTAGGCTTCGCTCTACAGTTCACTGTTCAACAGAAATTACATCAGTGTTTTTTGTGTCCTGTATTTTATAAAGAAATGGCAAGACGTCGTGGGTGCATTGAGGAAGAAATCATGGAGATACTTACGAGGAGCGACACTGAGGATGAACTACTTGATTTTGATGGAAGTGATAGCTTTTCCACAGAATCGGAAAGCTGTAGTCCTAAACCATACTCGTCAGCAGGGGTGACAATGCAGTCTCATGTTTCAATAAGAGATGTTAGTTGTTCTGAATCTGAAGAATCAGAAAGTGATAGTGAAACGCCTACGAAGATATTACGTCTTGGCGATAAATCTGACTGGAAACAAAATGATTTTCGTCCAGTTAGTCACGCATTTGATGATACGCTATCGGGACATGTGTGTCAAATAGGGAATATTCCGAGTATTCTGTCAGTTTTAATGTTATTTTTTACAGAAGAACTGATGAAATATATACCTGATGAAAAGAATCGGTTTTATATAACCACTATGGAGAATACACCAGAATCAGTGCATTCTCGAATATCAAAGTGGAAAGGTACTTGATATGATGAAATGTATTGTTTCATAGCTATTTGCCTTCTGATGCCTCGCGTGAAAAAAATTGAAAATTAGTGAATATTGGATCATAGATGTTCTTCTAAATACTCCAATTTTTAGTGAACTTATGTCCAGATACCGCTTTTTGTTACTCTGGTGAGGTTTCGTGAGATTTAGCTGGAATGCCCTCTTCCACCCCCCCTCCCCCCTATTTCACTTCACTTAATTAATTGTCAGAAACTTCACAGCTTTGAAATGTTGAATAATCTGTTGAGTACTTATGTGGAGCAAATTTCATTAAAGAAACAAAATTATGTATAATCGCGTAATTTCAAAGCGCAGCAAACATTCAGTCAACATCGAGATATTTTGGGAATCTACATTTACAAAGATATTCCGCAAGCCATATTTCGGTGTGTGGGGGAGGCTGCTTGTACAATTATCATTTTCAGGTGTCTTTTTATATTCGTGAATAGCGCGAGGAAAAATCGGATGCCTATAACTCTCTTTATGAGTTCGAATATCCCTAATTTTACAGTCGTAGTCTGAACGCGGTATGTAAGTGTGGAAGTAAAATATTTCTAGCATCTTCTTCGAATCTACGCTCTTTAAATTTCAACTATAAACTCTAATACAGTAAGGAACCTATAGAAAATTGCAGTTGTTATAAACGGGTATGCGAGAAAGAATAGTAAACTATTGAGGTAAATTTAAGAATCACGACTCTTTCGACATAAGCTGCAAAAACCGAGTAAAAACTACAACCAATATATAATTATTAGTGACAAAAAATAGGGTTAATGATTCAGTTTGATTCTGCAGTAATTTATTTGCAGAGAAACTATGTAGTGAGAGCATTAATTGTGTAACAGCCGTAAGAGGTCACAGTGCTTCGCCAGAAATATTCAGGACTAGGCGAGCGGCTCCAGGAATAAGCTCTTAGCACAGGTAGTGGAATTACGCTGCAGGCCGCAGGCCTTAGCGCGGCAGGTAGACGATCCGCCGTCTGAAGTCAAATGGTTAATTTCGTGTAAATGTATAGCCTTGATGATTGTAACGATCTTTTGTTAAGCGTAGTTTGTTATTCGTGTTGTGAGACAGCAAGCAGTTTAATGTGAGTTCAATCATTCCGTTCTCAACGAAAGGCAAGAACTGCTAGATTTCGCCGAAAATTGATGAACCGTGTTTAATAGTGTCGCATTCATGCCCTAAACTCAATGCGGAGACATTTGAGATCTAAATAAGGCTATTCGAACATAATCAATAGTTATTAATTGTTCAATAGCACTTCCCACCACCTCTCCTCTATGTCACACTTATGATCACAGAAAAGTTATGGAAAACTCCAAGTTCAGTTACTGCGCCATAAAGACCATGACCACGGCCATAAGTGATTGTTGTGAAAAGGAACTATCACTATGAAGATTATACGAAATTTTTTTTTTAAAAATTCATAATTCATTATACTAGGTTAGGTTCTCACAGCCATATGCACTCTCCAACGATGTCTAATTTTTTCAATGCAGTAACAAAAGTCAAATTAAAAAGAGTTAGGAAAAATTATAAATGACGGATATTAAAAATAGGAGTTAATGTTAAGAAAAGGCTAGAAGATGTCTCAACGACAGCCAAAACAGTCAGACAGTTGTTGTATTAAAAAGGTTTCAGCTCATATTTCGGGTTTATTTTGATTTTATAGACACAACAGGCAGTGCTTAATTTTCATGGAATACAATGACTATTAGCGTATAAAGATCCGTTCTAATCGATAGGCGAATGATTGTAACAACTGAAACTTGAAATAGTAGGTGACACTGAATATTAACGGTTCATAGATTAGGTTGAGAATATTTTGTTTTAATATTGCATTTTCCTAGGATATACACGTTTTTTAATCCAGAAATTATAAAGTATACCAGTTACTGTGAGTAGGCCGTAGTTTACTGGATAATGGCTGCAGCTTTGCCGTGACGAAATAGGCGGCAGGTGTCAACCACTCATCCACTTGGTCAGAAGCCAGCCTTTTTCTTCCACATCCACAGGTAGAGCTATTAACTTGACAGCACCAAGATTGTGTAAGAAACCAGAGAAACCATCACAGCGGGAGTCAGGGTACCCACCACTACCACACAATGAAAAAGGATCGAGGACTGAATTTGTTGACAACACGATAGTGACAGTCGCTTCTGCTAAACGGAAGCTAGTTACAAATATCGATATGAGGAGTCTATAAATTAGGATTTGCCGTGGAGTCGGTTTATGTTCTTGGTCTTGTTTTCTCAGTAGTTTCTCATTTTCGATTTATTTAATCCCTATTGTTGTTCAACTCCATGCTAACAGTAATGAAATCAGGTAAGATCGAAGCTATAGTAAGACCGTCCCTCACATGGAAACAAATTCATTCCGCTATGGAGTAAAAGAATTACGTGATGAGTAATAATTTTAATCTTGGCAGGCATAATATTAAGAAAAAACATTGTTTTAAAAAAATAATAAAATAATAAAAATAAAAAATGTAAAAAATGTAAAAAAAATATGAAGTTAAATATGAATTACATGCAAATATTGTAGTAAATAACCAGGAAATTGTTAAAAGATTCTGCCGAATTATGTTTCCTCAATTTATTTCATTCTTAGAAAACTACTTTTCTGGTATATACTTCCTTAACTGCATTATAAAACGGTCTCCTCCATAACTGCATTATAAAACGGTCTACTAAGTATCTATAAAGCCTTAAATTAAATATGAATTACATGTAAATATCGTAGTAAATAACTAAGAAATTGTTAAAAGATTCTGACAAATTAAGTTTCCTCAAGTGCACTTCGTTCTTAAAAAATTTCTTTACTGGTATATACCACAATAATTGCATTATAAAACAGTCTACTAAGTATATATAAAGTCTTCTGAATTAATTTAATTTAGCTATATATGGTGGTTTTAAGTTAACATTTAAAGATTTTGTGCTACCTCTAAATACCCTTTTAATATTATGACTCTTTTTGACCAATAGTATCCCCAGTAGTACTTATACAATTTGACGTAAATAAGAGTTTGTATCATTAAACATAATTATTCGATGGGACAATGTTGTATAACGAAGTCAGTAGAGAGGAAAAGTTTGAGATATTCAAGAGAGTTGCATCACTGTACAGCAATAAGTGGACAAACCCCGGTATAACGTCTCAAACAACAAAAACTTCCATCAACAGGATGGTCTCTAACGCCTATTTCAGTGGTTCCCAATTATTGGTAAGCGTACTCTGAGGGTTACGTGAGATTGCTTCACGAGGTACGCGCGGTAATCTTTTGTAAAAAGGTAATCACTAAGATTCTACAAATATTACTATAGCCAAAATATATTTTAAGACAGTAAAACCGTATGTTTGCATGTGTGTGTGAATTATGTTTCCGTAATGCTGTGGTTGTGCGATGCAGTAGGCTGGGATGAAAGCAGCAGCACAGCTAACAGGGGTAATTGAGACTAAACTCTTTCTTGAAGTGGTACTCGGGAAAACTTATTTGGGAACCACTGACTATTTCAAGCATTTGCTATTCAGGTATGATATGCTCAGTTACTCAAAGCACTACGGTCACAATAAAAGTGGATGTTTTCTATCGTAGTGAAGAAATTATCTCGTATCATAGTTTTAGGAAACTCACTGGAATGATGAAAGCAGCAAAACACGTAATGATGGGAGATTAAGCACTTTAAGAAATAATCATTAACTAATCAAAATAATTTTTCAATTACAAAGATATGTCGCACCATATTGGCGAACTAGAATCAATTGTTATCAGGTCATTAAGAAAATGCAGACTTGTAGTTGTAAGAGCAGTAAACTATAAAGTAAAGTCCTCAGATATATAAAAAAAAACATAGAATTGTTTCTGTATCTTCCTACATGACATGAACATAGCAATATTGACGTCTATAACAAAACAAAAGATATTTGCTAAGTTATTAATTCACCAACTCATTCAAGTTTCATTAACGCAATAAAGTTTCCATTGATGAATTGATGAATACATATTTGCAGACAAACAAAATTAATCGTTTGTTCGTTACTTCTCAGTATACTGTTATGCTTAAATGTGTCCGGGCCGTCAATCAACAAACACTAATTAAAGTAAAGTCGTCTATAACAAAGTACCGCTATTAATAGTTTAAAAGAACGTCAGTCACTTAATTTCGTTTTCACATTTAGCAGCATCAGTGAATATAATAATCTTAATTGTTTTGAATTAAATTTGCTCGTTAGAATTTTAACATCATACGCTTTTCGTATGAAATTTAATCATGGAAATCTTTATCGGAACAGCTACGCTTACGATGCGGTCTATGCTTCCAACAAGCAGTATCCTTGTAGTAAATGATATACTATTCTGGCTAGTCTAATCCACTCAAAGATCCGTGGTTGGATGTGATACAATATTTCATCTCAGTTACGTTTCTGACTTCTGTTATATTCTGAAACAATTCCGAAAGTAAATATACATTAAACAGATAGCGAATATAATACAAATAAGAGTTTTTGAAATATTGTTTAAGTTAAAGCGTTTTACGATAAAAGAGAAAAATGTCGAAGCAGCTGTCGGGAATGGATTGCGTTATAATTGCAGCATATAAATCAAGTGAGTTCGGGGAAATATTCGTCTGCAGAGACCGAAGGGGGCAGCAATGGGTGGGGGAGGGAGAAGGGGAAGGCTGATGTCCTAATTACGATGGGTGCGCGCGTTAGAGGACCCTCATATTTTCGTCCTTCTGGCCTCGAGAGGCTGCTAACTGATTAATCAGCTGTCACGGTGCCCTGGTAGCATAACACCTCGGAGTAGGCGGTCACTGTGCAGAATACCCACACACTTCAGTAGCTCTATTGAAACGTCTAGGAATTCAGTAAGCAACATGTTAAATAACATCACCATAAATATGTTGGTATGGGCGTCTTCTGCCAGAGTGTATAATATTTGCAACAATGCATCCTTCTCAGGTTATGCTAACAAATACTTCAATAACGAGTCACATATTAATAGAAAAAATAACTTACTTCTTTTTGCTACAGAGCTCTTGTCTGAATTGATCTGTCACTCTTAGTCGAAGAAATAAAATCTTAACATAAAAAAATGGACTCACCCGCAATTTGTTTATTAACTTCCATTTGGAGTGAATTGGTACACCCATGTTGTTAGAGAGATGACTTCCAAAAAAAATAGCTGAATATTTGCAGACGATACAAAACATTTTCTTAAATATAAGAAAACGGTGAAATGTTATAATAAATAGCACATAATCCTTACGCGTTAGGGTGAGCAAATATTATTATAATGGCTCATATGGGCTCCTGAAAATAGTTACGTTAGTATTAGGTCATACTTTTCTGAACAACATAATAATCATATCAGGAAAAGAGCGTAGGAATTAAAAGATGTTTCATACAAAAGGCAACCCTACACTTAAATATTTTTACGAGTGAATATAAATTCTAAGGACCATTAACTATGCAGAAGCCTAACTTTTCTCCGCTACGCAAAAGAAGAAACATGTCTGCATTAGAGATTAAAAAAAAAAAAAAAAATACAGAGCCTGGTGGTTGAATAGTAACGCTCAAACCTGAGATTCGGGAGGACGCGGGGTCAAGTCCATATTCGGCAATGCAAATTTTGATTTCCATGTTCCGAAATCACTCTAGAAGAATATCTGGATGGTTCCTTCAAACAAAGCCATTGCCGAGTTCCTTCATGTTCCTTCTCCCATCCCCTCCTTGCTCTAATAATCCGGACGTCAACGATCTGTAAAGCACCAAGCAAAACCTGGGAAACTAACAATATCATGGGCCTTGTCAACTTGTCGCAGAGGCCAATCATGATTATATTAGTGAAACAAAGTAATAAATTATAGTATCAGTATGCCAGTGTCGAAATTCGTTGGAATTCATTGACGTTCTGATTCTGATTGACTGGAAATCAAAGGTACTGTTAAAAGTGATCGTGTAAAAGTTGGGGGCACAGTAGAGCTTTCTTTGTACTGCGACTGGTTTTAGTCGTAATTTTTATTTTCACTATTTTAGAACTTACTCTGTAGTTATTCGGAGTACTTATTCCAATTGCTGTTATTTGGAATGAAATATTATGTAAGAAAATGAGGGGATGTACCAAAAAAGTAAGGGAATTATGTTACGAAACTTTGGTCTGGTAATTGCTTGGATATGGTGGTGTAGTGTTGGACCCACATTTTTGGAATCAAATACAGGAGATTAAGAGAGTGCGAAGAAGGGATGCTAGATTTGTCTCTAGAAATTACCGCAGAACACAGTCAGTAACTGATGTGTTAAGGGATCTGGAATGGGATTCACTGGGACACGGGATGAGGCTAAAAAAGTCTTAGGAGTTTGCAAGGCGTATATTGAAAATGAAGATTGAAAAAATATTGGTGTAAGAATTAGGAGTAGTGTATGGAAAGGAAAATGTAACCATGGCTACAAGCTGGCACTCGATTTCAGGCGCAAGGGTGTGAGAAGATTTTCTTTCGTAGGTACGGGTTTATGAATTGGAATAATTTACCAAGAGAAATGTTGAATAATTTACCAAAAAATCCGAAAGAATTTAAAGTTCGAATAGAAAAAAGTAGGCGATTACAGGAAAACGAGAAAATGGGCGTGTAAGGAAATTGTCCCGGGAGAGTGCTCAATTAAATTAAATTAAAGATTACATGAATCAATATCATCAAAAAATGGAACAATGCAACCGGAAGTAAAAAAAAAATGACGAAGCTCTCTCTCTTTCTAGTATGGTGAATCCTGAAGCCTTTAATTACGCTGTTGTTGTTTTTTTTTTTTTTTTTTTTTTTTAATTCTACATGTTATCCTTCTCCATTATTGAGAGAATTATTTCTTTTAATTTTGTGTTATTTTTATGGTGAGAGTTTGTATTGACTACCTGCATAAAGTTACTAGATTGCAATGAGGACCTGTTTGCCGGGAGCAGGCAGCGCCAATACCTCAGAGCGGATCAGCAGGCAGTCAGTTGATCTTCAGCCGAGCTGGCGGAGCGACTGAAATACGGCAGCCAATCTCCGGCGGTGTAGGCGCGCTACGAGCCAATGAGGAACAAGCTGCGGCATGCGGTACCCAGTCCATTAAGGACCCGTCTCTGCCTAACGCTATCACAGCGGCCAATTCGATTTCGTTCAATTCCGCAGAGCAGTTTCGGTGATACAGCTCGTGTACTTGGTAGAAATGTATTCTACTCTCGTATATAATTACATTACGAACTCTAACTTAAACTGGCTATAATAAAAGTAGGGAATCACGAGAGACATGCATCAGTTAAAAAGGGTGTGAGACAAGGTTGTAGCCAATCCCCGTTAATATTCTACTTGTATGTAGCAGAAGCGATGAAGAAAGTCAAAGAAAAATTTCCATGTGGCATAAGTTTCCAGGGAGAAAAAATTAGTATGCTATGATTTGCTGATGACATTGTCTTGTTAGCAGAGAGAGCTGAGGATATTGAGAAGTTACTGAATGGCATGAACAAAATATTGAAGGAAGATTTTGGACTGAATATAAATCAAAGCAAGACATAAGTGACGAAATGTAGCTGAAATGA
Organism: Vandiemenella viatica; assembly: GCA_031002005.1. NCBI lineage: Eukaryota > Metazoa > Arthropoda > Insecta > Orthoptera > Morabidae > Vandiemenella > Vandiemenella viatica. Next base: position 173,898,289 of record JARYHS010009186.1, on the reverse strand, counting down.
TACCAATACTAGTAGATTAAATATCAAAATAGGATCGGATGCATTAGGAGAAGTAAGTGAGTTCTGTTACTTGGGAATCAAAATAAAAACCAATGGCCAAAGCAGGAATGATGTTAAAAGCAGAATAGCAGTAGCAAAAAGAGCCTTCATGCAAAAGAGAAACCTATTAGTTTCAAATATTGATCTAGGAATTAGAAAGAACTTTTTAAAACTTTATGTGTGGAGCACAGCACTTTAAGGTAGCGAAACATGGACTTTAGGAATACCGGAAATAAAGAAAATTGAAGTATTTGAAACGTGGTACTACAGAAGAATGCTGAAAATTAGGTGGACAGACAAAGTAAGAAATGAACGAGTTCTGAAAATGATAGGTGAGAAAAGAAGTTTATGGAAGAATCTTACAGAAAGAAGAGACAGGCTGTTAGGTCATATTTTGAGACATGGTGGATTGGTTAATTTGTTAGTGGAGGGAACAATCGATGGTAAGAACTGTAGAGGAAGACAGAGATTAGAATATATGAAGTAGATAATTGATGACATGGGTTGTAAGGGTTATGTAGGAATGAAGAGGTTAGCACAGGATAGGAAGGGATGGAGGATTGCATCAAACCAGTCGAAAGACTGACGAAAAAAAAAAATACCGATAGTTCTTATGACAGTAATTTGAACCCTGCTATCCTGCACTCCACCTGGCATCTATGATAGGTACTGGTACTTAAAATGTAATTTTCCCACATATTTCTCTATTCGCTCGCATCTAATATCAGTCATGACTTAGTTATCACGTTGGTGAAACATATGTTTTCTCAACCGTCTGTTTTCGCCAGTTTGACTGGCGCTCGGTCTTAGCAGAGACATAAATAAAGCACAGCCGGCGACAAATTGTTCTGCAATTACGGAAGACGGATGGGGTCTCTTTAACCTGCAAGAGTGGTGATGGTCAAATTGATTAATATTTCAAGTATGAATTTTGCATCCCCATGATTTAGGTGGGCTTAACATGTCATCTTTCCTACTACTGAATACCAGCTATTGATATCGTTTAATGCATTAGTGTTGATAGCTATTGTGGCAGTTATATATGCGTCTAAATTATATCCACTGTTTAAGTAATCTCCAGAACAGAATTTTATTCTGATTTTAAGAGCTTGGTCCAAAAATTTCAAAGTGTCAAACGATCTACATGCTAAAGTGCTCAAATAATGAAATGGTACCATGTACAAAATTTTATATTTTGAGTGGGTCATACATTCACCAAAGGCGAAAGCATCTAATGCAGTTATTTAATGATACTGTATATGAGTTACAGTTATGAACTTTTAATTAAATCGCAAACAATACCACCAATCTCTGTATAAGACGGGAATTAATAATGCTGAGTAAAGATATTGTAATGATAAGAGGGCATATGTATGGTTAAAAAAATATAGCCACAGGGAAAAATGTTCATATAGCCCATTTGGTTTTACTCTCTTTCATTTGGAGAAGTGAATTCGTTGTCATTCTCCATGGTGACTGTTATCTTCTCTTTTCTATCTCAAACATTGCAGAAGTTATCAGATCCATACTGTTTACAGTATCTGGTTTGGATTGCGTGATGTATCGACAGAAGCCGTCAGCTCTTTGGAAGTGATCCCACTGTTATCCAGTTTGGTCATCTCCTATCACTCTTCCACAGTGCCAATCTAAAATCAAGCAGACTTCGCATTGTGTACATATTCTCTGTGTGGAGACGTCAAAAAGTTTTTTTACCATGTTCTTCCTAAGATTATAATAATAATGTAGTGTAAAAGAACTGCAGCAATAATTTTTACTTTGGAAATTTGGTCTGTTATAAGGTACCAATGGGGAAGCCAGGGAATAAATGTTGTCTTCTCCTAAATCATCTGAATTCTCATATTGAGTTTTCTGTCTGAGACCAAAATATATTTTTAAAAAGTTATAGAATGCAAATTCATTTTCAAATTTCGTCTCTTAATTGTATATTTTAGTTGCTAGATTACGGAACGATTTGCGTGAATGATAACTCTAAAGCCTTGCATTCAGGACGACCAGTGTTGGATCACCGGTTCAGTCAACTGGATTCAGTTTTCCTTGATTTCCCGAAATCACTGCAGGAATAATGGCCAAATTCCTTACAGTTATCTTCTAACAGAACAATGGGACCGCTTCATTAACAATCTAGGAAAAGATGTAACAAGACCATCACCCACAACATTCAAAATAATTAAAAAGTTAAACACAGAAGTAAGGTGTGACTCAGACATTCAAGTAATAAACAACGAGACATGGGAAAAATATTTCCAAGAGCTATGGACACAAAATCAAGCACACAATGAAATGGAGGTAATATTCCTGCCAGAGACTAACAGCCAAGATGACATTCACTATAGAGAGTTAGAATTAGTGCTGAAAACCTGTACCATAAAACTAAGAGGATGGCATTCATATGGAACTTTTTAAATTCAGTAACAGGACATTCAAAGAACGGTTTTTGAACTTTATCAACAGGACCTAGAGAGGAGAATACCTACCACAAAGCTGGTAGAGGGCAATTGTCACCCCAATTCACAAAAAAAGGCGAGGTCAAAAATTGCAATAACTGTAGAGGAATAAGCTTGCTCAACGCTGGTAATAAAATTTAATCCAACATCATTAAATCAAAATTGTAAAAATTTTATGAGCCACTCCTTGGAGAAGAACAAAATGGGTTTCAGAAGGCTAGGTCAAGTACAGATTATTATTTCACACTCAAGATGCTAATTGAGAAAAGGAAAGAGTTTAATTTAGAAATACATTTGGCATTTATTGATTTCAAAAAAGCTTTAGATACAATCAACAAAAGAAAAGTTTTGCAAATTCTGGTTGAAAGTAACACCCCGCCACATATCATAAGCAATTCTAAACATCTACATCCACAATGTAATCGCAGTTAGAACCGGACAACCGCTGTCGGAATGGAAACCCATTAATCGACGAGTGACCACTTTTATTCAGCATATACAGGGTCTCCCGAAATTAAATGGCCAAACTTTGGGAGCGTATTTGGGGATCAAAAAGAAGCAAAAACTTCCTGCGAAATTTTTCTTCATTTTCATTTCTTACGGAGATAATCAGAAAAATGAAGTTTGAAACGGAAAACTCAAGTACTGTTCGTTTGAATGAATGTTTATTTTGATTGACATTAAATGTAAGTAACCAAACACATGCGAGGAAAAAAAAATACCAATTAATATTAATAAACAATGAAACAAAAGACAGAAATGAAACCTACTATTAGATTAATGGTGATGTTATTTGAAATGTTAACCTTCCGCGGCATAACAGGGGAACGTAATACGTAAATAAATCTTAAGCGGAACATTAGTCTGATTATTCGATACGGCATACATCAGTCAGTGAGTAATGCGTTTTGAGTGAGCACCGTGCACAATGCCTCGCACATTTTCTCATCAGGAATACGCCGATATTGTCTTTGTGTATGGTTTTTGCAACGGTAACGCAGGTGCAGCCGTACGAGAGTATGCGAATCGATTTCCTGGTAGGGTAATACCACATCGCCAGGTATTTATTCAAACGTTTCATATACTTCGTGAGACTGGATCAGCCAGCCTGCACCGAGAAGGCAATGAATTTCAGGCAGCTTGGAGGAGAGATATTCTAGAGGCAATCGTATCCTACACTAATTTGATGATCGCCTTGCCACGAGTATTCGGAGAGCGTCACCGCGTTACAGATATCACGCCAAACGGTCTGGCGTACTTGGAGATGCGATAATCGTCATGCGTATCATATCCAAAGAGTTCACGGATTATTGCCTCAGGATTTCCAGAATCGAATAAATTTTTGTAATGAATTTCTTCAGGGGTGTGAGAATGATAATCAATTTCTCTTGAGTAACTTGTGAACAGACGAAGATTCATTCACAAGAAGATGAAGTATCAATCAACCAAACTCTCACATCTGGGCTCATCATAATCCACGAGCAGTTAGGATGACCAATTACCAGCAAGAGTTTTCCGTTAATGTTTGGATGGGTATTCACAATAATCGTCTAGTAGGACCACATTTTTAACCACCAAGATTGAACGCACAGACTTTAACGGCTTTCCTGGAGAACGACCTCCCAGGTTATCTTTAAGAGTTCGAATTACAGGAACGATTGAACATGTGGATCCAATTAGATGGACGACCAGCTCATTATGGTAGAGTTACTCGTGAATGGGTGAATGGAGATTATCCAGGTCGCTGGATTGGTCGAGGGGGCCTGTACTGTGGTGCTCACGCTCACCTGACCTTACATCGCTGGACTTCTTTGCATGGGGTACGTTACAACACGAAGTGCATTCGGTGCCAATAATCTCATATCAGCATCTTAGGGACAGAATCATGGCTGCAGCTCAGCGGGTTACCCCAGAGCAATGTTTGGCAGCAACACGAGCTGTCATATCACGGAGCAACCCCTGCATTGCCATGGGAGGACAACACTTTGAACAACATCTACATTAATGGAATAGTCTGTTTTATTTCTGTTTCTTCCTTTATAATTACATTGTATTATTAAAATGTAATTAATAATATCATTTGTTAATTATTTGCATTTTTTTTTACTGTTACTCGGTTCGTTTATGTTACTAATTATTTTGTAGAAAATTCCTTAAATCTATTGTCAATAAAAAGAAACATTCATTCAAACGAACTGTATTTAAGTTTACCGTTTCAAACTTCATTTTCGCGATTATCGCCGTAAGAAATGATAATGGAGAAAAATTTCGTTGGACCTTTTTGCTTATTTTTGAGCCGCAAATACGCTCCCAAAGTTTCGCCATTTAATTTTGGGACACCCTGTATGTAATCAAAATCATTAGTGATTCGAGACAAAACCCCCATGGCAGAATCAAAATAGAGACAGACAGACCTACCTGGACACATTACTATTTGCAGATGACCAAGTGCTTTTTTCTGAATCAGAAGATGACCTGCAGAGATCGGTATATAACGTTTATAAGACAGAAAAAGAGTAGAGCATACAGTTTTCCCTCAATAAAACGAAAGTTATGGCCTTCGTTGGCAAATATGACAAAAGAACCAAAATTTCAATAGAATACACACCCAAAGAACAAGTAACAGAATTTAAATACTTAGGTTACAACTTTACCTACATCCTTCAAACCGAAATGCAACATAAAATCACAAATTTCACGAAAGTTACGGGAACAATAAATAGCAGACCATCTCTTGTTCAACGGCACACAAGAATGAGGCTATATAACATCCTGGCTAAACCTACTCTAATGTGTGGGAGTGAGGCTTGGACATTCCGCCAAGTTGATGAGCGGAGGCTAATGGCGGCTGAGGTGCGATTCATGAGGAGAATAGCTGGCTACGCCTTACTAAATAGAAAGAGATCTGATGAAATCCTTAACGAACTCAAAGTCAAACCAGTTACCCAAAATGTACAAACCTATCGAACATCTTCGACAGACCATGTGCTAAGGATGAAGATGCACCCAATTCCTCAAAAAATCCTCAAATATGATCGCAGAGGCAGGAGAGATGTGGGAAGACCACGAAAAAGATGAACTTAGACCTTACAGGCCACCAGGCCTAACACTGGGTAGGAAGAAGAAGAATCTTACATAATAATTCAATATAATAACTAAGATACTGTTATAAATAATATAGTAAAATATTAAATAAGAATCTTACTAAATAATATGTACCAAAGATTTGGCAATGTATGCCAAATTATGTTCTTTATAGGAAAAGGAACACGGAGAACATTGTAACAGATGCTTTGTTATTAGACATTCGCCACATGCACACACTGCCACATTAAAGGAAGGGCCTAGCGAAGGGTCCTTAGTTCATTTCTATGGCTTTAGAAAATGTTCTGTTTTAAAATGTGTGAAATGAAAGTAAGTAATTTAAACAATCAAATACTTAATATTCGTTTTCGATTTCAGCGCCGTTAACATATATAAACAAAATTATACTGCATTCAAAGTGTGAAATACTTAAAAATTATTTTTCATTATTTTTTTTGCATTAATAGGTATAAAGAATTTAAAATAATTTCGCGTGTAATACATTTTGATTGAAAGTTAATTTTCTCAACGGAGTATTTGCTATATTCGTTACCACTTGCCATCACGAACTGACGAAGATATTTTTCTATCAAATCACGTTAAATAACTTTTAAAAGTTCGTACCCCTGAACAATTTACTTCATGGTACATTTAGTATTTCCCATTCGTTGTCCGTTGATTTGCCTAACATAAAATCCACGAATATACAAGCCCATCTTACATAACACCTGCCACGCAGAAAGTTGCAAATAGGAGAGACTGCCGGAGTTAAAATTTCCTAACTAGCACCTGAACTTTCCATTCGAAGTTGTATGGCTGTGAAATAAATTGACTCGACTTCTGAGGAGAAGTTATTTCAACTTCTGTAAACTACTTCAAACGACTGTCGACTCAGAATGCATTCGCACAAAATACGTTGCTCCAAAGCGATAGAGCACAGATGCATGTGAGCGAATTAGAAAATTAAACCCACTCATTCTTCAGGAAAGTAGATGTACTGTACATTGACCTCAGACAGTTACGGAGCACAATATAGTTTCGATTAAGTTATAATGCGTTTTTATTCTGGGTTTTACACAATCTAGGAACGTTTATCTACATTTAAGTAGACCGAGCTTACGTACTACTAGTTTTATTCAGTTTCATGGGTCTACCTGGAATATTATCGTTACTTTTCATCTAAAAAGGTATTAAAACTTAAATTTAAAAAAATTATAGAACATCTATATACGCAAATCTAGTAAAACGTTTGGTTCTTGAACGTAATATTTATATCTCAATTAAGTGGTAATTCACTAACATACGTAAAAATACGTGAAGTTTAGTTTTAATAATTATCTGGTAATCATAACCATAGATGAAGAGTTTTACTGTAATAACGAAACTGAGTTTACTATAGTTTTATTACACGTAAAGATAATGATATGAACTTTATGAAATAATAAACGTAGCTCCAGCCAGACGAATTTTTATGAACTATAAACTGATTTTTTTTTTATTTTTGATTTTTTTTGCTATACCTGAGAGACTAGACCTCATCTAACATCCTTTAATCTCACATTGTAGGTCTTAATGACATGTTAGTTATACTTATCTCTTTAAAGTACTAATTTTCCGATTGCGTAATTGATATGTTTCCTTAATAGCACCATTTACAGTAAAAAAAAAAAATTCTTTATTCAGTATTTATCTACGAGAGACAAGATGATATCACTATTGAAACTACAGTGAGAATCATACAACAGAAAATTAACTTACAAGTTGTGATAGAATTAACTTCCTTTGGCAGTTCTCCTAAACTTTTTTCTTTTGTTTAGTGCTCGTTTGAATTTTAAATTGTTTCGCTATTTGCACTATTTGCGGCATATGATAAACATCACACTTCTTCTTATTCTAAACGCTGACTGCTTTCTTTTAATTCAAAGCTTTCCTGCTTTGTTGTGCCTGAAATCAGATGCCATTTCCTGATGATGGTTATTTCTTTTCTTTCACATACCACTTCTAGTTCTTGTTCATCATTCTTCCTGACCTCATCATCATCTTACGTCTTACACATACTAAACCCTCTCTTTACGCCCCTGTGTCTCTAAATAACAGTTCCGCTTCCTCATCATCACAGGGATCAATTGTGTCTCCAGTGATTTTTACCTACAATTCTAACTTCCTCATTTGACATCACATCAAACTCCTGTATTTTACAACTGTAATATGTGTCTCTCAGACAGTGAAACAAATCACGGTTGCATAACCCAGTTCCCCTGCTTTTCTGGAACATTCCCCCGTTACCATATCTGGTAGAATGCAGAACTTTGAAAACTTCCCCACCATCTCTTAAATGCATCATACCCAGAATTTTATTTCTTCGTAACGATTTAAGCAATTCGAATCTGCAAAAGAGTAGATAAATAAAATTATTTTTTAATACTTGAATTATGAGGGTGATGGTCGTAACTAATAATACTGGTACCACGAAAACCATTACAAATTAATGTTATTACATACGGTATCAGAAATATTTTTGCATATGATACGCTGTGTGTAGTCTAGCTATGCAATTGTGTTTTTAAAGTTTACTATTCTCAGAGTGCAACATGCGACAACGTGCAACAAAAGACAATTTTTCCTGTGTTAGCCATTTTACAGTAGCTATTAATATATCTGAATAATTTGTAATTTATACTGTCAGATGATTCTAATAATGGTGCATCAAACTACTGTTTTCACTAAAGCGAATTTTTTACTTTCGTTTGAGAATACGTGCAGTCGCTAGATTTCTTAACATAACTTGGCAATACAAAGGAGCATATTAGATATAAACTGTTACCTTTCTGGACAGGAGAGGGGAGTCAAATTACGGCTTTCAAACTGCATACATCAAACACAATATTGTCCTAGGTGAATAGTGGACACAATATTTGACTGCTAGGCGAATAAAGATGGTGTTAATGTCTCGTTGTTAAATGTGTATTTAAATTAGGGTTACCAGAATTTTTTCTCCAAATCCGGGGACGCTTCACAAGTTTTTCACCAAAATCCGGGGACGCTTTCGACATTTGTCTTAATTAGCGCGTTGTACTTTTATAAGTTATATGATTAAAGGTTGGATTAACTTAAAAGCTACATATTATTTATATTTTTATTTAATTAATTTAATTTAATTGCAATGGAACACAGGCTCCGTTGGCAATTTCCCTACAGCCCCATCTTCCCCCTACCCTGCACCTACCTACATTTGCCCTTTACAAATTTTATCTTTAAATTCTTTCAACGTTTTCGGTAAATTATTCATCATTTCTTTCGGTACCTCATTCCAATCCCTGACACACTTACCTAAAAAAGAGAATCTTCCCACACCCTTGTGCCTGAAATCGAGTGACAGCTTGTGGTCATGGTCATCTTTTCCCTTCCATGCACTACTTTTCATACCTACTCCAATATCTTTCCATGCCCCATCGCCAGTATACGCCCTGAATACTCCCATAAACCTCCTCATCCTCCTCCTGTCTTAAAATGAATCCCATTCCAGCTTCTTTATCATATCCGTCACTGATTGCATTCTGCTATAATTTTAAATGAGGATCACAGACAGCCATGTTGCACACAGCAAGGAGACTTGATTTTTCAAAGCTGTTGCGTCCAAGACGCAGTATGGTTGTAAGTATCTTTTAATCCTAGGCATTGCCAAGGAAAGAAGTGCGCTTCACATATCTTGCTTTAAACGAATGCATTAGCAAATCAGGCTTTTGAAGGATTCTCGCTTGATTAAAAAAAAAAAGTTCTGAGGACAACAGTAAAAATCCGGGGACATTGCGGGGACGAAATCTGTCCGGGGACAGAGAGTTAAATACGGGGACTGTCCCCGGCAAACGGGGACGTCTGGTAACTCTAATTTAAATGGCAGTCTGATGGGAATTAATACTATAACTTCTTTAAAATAATTTATTCAGTTTTTTGTAAATATTTTTGATATATATTTCTCAGGGTTTGTGACCATACAAAGTTTTTCTGGACTGTTTAATACCGTTTTAGTAAATTCAATACCATTTAAGGTAATTTCTAGGTTTGCACTATTTTTCTTTACTCAAGCCGGGAAATAATTAAATGTTTTAGGTTCATTAATGAAGATAGTTAATTTGATTCGCTAATTACGGTCAGAATTATCGTAGCGCAAAATCAGCGAAGACGGTGTAAAATGCAATTTTTGTAAAGATTCGTAAATTCTGCATTTTTTCAGTACGTACGAGCGTGGTGGTGTAACGGTTAGCGTTCTCGCCTCGTATTCGGGAGGACGCTGGTTCGAATCCCCGTCCGGTTTTCCATGGTTTCCCAAATCACTCCAGGAAAATTCCGGGATGCTTCCTTCAAAAGGCCATGGGCAAATTCCTTCCCATTCCTTGCCCCCCATCCTTTCACGTCTCTAAAGACCTCGCTGTTAAGAGACGTTAAGCAGCTTAGGAAAAAAAAAAAAAAAAAAAACACACACACACACACACATTCAAGCTCGTGTTCTCATTGCTGAAGGTAAAGTGAGCCGCTTTGTTTCAACGTGTTATACTCTATCGATAGGCAAACAAGGCAGCAAAATAGTGCTTTACACGTGGTACTGAAGACATAACACCAACCTCTAAATCAAAGTCGTTCAAGGTTTGTATTCTGAATGAAAGGGTTCAAATACACGTCCAGCCAACCAAATTTCGATTTTACATGGCTTCCCGAAATCACTCGAGGCGAATTACTTCCCGTTCCTTGTTCCATGTCATTTCCGGCCTCTAATGATCTCTATGTCGAAAAGGAGTAAGGACAGAAAAAACACTAAAGATAGACAAAAACAGAAGATACAGTGTTCCATAATGGAGCATCCATAAACCATGTAACTCAATTTTGGCCTCCTGTGAAACCCCCGTCCCCCCACGTAGCCTGACGTGGCTCTTGCCTCTACCCCACCCCCTCGTAGCTTTTTTCCATTTTGATTCCAGAAGATATTTGTACTGTTTTCTCTTGTCAGACTATTGTAAATTACATACGGAGATAATTAGATGAGGGAAATAAATATTCACATGCTGTTGTGTCTTCTATACCTGATTTTAACTGTTAAAAATTATATGAATGGATAGCTACGTGGCCTGGCTCGGAATCCCTCCCCCCCCCACCTGTCCCCCACGTAGCGCAGCGTAACTTTCCAAACAACCCTCCCCCCTCCCCCCAAGCTCGATCCACGTAGTTTATGGATGCTTCCTAACACGTAGTAAATGTTGCGCCATCAACCGATCATGCTTTGCCGAACGTCGAAGTATTATTGTTATTACTATTAATTTAATTGAGTTGGAGTAAGGGCTGCGGTGGCAATTCGCTGTCATCCAATTACCCCTTTTTATTTTTATTTTGTAATTATCTTATTTAATTTGAGTGTTCAATATCTCCCCATCTACTTCTGAGATTTATATATTTTAATTTTGAATTCCTTCAGGGTATTATTGTAGTCATAATCGCAAGAAAATTGAACTACTTCTGGCGACAAATAAAACTACAAAGTCGCTTGACATAAATTTCAATCTTTCTAAGGTCTTCCCTGTTCCATTGGAGAAAAATATTATACTCCTGAAATTTACTATGTCAGTTTAAAAATTATTATTGAATTAGCAGTTAACAACTGTTGGTCTGTATTAAAGCTGTTTTTGGTGGAAATTCAGTACTCCAATTCATTATAATTTCTCGCACCTTCAGATCATTAGAATTAAATTCGTAAATTCTCAGAATTGTCTAATTATACAAGATAATTAAATACTGCTTTTAATTATAAAATTCAGTGTTTATTTAATAAATCGCTTGTTATTAGTGAAATCCTTATTGATATATCCCATTGGCAACACTGACAAAGATCGTAGGTTTGTGTATTTTGTTTGACAACCCATCAGTGCATAGACGATCTTTGATCCTATTAAACTATTTAACTACCCGAACCGTGATGAACATTAGCAGACTAATTCGTAGCGTTGCTCATGTGACATAATTAGTAATTAAAACCAGCAAAACTGCTTCGATAGCAAATAATGGAGTTTAATTACAGTGATTGATTAACTGACGGTTATCCATAGCTACTTCAACATGAGCTCGTAGTGGTACATATTTGTTTTTGCAATTGGCATTATTGCAGACCAAAGTAGGGGTAACATATGGCACACAATACTTAACTGACAAAAATCATACTCAATGCAGCACTCGAAATGCGAACCTAGCATGTACGCTCTAGCTACAATGCGGATTATTGAATGAAATTAATAAAGGGCAGATGCTGTATGCCAGGTAAATTAATTTTAAATTCTTCAAAATTCCGACCAAAATAGTTTCGTAGGAACTATGAATGTTTCATAAAAAAGGTTTTCAGTTATATTCGACAACCAATGTTCGAACACTGGTTATGAATGGTGTGACAGGCGTCTGGCTGGATTTTTTCGTGGTTACAGGTTAACGATAGTGGAAAGAATCATATTATTTGTACCACATACATATTCTGCTCGACATTAGATAACTGTAAAACTTACGTGAGATATTTTGGAAGAGTACAACAATTTTAAAAAACCGCAGCATTTGCTGAAAGTTAGAATGCTTTGAGTGTCGTGGAAGCGTGTTCAATTTTAAACCGTAGTTTTTTGTTTGTTTTAAGTTTCTATTTTGATGTTGGTGTCAGTACTAATGTTATTTGTGTTTATGTTGAATTTAAAGTTTTCCATCAACATTAAAGATGTTATAATTAATCAATAAGACGATAAATTGTTCTGTTTTCATTTGTACTGGTGTTCTGAATTTATAGACTACCACAACGAAGAATTATTCTGTAGTATATGCGTATGTCGCTTATTAATCTGCAATGAACTGATTCTGAAAGAATAACAGAGATTTGAGGACATTGGTCTAGCAATATATTTTGCGCAGTTTTATTATCTAATATCAGCAATTTGAATCATTATAGCACGTATTTTTTCAGATAATTCATTACGTTTGGTACTGTGAGGCAGCGGGCTTGTCTTTCGTGGCATATGTTAATGTAATTTTTTAATATGGCAGGTAAGTGTTCCGGTTGGCAAGACATGAGAAAAAGGAAGGGAGGAGAAACATCTTTGGATCAATGGAGGAGGATTAGAACTGAGAGATTTTGATTACGGCAGGGAGTGAAAAATACCAGAAATTATTATTGAATTTTATGTTAAAGGAAGTTTAAATGTTATTAAAGTAAAGTTTAATATTTCATGAACCAGATTTAAAATAATTTATAGTAAAAATAACACTGAAACAACTTCGGTTATTTTGTGGAAGCTGATCAAGATAAACAAATACTTCTTACAAATTCGTGACACGAAAAATATTTTAAGTACACTGACCTATTTTTTGGCCGTCTGGCTACGAATTACTTGAAACTGAAATTTAATGGTAACTTCTTTTTTAAAATAAAAGAATTTAAAAAAAAACCAATAACGTAAAATTTTTAAGGTAGAATAGATCGTCATGATACTGCAGTTTGAATGTGGAGCGGGTTTGAATAGTGTTTGACTTGTGTACAAGGTAACATATTGAGGAGTTACTGGAACACTGTACACGAGAGACATAACTCTTGGAGAAAACGTTCAACATAAACCATCTTACTGCAATAGAAACAAACTTGATCCTTGTTATATGTTACATGTAGAAGCAACAGACATCAAGCAAGTAAAATATGTTTGTTATCAATAATTACAAGCTACAAATTTACAGTATGCTTCGAAATAAATGTTGGATCTGAACAGATTTTTCATGTTGGAAACATATATGAAGTATACAAAGTGTACAAATATACAGTTCGTGTAAATATTCTAATGAAAGGACAAGTTGATATATAATTCTTTATAAATGATCATTTTTATTCGTTAAGCTACCAATAAACCTTAAAATTTAAATTAAATCTGAATTTATTATCTTATTTCTTTCAACAAAAATAATAGCACCGTCTTATAATTACCAACCCATTTCAAACGTTAAACAATCAGCATGAAATGTTTCTTTTTGAAATGTAAGGGAAATAGCATTAAAGTTATCATCAGTTGAATGTGAAAACCATATATATGTAGACAGAAAGTAAGCTACCTAAAAATAAGGAGGAAGGCTATACAGATATATAATGTGAACTACGTGTCATATGATACTTTTTTAACACATGATAAATTAAATTTTCACGAGAATTAGCAAGCAAAACAGGTTATAGGATTTATGCAGATAAAAAAAAAAAATTTTAACGATAAAGGTTGGACATATAGAGAAAGTAAACAAATTCAAATACCTGGGGGAAATAATTCAAGGAAACGGTTGAGATCAATCTTTCATAGAACAGAAGATACACAAGTTGAAAAGAGCGTATGATGTTACCAAGAATTTTTATAACAAAAATCACTTACCTCAAAATCTTAAAATAATGTTTTACAACTATACCCGAGTGAATGCCTAAGTAATGAACTACAGATTAGACAAATTGTAACTTACTAGGAAGAAGAATCATGAGAAAAATCTTGGGTCCAATAAAAACAACAGACGTAAGGTAATTGAGACGTAATAAGGAAATATACCAGTATAAAGTAAATATAACAGAATCATCAAGAAAAATGAGATTATTGTTTTTGACATATTTATGGAAAGAATGATAACAGATTAACAAAAATGATATTCAAATACCTTTTGGCCGAAAAAAAATCTGCAACTTAGTTGGATTCAAGATATTATGAAAGACTTGGAAAGAAATAATGTAAAAGAAGAGGAAACTATAGAAAGAGAAATCTCTGAGAGAAGTAAAGTAACCCGGTCAGAAGTGGTCTTAAGAGTGATGGAAGAAACTCAGTGTAACTGAGGAAGGAATAGTGGGTTGAATTGAGGAAGAAACAACAACAAATGATGTAAGAATTAAAATTGGTCCTACAAAGCCTCAGTGTAAAGAAGATGAAATTTCAACGCCCCTTGTTACACACTAAATAAGGATTAACGCAATAAGAACTAGTTCCAAGGGCGTATGTTTGGACTTCTATCTGACGGTTCTGCCAACTTAGACGCTTGCTCAGATCGGAAGATCAATCAAGATTTGACACATGCCAGTGTACTGTGACACGGAGCTGCATATGTAAACAGATGCATACACGTGTGTGTGCGGCTAGGTCGCGGGCACCGTTTTCGGGCCTGAAATATTCATTGCAATTAGGGAGGCGGGCGCTGACGTAGGACCGGGTCGGGCTGTGAATAACGCCGCCGACAGTATTAACAACATCCTGGCAGGCAGACCATACCAGCTGCCTGTTTACCTCCCGTCACGATTCCTGTCCAGCGCGGGTAGTTTGAATTGCTAACGACGGGCAAATCGCACACTGGCAACATGTCGCAAGTCGTGGCGGATAGATGGCGAAGTGAGATCAGACCGTGGCTGTTTCTGACCAATTACGATTGACTGCAGCATACGACACCGATCTAAAAACATTTTTGCCCCACCAGATACGTCAGTGCACTTTTAATTATTACTAAGTCCACGGAATATTGTAAGAAACATTTCCCTGTAAACGACGTATGTAATTATTCTTCGTCTAGGCACATACCGTTGTGTAATAACCTGTTGTTCGTGAATCCCATCCGTATCGCATCTCTTTTGTGAGTGAGGTATAGAATGCTAAACTGGAGAAAATGAGTAGCAATGGCACAAATACTGGTCTTCAAAACTTATTCAGTGACGCTCACAATGACAAAAATAAATAAAAACATATATATTTTGTAAGGCTTGTGAGGTACACGACCTCACATTTTGTGATTTTGACATTATTAAAGCTACTTTTTATTCAATAATTGTAATTGTATATAAGTTACTAACTCTGAATTTTAAGTTCCAAGGTCAAAGCATGTGAAGGTGGATATAATAAGATCTCTGAAAAATAATAACAGTCGAGGGAGTTGAAGAAAAGATTTGGAAGGAAGAGGACGTGTTGGTTGTCGAAAGAGTATGGTTTAAGAGAAAAGATAAAACAGAATGGCTAGATGGAAGCCATGAAGAATCCTGGCGGGATTAATAACAAGAAAATAATAGCATGAGGGCAAGGAAATTAGGGTTTAATAAAGATAATGTAATATGACTTTGGAAAAGATAATTGTCTGTTAAATGGAAAATATAAAAGTTGTGATATAAGTAGAAAGTGTTTTATTTGAGATTGAAATATAGATATAAACAAAGGAGTTGATTTTAAGTTTGTATGATAAGAATTTGATTAATGATAATTTGATTTACAGCGTGAGTATCGGAATAAAACCAGCAACGGACAAAGAGGGGTCAAGGGAATCCTTATGTACTGGTCTGGTGCAGGAAATACAAGTAAAAGTATTAATTTAAAAGTATGGTAAAGTAACACTCACATGTGTTCTCTACAAAATAAAAGGTAACGAAAAGGGTACGTTACAGGCTGAAAACGAAAAAAACCTCGCATGGTGGTGTAACGGTTAGCGTTCTGGCCTCACATTCGGGAGGACGCCGGATTCGAATCCCCGTACGGGCATTCAGATTTGGGTTTTCCATTGTTTCCCAGATCACTCCAGGCAAATGCTGGGATGCTTTCTACAAAATGGCCGAATTCTTTCCCATTCCTTGCCCCCCAACCTTTACCGTCTCTAAAGACCTCGCAGTTAGAGACGTTAAGCAGTTAAAAAAAGCTAATTTTATAAAAATAGGAGGGGTTTTAAATATTTCTAGCTTTTCTTTTTCCCCTCCTGTTCGGCCAACAAGAACTAACTGGACACTGGACACCTGTGTGCACAGGCAGTTAGAGTGAGTTATGAAAAGACGGGGAGAAACTGGGTTTCCGCTCAAAGTATAACACGGATTGTCAGGTTGTTGTTGTTGTTGTTGGGGCTTTAGGGCGCGTCAGGGGACTTTCAGGAATAAAATCTGTGTTGCTTCACCTTTGAGAAAGGTGTAACCTTGTGTGTTCTGGGTAACAAGTGTACTTTTTGTTTGTGAAAGTTGTAGTTTATGAATTGTAGATTGGGGACTGTCCCAACATTAGACTAGTTGAATGTGTGAAATCGCCTAAAATGGCAATTCAGGGACGGCAGATACGGGGGAGCCTGGTCTTCTGGCCGGACCCGTTGTACTTACCCGATCCTGTGCACTGCGCCTCAGCGCACTGGCAGTTATAAGTATTTCTCATTATTTTAAGCAACCTGAGTATTTTTTACTCTTGGTTATAGGGCATCTTTGTTTGTGAATATGTGGTGTTCTACTCGGTTCATGACATATTGGCCATTGTTGTGAAACCGCAGGTATCCCTTGTGAAATTAACATATTTCTTCGTGTTGTGATAGAGGACAGGTGGGTGAGCAAAATTAAGCAACAGTAAGTGAGCCACGACCGGCAAAGTAGAACAGGAGCCAGCGATCCGGCAGTTGTCAAGTGCCGAAACGAGAACGCAAGCTGGCACTATGACCGCATGCAGTTTGGTGATGATAGGGTTTGCCCTCTACAGACAGCTGGAGAGGAATGGGGGTTATCTTAGTAAAACCCTCAACAAAGCTAGCTGATTGTCGCATTATATTAAGCAGCACTGAAGCAGCCGGGAGTTGATGGGAGAAGCTACCAGACTCCGCCTCGGATCGGAGCCATTGCAGCCACAAGAGATGTTCTACAGGAAACCAGCAGGTAGGCTCTACTGAGAAAGAGTTGGATGCGGAAACGGGTCGGGGTAGTTTGGCAGTGTAGCAGAAGTTTCAGTGTATCGCAATAGCCCCATCGTTTTGAGTCAGAGGTATCCATGTTGTTAAGCTCGCTCTCCTCGTTTCCATAATTTTGGTGGTGGGTAGCAAAGCGCTACTGCACCAGTTTTATCAGTTTCAGACAGTAATTGTTCAACCTGAGATGTTATTTACAGATATTTCCATTTATGTGTGATATATGTATACATGCATTCAGAAATCTTCTGTAAACAAACATGTACATAATCCTATTACGAGACTCATGTCTGAAAAATCATGTGAAAAATGGGTACCTTGGTTTTCGCCTTCTGGGTCAGTAGTAGAGCTTTTTTTTATTTTTATTAAAAAAAAGGTCTCACATGCACATCTGACGGGGAGGCTCCCTACCTAGAAGGAACGGGGCCCCCTAGAAGGCGCGGGGCCCGTAGCATTTGCTAACTCCTGCTACGTGGCTACGTGGCTAACCCGGTACTGGTATCCACGCGTCCTGTAAGGTAATCTGTACTTGTCTAACTGCTCGGCCTGACAGAGCGACCTAGCGACCTCGAATGTCACCCCAGAGGGTGAAACTGGATCACTGCACCATAATGCCTGAAACAGGATAGCTGGTCGGCAAACTTCTATTTGGATGTAGTACTTGCTATTGAAATAAATATCGTTTTGTGATGTTACCAGGTTTTGTATTTCAGATATCTCTTTGATGTGAGCTTTAGGAACTGTGTTAAGTGTGGAAAAGTTGTTCTGCATTATATCACTTGTTTCATTAACTGGGGATGACAAGAGAACATGCTTACAACATCAAATGGTAAGACTGTGGCTCTGTGAGGTATTGGTATCGTATTTATGTTTTGTATTAGCTGTGTTTTGGATGGTTCTGTTATTGTAGTATCTGTATTTTTCTCTTTTTTTTGAACTGCTTTACGTCTCTTTTTAACATCGAGGTCTTTAGAGACGGGAAAGGATGGGGGGCAAGGATTGGGAAGGAATTCGGCCATGGCCTTTTGAAGGAAGCATCCCGGCATTTGCCTGGAGTGATTTGGGGAAACCATGGAAAACCCAAATCTGGATGCCCGGACGGGGATTCGAACCGCCGTCCTCCCGAATGCGAGGCGAGAATGCTAACCGTTACACCGCCCTGCTCGGTGTGTATTTTTTTCCTCTCTACATACATATGGATAAGATCATCTGCCTGATTGACGAGCCACAACAGAATATATCCAATTCCACAAATAAATTAACATCATCCACATTAATTTAAAATTTATTGTAGAGCAGAAAACAAATATGGCACTGAATAACAATAATTGGAAAGGACTATTACACTCAGTCAGAATGTACAGAAAACCCACACACACTGACACCATAATACAAAACACATCTAACCATCCTAACAATCACAAACAGGCTGCACTTAGACACATGCTTTACAGATTAAATACCTTTATCTAAGAAAGACTACGCCATAGAAAACAAAGTAATCACAAAAATAGCAAAGAATAAACTGTACACGGAAAAACTGATTGAACAACTCAACAGCAAAATCAAAAACTAAACAATGATAGTAGTGGATATACAAGCACACCAGCACCATTAATAACCGTAAGAAACACTGGTATACCATTGACATTACAATAATGAACCCACACACATAATAAGTAACGCATTTAGGGAAGAAGGAATACAAATTGCATTCAGGACAACTTAACACACTACACAAGCATTTGAACACTAACACTGAAAGTGACGTGTACCAGCAATCAGGAACATATCAACTAACATTTCAACAGTTCAAAACGATATACATAGGTCAGACATACAGGGACTGCAACATAAGATATAATTAAACATATCAGAACAATAACATGAACAACCTATTCTACATTCTAGCGAGCATTTATTAGACCATTACAGACACGACACGAAATTATTAAAAATTAACAACCACAAAAAATTATCCTATTAAAAGTTCAAGGAAAGCTACCAGATACACAAAGTCATATCGAATGGTAAAAATCAGTATTGAATAAATTCACCATTACAAAAAATAAAACTACTATTCAATACTACTAAACACGAGCACTACACAGAAAAACTAATACCAATACTCTCATAATAACAACAAACACAAAGTTACATCAGCTGACGAAACTTGAGCGATAGTTTAACAGATTAACACAGATACATTAACCCAAACAAAAATGAAACTACGTTGGCACTATCGCATTTCCAATCATAGCAACACAGGTAAACATGCTGTGTATAGCATACATGTGCAGCCACACGTAAACGTGTATTTTGGATGTTTTAATTGATATACTGCCAAGTGATTATTTACAAGACTGTAAAAGTGCTAAACAGTGGTACATATATAAAAAATGATCTGCAAAAGTGCATAAAGCGGTTTGTTTTATGATTGTAATGATACACATGTAAAACCATACGTTTACACCCACTAATAATCCCTCCCCCATAAAGGTGAGACGCATCTGGGGAATAAATGACAATCATCTCAACAGTTGTTCGTAGACAGTGTTTAGATTTATAACAACTGTCGATGATGGCATACAACCAGACTTGTATTGTCATTGGTTTTCATGGTCAAAATCAATAATTATGATTCAAACCCAAATAAGTCCTGATTTATTTATTTCTTAAAGCTTTTCAATTTGTAGGGGAAAATCAAGATTAGAGTTCTTTAGAAAAACAAAATAATTATAATTAATATTACTGCACTGCTACAAAGTCAGTCACAGCCTTTTTCGCCGGGGTTGAGTTTTCGCGATACAGTTCTCTTTCTGGCTATTGGTCGCTCAAAAATTAATTCACATTTTATTTATAAAGATTTAGGTCACTACAACTTTATTATAAAAAATAGAGATTGAACGAAAATGTTGCTGTGATTTATAGTTGTGAATACGAATTCAAAGAATCAAAACTATCGTTTGCTGCGAATGGATATATTATTGTTTAAATCTAAAACATTCAAATTTGTTACTTGATGGATAATCCGTGAAATACCCGTACCTTTGAAACGAATAACGATAGCGCAGATATCTGTGGAACTGTTTTACAGTGTACCGAATACTGAACTTTCGTTATACGACTTATTGTGTAACCAAACAGTTGAATCGCGTGCGGACGAGGTGGTGGGGCAGTGATAAGCGCACGTGCCAAGAGACTTTAATGACACTAACTCTCAGGGTCAGCTTTGTCTCTGGTAAAAAAACCGCTGCACTCTTTAAAAACATCTAACACGCAACGCTAGTGTAGCTAGAGCTTGTATAGTCACGTTTCTACACTACTTTCAATGAATAACAGCAAAAAAAACACTTGGCATCATGCAATGCCTTTTTTTTTATACATGTCATTGGATAGATTTAAATTTTCAGTGAAGCGATTCCCGAAAAGGCGTTAGATAGGGTACATCGAGCTCTAATCTGGTATTCATTGAAACAGCATAGGGTATCAGAGGTAAGTGTTAAATGGATCCAGCTGCTATATCGTAATGTCACCCCCTATGTTCGATGTGCTGTAAGGACTTCTGACTTTTCACATCAGAGTTGATCATCAGGAATCAGCTTTATCCCCACTCCAGTTGAAACCATTACTGCAGAACTGCTCACTCCACACCCCTGGACATTAATCCATGCTGATCATATCATGGTCTCCTACGATTCTCGACAAGTAGTGGAACAACAAATCCACCATGGAAAACTTCCCTCGATAAATGCGGCATGCGACTTGATGTACGGAAGACCGAGTACATGGAGTATGGAATTCCAAGTGATGGGTCTGCTGATATCGAATGCGCTGAACTCCGTCATCTGAATTGAAATACCTGGGAACAGTACTCTGTTCGGATGTTCAGATAGTCCCAGATGTCCGAAACAGAGTCAACGCAACCTGGGAGAAGTGTCAGGAATCCTTTTAGACCGTAAGGTGTCACTGTACCTTAAATAAAGGGTTTACAGAACTATCGTTCAACCAGTGGCACTGTATGGAACTGAATGATGGCCGGCCACGAAAAGACATAATGTCATGGAAATGAAGACGATTCGCTGTTCACGGGGTCTCACTAAATTGGATCACATCAGGAATGAGTACATTTGGATGGCATTTGGTGTAACTCTAATCCCTGAGAAAATCCGCGAAGATCGTTTGCGATAGTACTGCCTTCTACTATGAATCAACGACGCATCCGTTGCGATAACAGGATTCTTCATAAGACCGGAGAGCCAAAGACCACAAGGGAGACCCTGGAAGCATTGACTGCATACCTTACAGGAGGACATACATCAGACTAATGCCTCAGCTGAAGATGCATAAGACCACATGTAAGAAGAAGCCCAGTGAAGCAGATCCGGCAGTGCATCAAATGCCATCTAAATCCGTTTGACGGTAATTTCGCCTGTGTAACCTCTGAAAATTTGCACCAGATATTCAATCCTAGCGGACTGGTTACATCGGACTCCAAGAAGGTATTTAACATTGCAAGTAAATTACTGAAACCAGAAGACGACACAAATAATGAAAGATGCTTTTAAACGTTTTATGTGACTGTTATCGAGAAGATAAAAAAAAGCATAAGTATAAATTAAATCTAAAGTACTATAATTGCTTCAGTTTTGTTGTACAATGTGTTATTTTTTAAACTTACAGCGTTTATTCAGTAATTACAGTAAAAGAGCCAAAATGCCATAAATCTAAAAAAATCGTACCGTATACAACAAGGCGCTTTAGTGATCATTAGAACCGGGAGCCTATTGAGGGCAAGAATCGGAAATGAATTCAACTGTGGCCTTTCTGCCAGACAAAGAAATTTAGGGAAACCATGATAAACCGTAATTTTGGATGACAAGAGTGTTTCAGAACCTTAGATAAACCGTACACTCAGCATGTTCAGTAAAGCTGAATGATCAAAAACTCTTTCTCTAATTATTAAAATGAAACAAGATACTTCGTATGCACCAAAGATCAAAAGACAGAACTTTTCACTGGTGATTGGTTCCAGGGTTAGCTAGCATAACAAGGCAACACTAGGAGCTCCATGTGATGCGATCTAGCATCTTCACATTAACAAAGAAAAGCTTTGCCAGAGGTGAAGGTCACTTTTAAGGCATTAAAAGTTCCAGTCTCGTGCGAGATTCAAACTGGAGACCTTTAAATCTCATTAACTAATTGAGTCATCAGGTCGAGTAATTAACGAGCAATATGTAGCATTTAAACTCTTAATCTGAAGTTAAACATACGTCCTAAAAGGCAGTTTCGTACTATTTCTTGCAATATTCGGATGTTTCACGACTCTAGTTTTCAGTTAAATTTGAATTGCTTCCCGTGTTTTGTCCGCTCTCTTCTCCCGTTTCTAATTTCATTGACGTCGACAAGTCGTAAAGCCATCAAAAAAAGGAGAAATGGAAAGAAATTATTGTTAAGTTTGTAGAGCATAACCGCTACAACAGAATTGCAATAATTGCAACCATCATAATAGAATTTCAAAATTTGAAAGCTTTTAAAAAGCACATGTCTTAAAAGCAATAAACTCATCAAAATTAACGATCATTTTATCAATTTACATTGGAGGACTTTTAACGCGTTATGTGGAGTTTTATGATCGCACGGGGGTTAAAACAGTTGATTTAGTCTCACAATAAAAATATTTTATATTAAAAAATTTTTGCACAGAATTTTAAAAATTTTGTGTTTACTTACCACATTTTAGGTTTATTTATATCAATTGCATCGATCATACGGGCTGCAAGAGTACACTGCTGATAGTAGTGTGAAATGTCTTTAAAGGTGTTTTCAGCGTGTTTTTTTTTTTTTTTTTTTAAATTGTATGTTTCATAACTGATAACTCTGTCGAACATAATGGCGAATCTTGCTGCTGTTGTAAATCAGGAGATATGTTACTGAAATCGTAGTCTGTTGATGAAATAAGATAATATTAGCAATTTTTTTTATGGGCTTACCTAATTTATGTGTTACAACCTGTAAGATGATGGTAGGTCAGTTATCGTTGTCTTTCGTCCATTGGAGGCCGAAAATGCTGTCAGTGTACTTCCCCCCAAAACGCGAAGGTAATCTAAGTCGTTAATAGACAAATTTAATTTAATGTAGCCGTTCAGATGCCAAATAGAACTGAATTTTCATAAGTGTTTGACACATTCTACAGACTGAGACGGAGATTGCAAAAAACGCAAAGCAAATTGTGTTGATATTGTATATTAAAGGAAAAATATTTTCCCAACTTGTGTGTATTTAAATAACAAATTATTTTTGTTAAGTGTATAAATTATCATGAATACAAATAATAAAGGTATTGTTTTGAAGTATCCTAGACATCAAGGAATAAAGTGGGACACAGAAAACTCGATATTTGTAACATGACAAGGGATGAACAAGAGGGAATATTGTAATGGTAGCGGCGAGCTGAACTGTAACGTTTAAATATATAGGTTTAATGTAATGTTTTGTATATAATGGTGTGGAATTAATGTGTATTTAAGTGAAAATTGAAATAATTGGTATTGGTCAAAAAATTTACGAATCTTCTTACGCAGACTAGACGAAGAAAGGTGGAATATAGTATTTGATATAAAATGTGACAGAAGAGACCACATGCCTAATGCATAACGGAGGAAACGAAATGTACTGTGTCCAGGCAAATCTACAAGTATAAAGTAAATTATTGCATTTCATTACAATTTATTTACTGGAGAGATTACCCAACTAAAATTTTAGTGCAGTTGAAAATTTTATTACTAGAAGGTTATGTAAAAATATTATGTCAATGATACACAATTCTAGAATACCTAATGATGGTAAATCGTAAATTTTAATTCTAAATAATAATAATAATAATAATAAAAACCTTACGTGTTTTCACTAAATTGTATTTATGATATTTTAGAAGACTACAGCTATTATTAAGCTGGCTGAGGTTGGTAAGACGCTAAGATGGCTCCTGGTTAGAGCCACGATGGTAGAAAAAATTAATATCTTTTCAGACTTGGAACAGATGGTGCTGGTGCACGAATATCAGTCAGTAGATTGCATACTACAATTCTGGCCTAACTCCCATATCTCTCCGCAACTCGTATGGAGTGAGGTCAAACGAAACTGTTGATGGTAATTCTTCCGTCGAGTGGAAACTTTAAAATTGGCGGCCTTTTAAGTATCTCAAGGGAGAGTAGGAATGAAAGGACCTCCAACAGGTTTCGTTCTGCCGCTTCTCTTATTTACAACGAAAACGACACACTACACTAAGCACACATACACACCACCACAGTCTCCCATACACCCGCCGGAGACCGAGCACGACGGGTGATCGTTATGGCTAGGGCCAGGCATTGTGAAGGACGTGGGTTCAAATTCGGGCTGGCCATCCAGATTTAGAATTTCCAGGGTTTCCCGAGATCACGCCAAGTAAATACCATCCACATCCTTTATTTGTTGTAATAACCTCGTCGTCGATGAACAGTAAACACTGGAGCAAAAAAAGAGATATTATCCCTTTGCAACTGGGGAAGACAACAGAGCAACATCCATTTCTAGTCGAGAGTTGAGGAGAACAAGAATAAGGTACTGCATTCGCTGTCACATTTTACTGATAGAGCGAACGTAGACGATCGAAATTTTCTTTTACAAAATAGTATTAGTAACATTAATAGATACAGAATATCCTTCGTTGCACAACCTCCTCCATCCTTCACTTTCTACTGAAAGCCATAAATTGTTTTCAAGGAAATTTTATTCCCTTTTTTAATCTCACACTCATTTTCACTACTAAAAAGAGTCAAATTCTGCGAGGTTAACTCAGCAAACATTTGGACCGATAGAGCAGACTTATATCAAATACGTACTCCTACCGACCTTTATATAAAACACCGAGCGTGGTGGTGTAACGGATAGCGTTCTGGCCTCGCATTCGGGAGGACGGCGGTTCGAATCCCCGTCCGGGCATCCAGATTTGGGTTTTCCATGGTTTCCCCAAATCACTCCAGGTGAATGCTGGGATGCTTCCTTCAAAAGGCCATGGCCGAATTCCTTCCCATTCCTTGCCCCCATCCTTTCCCGTCTCTAAAGACCACGTTGTTAAAAAGGGACGTTAAACTGTTACAAAAAAAAAAAAAAAAAAAAAAAAAATTTATATAAAACGAATCGTACTGATTAAATTTGAAATACCTTTCATATTACTGATCGGTGGAAATTATACGTTTGAAGAAGAAAAGAAAAAAAGTATTCTCGCTGATGTTTTTTCTACGAACATTCACAAAACAAAGCTGAAATTTTTTTGCGATTTTTGTCATTTGGCGATATGTAACACTTGACCTACCTGCTATTCATGTCATCGCTTAATATCACTTGATATTAAAACTGTTATTTCGAGTCTGTGTTCCCCGTTCGTATCGAATCAGTGATCGCTTTGTGCTGAACTCAAAATTCCGTGCGTGTCGGCTGCAATTGCTGCTGGTCACCGCGTCGGAAACCTCCAGTGTTCCATATGCCGCTTAATGGCGCCCAACATTAAAGGCTGGATTCATTTGTATCAGCGCACAGCAAAACGTGACTTGACTGCACGACCGTAATCGAACGGCTTTGTTCGTTGCCGAAATGCCGAACATTTGAAATAACAGGTTTAGGGGACAACAGATTTTTGTTCGACTAATAATGACGTCTTAAAAGACCATTAGCAGAAAATTTTACCAATTAAGGACTAGGTTTCATTGAAGACAATATATTTTCCGTTATCGTAGGCTAGCATTCTGTAAATGAATCCAGTAAAATTAGTTATAGGTTTAGGCTGATAGCCGATATAATATTTCTGTATTTCCTGACCAAGCCTGGTGGTGTAACGGCTAGCGTTCTCGCCTCGCATTCGGGAGGACGGCGGTTCGAATCCCCGTCTGGGCACCCAGATTTTGGTTTTCCATGGTTTCCCAAATCACTCCAGGCAAATGCCGGGATGCTTCCTTCAAAAGGCCATGGCCGAATTCCTTCCCATTCCTTGCCCCTCATCCTTTCCCGTCTCTAAAGACCTCGCTGTTAGAGAAACGTAAAACAGAATTAAAAAAATGTACTTCCTGAACAGTGGTTTAAAGTATGCCTAAGTTTTTTACTTAAGGTATTTCAATAGCCTGACTAAACCATAGAGAATCTTTTGATTTCCTCAGTTTTCAATCAAAGTGCAATCGTAATTGCAGCACCTCCGTTTGTATTGAACATTTAAATGTTTTCGGCATGTTTCTAGCATGTACAGGATTTCGAAAATTGTTAAAATTATTAATAATCAACAACAATAAAGAGTCGAAAATAAAAGTATTTTTACCGAATACATCGATTTTTTTTAATTTCTTAGCCAAATACAAGAAAAACCTGCTACGATAATATGGCAGCTGGACGGTATCCTAGATGAAATGTACAGCTTCTAAAATAGAAAAGCCGATGATTATTTCATTTAACCGTTTCCCACTAGCTGTTGAAAATAACAAGATATATTTAATACGGTTCGTATAATTCTTATAATTAGACAATTAGATGACGTGTGTTTGTTCATTTTGTCCAACTAGAACCACCTTAAGCCGCCTTTTGGACTTTGGATGTGTACACATCCGTGTTAGCAAATAGGATTATTAGCCCTAGAGGGAACATACAGTTTAACGTGGAATGTGAACCACAGAAGCAATTTGCCGTACTTTACATTGCACAGCAATCTGGGATAAAGGTGGATGTCGAGTGCAGAACTTACAAACTTCTCCGCCGAGGCAGTGTTGGGAACCGGTGACTTTACGATCTCCAGTCAAATGCCTTAACCACTGCCTTCACCAGGCAGCTCAAAACTAATCGTAGGCTTCCGCGGCCAGAGTCAGTTGATTCTTGCCTGTCCGGGTGGCGCCGCGTCGTGTTTCTTGAAATAGACGTTTCGACACTCATTCTGGGGTTATCTTCCAGGGCAGAAACGTCGGTTTCAAGAAACATGACGGGGCGCCACCCGGACAGCCAAGAATCAGCTCAAAACTAGTTGATATTAAGAACAAATATTATTTTCACGTTTCTATTGGAACTCTGGATACTATTTATGTTACCAAGATTAATTTCTTAGTATCACAGTAATGACGAACATAAGGATTTTCGTACAAATAGTAACAACATTATCAACACTAACCACTTTCAAAAAATCCTCCGTATGTGTCACTCATTACTCTTGTAGCGGCATTGACAAATCAGAAAGCGAAAAGTTTGCTATTTGGCTGCTATGCACAATTTTTAAAAACAAGCGCTGTAATTGGTTTACCTGATAATACGATAAAGTTTCGTGACGTTTAGTGCAATCATAACCACCTTAAGTCATCTGTATGTGATCTTCTCATTTTTTTGATTGTAAGCAAATGTTTATAAATTTCTACAACTCTTATAAGCGAAAAAAAAAAAAAAAGATTCCGTAAGCAACGCACTTACCAAGATAGAAAGTTTGATGTAAATTAATACATACGATAAGTTGCAACTATGCCCAGTATCGTTAACATCCGTTTGTTAATTTTTGCTTGACCTTTGCGTAGACGGAAAGGAATAACAAAATTTACGGTTTTGTAACTGTACCGTCGAGAAGTTCGTAACTTATTGAATTAAAAGTATCCTATATGCTAACCGACGCCATGTGCAATCGAGAACTGTTTTGCCAAGTGAAATAGAAAATATTTTATATGTTAAGTGAAGAAATAATCTCTCACCGTGTGTAGTTTTGTTAAAATCCACCCATAAGGTTTAGACACAAGCAAACATTTTAAAATTTAAGTTTCTGACCTCGGTGACATCAGAAACTATGATACTAATTTGTATATGTCAATCAATCACATAAACTATCAAAAAAGCAATTTTGTTAAAATCTTATAATCCTTGCGTAATGCGCGAATAGAACAAAAAATATCGTTTTGTCCCTACTATCTCCTGCATTTCTGTTACTAGCATGGATTTTAAGTATCCTATATCTTAACCTACGACTTAAGATTTCATTACATGAAGTACCGTTAAAACTTGTCCAATAGTTTTTCGATATACGTGGACACACAGACAGAGAAGGCACGTATACTGTTCATGTAATAATTTCCGTTAAATACCCTTTTTCCAACAATTTTATTATATAGTACTACCCCCTAAGCAATTGACAGGTTGGACGAAATGTTTCAATCATTTATTGACAGTTGCTTAGCTTAATAGAATTGTTATAAAATTACGCTCTATTCAGTTCTTCGTGCACTACAATGTAGCAAAACGTTTAGGTTGTCACCTTGGTACATTTGTAATTCGACAAAACTACAAACTGAAATAATGATTTCAGCAATATAACGTCTGTAAAAGCAAATGATATTAAAAATAAATGTTAACGACTTGCGTTATGAAAAGTAATTTTAGTTTTAATCCTGCTCTGAAAAAAACCTTACATTACTTATACCCTCTGCTGTAACATCAGATGCTTGTTATCATTCTAACCCATAATAAAATTCAATATAATCAAAAGTACTGGTAACATTGCTATTCGAAAATTAACGCTTTTATCTTATACGTATGCATAGAATGAATATAAGTAAAGAAAAAGTAACTAATAATTATCTCAATTCACTGATTTGCAATTGTGGAGAAGTAAAACAAACCATCTGTCTCGTGACATTTAATTTCCCACTTCGAGCCTTTAGGGAATCACCGAAAGACTTTTCAAATGAAGCGTTACATTGGCTGCGCTATGTCGATTTGGAATTTTAATTATAATTTAATGTAAAATTTTATTAGTGTGAAACAATTGTATATAATTATATTATTATTTTATTAATTATGTGATATGACAATAAAATAAACAAATATTAATTTAGCCGCAATAAATACCTACAATTCTCTCCGTTTTTCGGCAGCTGATTTTTTTTCGATGAAGCATAACTAAACTAAAATGTTATTTAATAACGTTCATAACCTTTGCTATTTTGTCCATTATTAATTCAGCAATAACGTAACAGCGTTACGGACATGGCCATGCGATGACCAAGCTTAGCCTTTCATTAGTTGTAGATAGTATATTACGGCTCCAAAACTTTGCGACCTTATAATATAGAATATTTTATAGATTTCTTTAAAGAGTTTTCTATAATAGTTTGCATCAAGATATTATAAGTGAACCAGGTATTTTGTAATTTTTTTTTCAGAATTTCTATCGAAAGAAAATTGTAACCCCAGATCACAAGCATATCTTTACTGTTAAATACCTCCACACACTGACAGAGTGAAAAGAAATGCACCCGGCGGCCTTAGATGCTCGGTCGATAACTGCGTCAATGTGGCACCAAGCCTATCCCAGGCCAGACCGCTAATGGCCGACCGATGGATCATTACGAGGCGTGTGCCACGGCTGTTGCTGATTGCTAGGCCGACAGATGGCAAACGCAGCCGCAGGCCAAAGGACTGGGGCAGCGTTGAGCTATGCATCTATTAGGCAGCGGAATATGAGAAAATAGCACCTCGAAGGACTCCTAGCAGCCACACTGTCACCAAGTGCATCCTTACATGTTAACGTAAGACGTACACCCACTTACTTCCAAACAAACACTACGATACTTAGAAATAAATGTATCCTTTCGCAGTTATGCTCAAACTGTAAATATTGTGACTGGAATCAAACTCCTTACACGGTAAAATAGCTTCCGAACAGCAACATACATCGAAGCATTTTTAAACCCTCTCTGTACCCGCGAATTCAGCCACTTGAAAATTATAATTTGTGTTGCCAATAAGAGAAAATGCCCTGCGCAGAAAAACTCATAGCAGTAAGCCTGTTTTTTGATCGTTGCAGACACATGGCCTTGGTGTGTTTACGAAATCGTATGTTTCTAAAGCATAGACTTTATTATTAAGCAAATGAATTAGAGGTCCTTTTATAATTTCGCAACGTGTCGCTGTCGCCTAATACACTACCACATTCAAAACATTTAATCATTAACACCTTGACCTCTGTATAAGGACAAAATGTGTTACTGATAAGTCAGTACTATGTATACTCAAGCAAAAATCCAATTAGTTTCTGTATGAGATGCGTGTGCACAGACAAAGATACCAAAATATAGGTTTCTGGCTTCTGAATTATTGAAATCTACGATTCTGACCTACATAAAAACATCCATGAAGGGAGTCGGTGTTGATGAAATCCAGATAAAATAAATAGATCGATTTTTTTGATTTTTTCGAAAAATTAGTTTTAACCTTCCTCTTCAACGAAACTATGATTTTGTATTATAATTGTCCTAGAAATGAAGTTACTACAGTTTTTATATAAGCCTGAGTGTCTAAGGCGTGGTCGCAGAATGTATTTGTTATCTTAGCGAATATACTTCTCTTCTTGAAGTTCACGCAACAGGGCCTATACCCAAAAGATTCTGGTACAAATATAATGCTGAAGAGTAATGTGATGTTATGCATGCAATTGAAGCAATTTTTCGTGATTTGTCACAGCCAAAATTGTTACGGAAATGTCTGCAGAAAAAACTCAGAATCACAATTTAATTTTGTCAGTGGTTTACAGAACAATGCTTGTGAACATTCAACTTTGGCATTTATGATGCAATACCAACCTACAACCTGGGGATAAGTATAAAGTGGGAAAGTATTTCAAGGCATTAGTATTAACAGTGGAAGCTATACAAGCACTAAGAAATATTGCAGGAGGGAGGAAAAGGAATAGGAAATATCATACCACAACAGGTCATAAAAGAAGACAAAAAAGGAAATTTTGGAAGATGAGGAAGAAGATGCTGACAATCGTTTCTATACTGCGGGAATGTACAGACAAACTTTGGAAGGTTTCCGGTAGATTGAATTTTTTGAAATTTAAGGCACATTTTATCTAAAAGTACTCAAGATATGGAGGTAAAATGTTTATATGCCACTCTTTATTGTCCATATTACATTTTAAAACAGGCTTATTGTAAAAAGTGTATTGATTAATATAATATCATATAATAAAATATCACATTATTTTTTTAAAATTAATTGTTTAAAAATAAAATATTCAAAAGAAACTAGACAATATTACATAATATACTTCCGTTCTAACTTTAAAGCTGAACCACTGTATATGTTGACAAAGTTTCAAGTTAGTATATTAAATAGTTTTCCCATAATTGTTTCTTAAATTTACCATATTTACATTGGTAACATAGGCATCTCGCGTTCCCCATATTTTAACTGATAACTTTCGCTGTTGGTTTGTGAATTTTCCTTGAAATACATACATTAGTCATTACGAGATGAGCACACAGTTAGACGAAATTGCCAAATTCAAGTCTTTACTAATTTGGATATAAAATAGTCTGAATGTTAACCGGTTACACACGTTATCACTTTTTGCAGTTTTGTTAAAACCCATTCATTAAGTTTTGAATGTTGCGGCAACTGTTTGTAACTGGTTTTGATACAGTAGTGTCAATAAATAGATTATTTTTATCTTTATAAAGTATCACGTAAACTAACTAGTAACCTCAGCGAAGAATATGTGCTGCTTCATTGAAATCTTTTCATTAGTTGTTGCGGAAAGCGGGAACATACAGATAATGTGTAAGTCTTCTTCTTCTCCTGCACCACCTTTTCCAACGGTCGGCTGCCTTGATGAGTTTCCTCCACATGTCGTGGACTATAGGGTCCTCTCCTTTCATTCGTAAGTTCCTTATTAACCAGATTCTTCACCTTATCCTTGGATTCCTTCTGGATCTCTTTTCTCCCACAGGCATCTCACATACTTTTTTGATTGGCTATTCCTCACTTCTTCTCATGAAATGACCATGCCACCTCAACCTTCCTTCTCTATCGACTTCACTAATACTAACCACAACAGCTATCTTTCTTATTTCTTCATTTCGAAGTCTATCCCTCAGAGAAATACCGAATAGCCACCTTACCATCCTCATTTCCGTCCTCTCCAAGAGAGCTTCCTCTGTTTTTCGTAATGCCCATGTTTTGATGCATAAACGATAACTGGTCTTATACACTTTTACTTTCAAGTTTTTAGGCATCCTTTCATCACATATTATTCCAGCAACATCTCTCCAATTGCTCCATCCGGCTTTAACTCTGTCTTTCGCCTCTGGTTCATAGCCACCTTTTGCACTCATTATGACCCAGATATGTAAACGCATCTACCGGGGTCGGCTTTATTCCCATAGTGCCCTTAATGTTAATTTGAAATTCTTGTTTGCTGCTAAGAAGTAATTTAGTCTTCTTTGTGCTGTTCTTAAGACCCTTTTTCCCTAGTTTATCTTGCCATAGCCAGACTCTCTGTTGTAGATTTTCTTCAGTGTCTGCAATGATTACTAAGTTATCGGCAAACGGGAGCCAGGGCCACCGTAAGCGGGCGTGCAAGGCGTGCACTGCACGCGGGCGGCACATCGAGGGGGGCGGCAAAACGAGCGATCGACAGCCCCATTGTCGCAGCGACGAAATCTTTTTTTTTTTTTTTTTAGCTCAACAGCTGCTTCGGGCGGCCGGCGACACTCGGCAACATCGGCAACAATGGGGACGGCAAATAATGTTCGAAGGGGCGGCAATCTCACAGTTTTTTGACCCGGTTCGGAAATTTCCTAAATCCACCACTGGCTGTAGTTAGACAGGGGATGGCATAATCGGTATTGCACGCGGGCGCTGAAACAGCAAGCGGCGGGCCTGACAGGAGTTCCCATCTGCTATCATCCCTGATTTGCTCAGTAATGTAATCTGTTACCAGCACAAACATAAATGGACTTAGTGCTGATCCCCGATGTAATACCATGATGTTAAAAGCTTTAGTGTTTCTATCCTGTGTACTCACTGTCGTTAAAGAGCCAGCATACATTACCTTGATCATACTGACCATCTTTTCTATTATCCCTTTCCTCCTAAGATACCAAGACACCAGATCACGTGGTATTCTTTCACAGGCCTTTTCCAAGCCTATTAACGCATAATACATTCTTTTATTTCCTTCTAGTGTCTTCTCTTGGAGTTGTCGCACAGTAAAGAAACCATCAGTTGTAATCTTTCCTTTCACAAACCTATACTGGAATTTAATTATGTTCATCACATTTCCAAGCCGGTAGTCCACGATTCTTTCAAATTATCTAAATATATGTTTGCTAAGTTCAATTCCTCTGAGGTTGCCACACTCAAGGATGTCACCTTTATTTTTACGTTTGGGCGTGAGTATACTGGATCTCCATTCGTTAGGCATTTTTGCTTCTTGGCATTTGTCTGCAGAATATCATGTATCCAATCGACACAATAATCTCCCAGTGCTTTTACGAATTCTATTGTAACATCTGACAGTCCCGGTGCTTTTCAGTTTTCATTTCCCTCACAGCCTTTTCTACCTCTTCTTTTTGAATCATCATTTCTGGTAAGTCTGTATTTTTATATCGTTAGCATGTGATCAGTTCCACAAATAGCTTTCTTTCTCTCGCAGGCATTTTGTGAGTAATGTGTTTATAAATTTGTTTTATGATAACGTTTACTTTGATATTAGTTTATAAAATGCTTTGAATGAGAGTGACGCCGGCACACATTTCCAATAAAATTAATTCTTATAAAATTAAAAGAAACCAAATTATAGATTAAGCATGTTAAGCAGTACCGTAACTTGACCTTTTTTTGTACGTCGTTTGACAACATCGCATTGCATTACATTGATGTATAAAAATCCCTTTCAACAAACATAACACTGATTTCTCCAAATAAACAGATATCAATCTTTTCCATCCTGGCAGTATGTAAGATATTATTATTCAGCATTAATAATCATTCACTTTAAAATTTGGAATGGCAACTTGTTTCGTACATAATTACTAATAAGTATATTTTTGAACAATCATTCTAAACTAATTTTAACTTTAAACTGTAAAAAAATTCGTTCGCAAGTAAGTAAACAAATCGATCAGTTTCTAACATGTATTATAAATTATTTTCCTTTAGATTTTTTAGTACAAGGAAAACACTAAATACAAACAGTAATTGGAGAAAAGAAATAAAATATTTTTGGAACAGTTCAATAAGGTTATCCCTCTTTATAACGTGGTGCAAAAGTCAACAAATGTCTCTCTCAATTCAAGAGTAATCCCATTAAATAATTGACAAGCGCTGAGTATCCCCCGTCCACAATTTGTATACGCTTGTCTCAGCTACTGATCTGCACTGTTTGAGATACAATTAATACGGTTTAATATTTTCGTATTTTTCACCTAAGAACTTTCTGATTTTTGTTTTTTTCTTTCTCAGAAAACATTAAAATATTTATTCACTTATTATAACATCTATTGGAGATTTTCTTACAGACTGCGAAATTCCTGAACGACAATTAAACAACTTTTCCAAAGGTATAGCTGTTTTCAAATATATTGATGGTACTTATCACATGCCTCCTTAACGAATATTTATGATAATTTAATCGAGTTAAAATTTAAATGTACACCGATCAAAGAAACATAAAAAAACAACTTTGTTTTAGTCAAGTCAAAACTGGTATTTTTTCTCTCTTTAATTGACTTGTGGTGAAAGATATTTTGTGAAGTATTACCGTAAGTGATTATAAGGACGGAGATGTGAAGACTACAAATGCATAATTTTTTTCACAGCAAAATACTGTGATTTTGGATTAATTTTCAGAGAGTATTTCCAATGCTGAAATTATTGTCGTTTAATTTTGTTATATTAAAGTACATATTACATGTTTTTTGTTCTTGGATGAAAGCCTAGTATATGGCATTTCATTGCCAATTTCTTTTTTTAATTCCACTTTTTTATATATATACTAGCCAGGAGAGTATTATAGGTAACTGTTGAAGTACGATGCTGGGTATAATATTTCCAAGTTCCGAAAGAAATTAAAACACTATAATACTACTACTCTTTTTCGGCTCAATTGTTCACAAAGTAATGATCACTAGATTCCTAGCCATACGTTTTCTTCCAAACAGAATATTAAAAAAAACTATTACTAATGCGATATGTGGAGTGGCATGTGATCAATACAATTAGAGTGGTTCGACAACAATTCTTAATAAATATTTTCTGGTTATTCACACTTGCAGTAATGCACAACACAGGATGTTGACTTTTGGTACGCTTGCCGCTACCTGCGAGTCAACATAAGGTCTTCTCTGTCTCAGGGAGATTAACCTGAAAAAATATATACTGTGAAAACCCTCGGAATTCTTGAACGAAAAGCAAGATAAAAGGGAAATTAAATGCAGTGTATTCCCACTTCCTAATGGGATAGGTACTTTGCAGAGATTCAGAAAGTTACAATGACACACGAAGAGGAATATCGGGGATAACAGCAGCAATGAATAATATGCGTGTAATTGCTGTGTGTGTAGAAGTAAAATGAAATAGCAATTAAGACGCTGGCGGCAAGGCCGGAAAGTAAGCTAAATTCTTCCCGTCGGCCACCGAGTTTGGTTGTAGGAGAATAATACTTGGACGGCGCCGATAGAGAATGGGGCCAATACTAATTTTGCTGCGGACGGCGGTCGCGGAGAGATTAATTCAATCTTTGGTTTCGACTTGAATCTGCTGGCCGGTGTTTGGAGCTCACCAACGCCTTGTCAACAGCTATTTACTATGGGTAGCTGTTCAACATGACTTCCCAGCACGACTTCACATACGGTACCAGGGTTACATTGGGGGGCAACACCACTCAACCTTTGGGATTAGTGGAGATCGCGATTCCGCCTGCTCTTGGCATCATAATACTACAGTACTCAAACGCAAGACTCCGCTAGAAATTATTTCCGAAGTACATTTAACTGTTTCTACTGGTCCAGGCTGCATTACAACCTAATTTCTGGTTGAAAATAATTGTCCTGGCTGTATTACAACGGAATTATTGCTTGTAAATCATACGTTTTGCTACTGACTGCAGCAATATTACAACGATATTATTTAATGTTGTTGTTACGGAATCGCGATCTCCAATAGACCCCAACCTTTCGCAGCCATCATTAGAGCACAACAGAAATCACGCACTGGAAATTTGCCGTTGTACCAAGCCTTCTCTCTATGAACGGTGAAGGAACATAGTTTGTGTCATAACAACTTTTTACCAGAACTCAATTGCTTTACGCCTCGTCGACATCGAGGTCAATAGAGGTGGAAAACGAGTGGGAAATAGCAACGAGAAGGAACTCGGTCATGGCCTTCTGAAGAAAGCATCTCGGCATTCGCCTGGCGAACCATGTCCATATCCTCCACTGAGCTAGACCGTTATGAATTACTAAGATATTTTGCTGTAAATAATTTGCAATCACTTATGTCAGTTGATTATGCGGAAAAATGAAGTTCATTGACTTTCATTTGTTAAAAAGAAGAATTAATCTTTTTTAAATTTAGTGAGTTTTTAATTCCCATAATTATAAAATTAACCACCATTTCGTATTAAAATAAGTTTTATATATCAAAAATAGTTTATATTTCATTGACGTCCAGTACGTTTTATAACAGCCCTCAAACCAAAACTTAAAATTGAATGGTATTTTATGAAGTATTTGTAGTAATCTAGAGTTTGGTTGAATATAATCTTGTAAGTTTGTTTTGCAATTTACTATAAATCAATGTATACAGACTTTGTTTTATGAACAGAAATTATTTAGATTCCATTTAATATGTTAAAGGACAGAATTATTCAAGAGAATTGCTTAAATGTCTGTAATTCCAAGTATTAAGGCAAGTTACGATGTCTAAACGACAATTTGCTACAGTTTAAAATGATTTCTGTAAATAATTTTGTGTTTAAGTATCTTTAATTTCCATTTCTGACCATTTTGTATTTATTGTAAATGATTATGTATTAATTCTAATTGTTTTTAATATTTTTCAGTTGTTTAAGTATTTTTAATGTTCGAGAAATATCTGTCACAATCATTTGAAGTGTTCTAGAAATTTCGATGTAGTTTATATAAAGCGATAATCCGAGACAGAGAAACAGTTTTCACCGACTCAATTTACGATGGCCATGGACTGTATTGTCTATAAACAGTAACTTTGACGTCGTGTTTATGAAAATAAAAGCAAGTTTACAGTGAACTGTATGGTGGACTGGGTATTTATCATATTAATTAAACCACGAACAACCTAATAGTGTGGCTAAGACGAAATTATTTGCATAATCACTAACGTACCCATTATATACCACCAAACGAGAAGAAACATTTCAATATTTACAAAGTAGAATTCCAACTGAATGTAGACAAAAAAATACTGACGACTCCACATCATCTGGTTTTTCATTTTTCCTTCGTTTTAAGGATAACCCTTTAATTAATAAACAACAAACGCGATTAATATTTTCTCTGAGACCTTCGACTATACTTAAAGACTGCAAAGGTTTATTGCGGAGCTCTACAGGATGTAAACGAAGAAATATATTATTATGTAGCTTCAGTTTCTTCATGTATTAAAAATAACAATAATATAAGCATTATTTTAAGCAGTTATATGGATACAGTACGAAATTCACGATTAAAATAGAAACATGTTGATTAACCAGAACATTAAATGTGTTTATCCTCACAGCCATTAAAGTGATCACTCCTAATTTATAACTCAATTCCGCGCTGCAGAGGTATCATCCTTAAATGCGACTTTACCAATTGGATTAATGTCCCCCTTCCTTAAGGGCACGTTAATTTAATGAGGTCTGCATTGAATTCTAATCAAAAGGAACTGAAGTCAGTAGATGGACAGCAATATTTAAGCAGAATACGACGAGTCACGTGCAAGCGAAAAGGGATTTAGTATCGTATCCATATCTCCAAACATAGCGAGTAATCATTTCATTCTGTTACTGTTGAAAATGCGTTTTAAACCAACATTTATAACTGTTCAACAGCGTACGTAGCTTGAATGGTTGAATTATAGCATTTAACACAGTATTTAGAACAAAACATCCGTAACAATACATAAATACGTAATCAAACTGATTTCAAGGGAGTCGTCAAACTATGCTGGCAACAACCATTAGATCATTTTTTGCTTATATGTGACACTAGAGATAAGCTCATAGTACTGCGCTGCAATAAGTGTATGAAATAATTTTATCTCATACACGATTCTGATAATTTTGCGGTATGTTCTAGTAGACCGAAAACTAAATTTGATTAGTATTTTTATTTGCTGTAAAACAAATTTATGTGGTGAAATTCTACCCTAAAATCTGAGGCAGCAAATAGATTTTTTACTAGAAAAACATAAATATATTCCGACGACGAAACAACTTAAAAAATGTTTCTTGCAAAGGAAAAGCAATAATCATGATTTTTACAACAAGGTATTAAATATTTAGACTGTGAGAAAGACACTCATGTTGAAATTTCCTGTCTACAGATTTTAACAAATTCATTGTTCTTGAAGTACCTAACGTAATTTCAGCTTCTCCGATTCGAATGAGTATGCGACATGCCATAACGGATTACTAAAAAAGTCCAAGTTTAATCATTTTTGGGTTGAGAACAGCATGCCAAATCAATCTAAAATTTACAAAAAAAGACACAGAAGATGACAGTTACCTTTAGATTCAACAAAGCGAAAACACAAAACAAATATGCTAAAATTTGTCTACCTACCCTGAAAACTGTTACTTTTTAATTCCTATGTTTCTACAGTTAAAATTTCACCTCAACATTAACAGAAGTGGATCTGTGTGGTCGTGTTTCCTGCAAATTTATAGAACCGTTCAGATGACAGTGATTACAACTGTATACCATTTTTTTTCTAGCACTAGCAGCTCATTGCAGTGCCTAACGATAAGGTCAAAGATACTGCAACGCCAGAATTCATTCCAGAGATGTCCTTTCAGCTACATTACAAGAAGAATCTCTCGTAGGATACAGTACCTAGAACGTCGAAACGGATCTACAGCGCATTTTTATAGCGTTAATCCAAGATATTGGTTATCACTCTCCATAGCAGACCGCGCAACGACGTACGGCAGAAAATGGCTCTCGAAATAATCCCAGCACTCCACGCAATAATTGAAATGCTGACAATGGATCTGGTTTTGGAAATAAAAAAGGAGCTCCTTTATTTGCATGAAGAGGAACAGGCATCCATACAAATGGCATTGAGCGGGAAATGAGTGCGTAATGAGTTGGGACGTGCCTTGTTTCACCACCACAAACTTTACAACGGCTGCATACTATACATTTCAAATAATCAACAGCTGCTAATGTTTGTAAACCACTATGATGTATTCAGAATACTCGCCCTTATACACCTGACACTGGGTCTCATAATTGTCAATGAGCTCTCACGTTTCGTTTAGAAACCTGTTCATAATCAATTATCTTAGTGCAGTGAATGCTAAGGTTGGATTCAAAGTTAGCAATAGTTCTTGAAATGACTTGTATTACCTATTTAACTCAGATAAAAAAAAAAAAATCTTCTTGCACATGGTTACAAATATCATTAAATGGTAAAGAAGCAAGATTTGTAATTACGAAATTAGTCAGATCCATGTAACAGAACGAAACAACATTTATCGACAATATATGCTACAATTAATTGTTCATTGAATGTTCATATAGCAATAGAATAAAGCATTGCTACCTTTATTCGTTTAACGGTTAAGAATAATAATAACAAAATAAATTATTTATTTAATTGATTCTTAACCAAATCTTGTGTTTTAAAAATAGAAATGTGAAATGAAATAATATTTTTAATGAATAGAAATTAAATCTGATTAAACTGATTTTAATACATGTGTGAATTGTGAAGCAATTCGGCAAACACTGTGTAATAAGGCCCGTGAGGAGACTAAAATTGCATAAAATAATTGTATAATCGCCTCTGCTGGAGGGTAGTGAAATGTGGACAAATAAAATAATATAAAAAAGAATCAATCATCCAAAAAGAAGTTCCTTAGGTTTTTAAAAAAAAAATATCTGATGGAAAGTAGAAGGAACCACGAAATCAGGTAACAACAGAATATTTCTTCTTTGATTGACAGAACTTCTCAAAAAATGGTAAATTGGAAGGATGGATAGATACAGATTTCCAAAACTTCCCCTGAAATACCATTCTACTGAAAAAAAAAGAGAACATTGGCAGACCCATGAAGAAATTGACATAAATCTGGGGTCGCAACAAGCTTTCGGCTTCCACATGAAGAGAGAGAAAGTATGTATATAAACCCAAAATTAGTATAAAATATCATTTTTCCTGTATATTTTTCTAAATTTATTACTGTATGTAGGAAGGTTTTTACGAAAACCTTTATATGTTTTCTAGACGGTATTAAATTTAGCAGATCACCTTTACTAATTTTGAAAGCATTTATTGATTTTTATGAATACAATATTTCGTTTTTACCTAAACAGTTCATTTTTTTCCCTGTTATATTATTGGAGTTTGTGTTTCTATTTCATTGCATTTATTTATGTTTTCTTCATTATTGTTTTTCAGTATATCTCTCTAAGATGCATAATTTTCATTTGCGTTTAGGTTCGCCTTCCCATTTATTTTTCACTGCAGACGGATAAATTCAATATTTACTGTCCAAAAAAAATAATATATATAAATATATATATACATATATATATTCATTTTACGTGAAATCAACTGAGCACAATATTTTAATGTAGTGAATATCATTTTGTATCACTAGGATTAACACTTTATTCTTTAAAATATAACTAATTCTGGGACTTATTAACATGTCCTAGGGCACGCATTTATTGAAGACACTAGCAGTTTGGTCTCAACAGACTTTCCTTGTGGACAAAAAATTATTTGTTCCTTACAAATAGTTCTCTTTAAGAAAATTTAGTTCGGTTGTTTGCTAAAAAAATCTTATTATACTGTGAAATGTGAATAAATCATTTCCACCAGCTATTAGGATTTCTTACTTTATGACTCTGCGAAATCTTCCTCTCTGTAATATTCAACTTACGTTTTAAAGTGCATTAACTGTACATATTAATAATACGCATTTCTCCAATTTTAGATGAAGCCTTAATGAAGAAAGATTATTCTACGCAGTGCCCTCATTCCTGCGCAGGACTTACTAATTAAGATAAATTTCCTCCTTAATTCTTAAATCCAGGCCTTCTTAATCTTAAATCTTTCTTTCCGTCTGCTTCGTGCTGCCAAGTACCATGAATGGAGGTTGGAATAAGACGCTACAAAACTGCCTTTATAAACTCCTAAAGGGTGTGAAAAGTTATCATTCTGAGATACAACTCGCTGATGAAGCTCACAATTACTCTTAGAGACGTGGTAAATGTTCTTTAGCCATCAAAATCGTTAAGCTCAGACACAGTTAATTAATCTATCAGAGTAAGCTGTAATAACAATGACCATTTAGTACACTGGAATAACTTGGGGACAGAAATAACTAAAATTTTTGAGATTTGGCATCGGTTTCTGGGCAGATTTCTGGCAGTACTACAACTCATCCTACTGTAAGCTAATCTCATCGCACACATATAACCCATATTCTCAGTTTTCTACGTCATATATTCTCATGTTTGTCTTCTACAGATCTTTCCTTTGACTATCCCTTCCACTAACAAACCAAATACTGTATTTCTCAAAATGTGATAAACATCCTGTATTTTCTTTATGTCTGACACTTCCACAAATGTTTTTCGTACATTTTTTATTTCATAATTTACCCATCCACTGGATTTTCAATGAACTTCTTTGGCCCCGCAATCCGTCAATTTTCGTCTTTTCTGTCAGTCTAGCTACCATAAGAACAACTGAAGAAACTTGCTAAAGTATTTCATACAATAGAATACAAATAGCAGTTTACAAAAGATGAATTCCTCATATTATTTGAAACAAACAGGAAGAAACTCCAGATGTTGCCATCGGAGTTACTATTTAACACTATTTCATAACACGTTGTGAAGTTTGGGATAATCTATGCTATAGACAGGGAGAGTGTTGATATTAATTTTAGATAAATGTAACTGTATTAACAATTTTTGTTTCTCGACTAAGCAAAAGCTCATTTCTGTTAAATAGAGGACATTTCAGAACAACGTATAGGATCTGTATTAAGAATGATACTGACTTACATGATCAGTTCTATAGTTTGAAATACCAACTTTCCATGCACCTTATTTACTCGTTTGAACCAAACTTCATCGCCTATACATTAGCGATTTTTTTTTAGACTTTATTTCCTATGTAAACTACCAACATGATCAGACGAAGTAGTAAGCAAAAATAACATACTTATGAGACGGGAATGCTTATTCTTCAGTTGGTCCAACTGTGAAAAATAACTTCGTTATTGATACAACACAATAC
Source organism: Vandiemenella viatica (assembly GCA_031002005.1). Taxonomy (NCBI): domain Eukaryota; kingdom Metazoa; phylum Arthropoda; class Insecta; order Orthoptera; family Morabidae; genus Vandiemenella; species Vandiemenella viatica. The sequence continues at coordinate 173,855,642 of JARYHS010009186.1, read as the reverse complement.
CAAAATAACTATTTAAATTTGTATCGTATTTTATTGTATTCCAGTGGTAAATAAATCAATTTCACAACAAACATGCTGTAATTTTATAAGTAATGTTTGCATAGTGTAACAGCCCTAATACCTGTATTTTGAATAGTATTGGACTGCATGAAGTATTTGTAGTGAGCCAAAGTTTGCTTGAAAGTGATTTGATATGTTTATTTTGTAAATTCTTGTAAATAAGTGTATATAGACTTTGTTTTAGGTAAGAAAATTATTTAAAGACCATTTAATATGTTTAAGAACCGAATGATGCAAGAGAATTTATCAAAAGTTTGTAATTACTTGTATTAATGTATGTTACGATGTCTACAGGACAATTTTCCACCATTTTAAAGGATTTCTGTAAATAATTTTGTATTTAAGTATCTATAATTACCATTTCTAATCATTTTGTAATGTTGTTAATTAATTTTGTATCAATTCCGATTGTTTTTAATAGGTTTGATTGTTTGAGTGATTGTTAATGATCGAGAAACATTAGGCGGGTGCCTTTGAAGAATTCTCGTAATTTCGATAGACTCTATATAAACAGATCGCCTGGACAGAGAAGTCAGTTTGCATTAAGTATTAATTCAGTGTTACAGAGACATTCATTAAGTTTTCATTCAGTCTTCAGTTAGTAAGTCAGTATTGCATCTTTGGATTGTAACAAGTATGCTTGTGAATATCGCTGACTGGTTGATTGGATCAAAATAAACGAACATCTTCACATATCCTTGTTTTTTGGTGGACTTTTAATTAATGCAGTAATAAAACCACCCAAAGAACCTTAACAATAGCATTCTAGATAAAACTGCTGGATTAATGTGGCCATTTCTAAGATAGCCACAATTATATCACACTAAATATTTCCTTTGAGACAAAACCTGCAAATCTAAATTCATATGAAGTAGTTTTTTGTTATATACGTTACAACAACTTCTTCTTCACTCTATGTTTTCCAAATATGCATATGCTTGGATATAATATTCACTTCAGCTTTGTACAAAACATGCATTTTTAGTTATGTCCAAGCAGCTTTTCTGTGGGTCTTTGAAGCTGTGGCGCGCTAGTTAGTCCTCGGAGTTCAGGTGAGAAACTCACACAAAGGTGTCGTATTTCCACAAATGTAATTTTAGTCTCGAGGTTTCATTAGAAACAAAACCCGAGCTGCAGTGTTTGTTCCCTTTGTCCAAGAGGAGAATGTACTACAACGGGGAACTCCGTCTCGTATGCATGCAAAATGATCTCTCGTCAACATACCCACTCCAGATCTCTCCGAGAGGTAGCATTTATATTTATGAATTAATTCAAGCAACAATTTTTTTAACTTATATATCGATTGAGAAACACGGGGCAAACTGAGAATTGTAAAACAATTTGAATCTCTGTATAAAGTTTTCCATTTTGCTGACCAATATAAAGTATATTTCTCATCGTTTATGTCAGAAAATATTTAGCCTCATTCAGAAGACCTAGTGTTAAATGTCTATAACAGATTCGCATGAAAGAAAATCTAGTAGACAATATGGACGTTTATAGAATGAAAACGTTAGTTGTTAACTGCAGAAAGTCGTTATATTTCAAAGCCTTGAACAGCTTATCTTTATATATTTATTCGCTAAGCGAAAATTTATGATACATTTTTAAGAATATTGCGCGCACGGAGAAGTGTGAGATTTGGCATAGTTAAAGATTATATGGAGACGAAGTGAAGGAAGCTAAAATCTATATATAATATGCTTTACAAATACATTAAATTAAGTAAAATAAAACACTCGCTCGCCTACGTAGTTCGCTCAGATGGCTGGTAGATGGCGTTACTTTGTGGTCTTTGGTGAAACAAAACAGTCGAAATTAATCTCTGAACTTATATAGAAGCAAGAAGCAACATTTCGAGGGCTGGTAGATAGTGCAGCTAGCGGCCAGAATATTGGGCGAACGGAGGAACTTAAAGAAATACTGAAAGCTAAAATTATATATATAATATTTTACAAACCTATGTATTAATATGCTAAGCGAAAATTTTGGATCCATTTTTAAGAATAAGTGCCGTGCACAAACGGAGGAACTTAAAGAAATGCATCGCGCACTGAAAAGTGTAAGATTTGGCATAGTTAATGTTTATATGGAGAAGAAGTGCAGAAATCTAAAATCTGTGGATAATATGTGTTACAGATATATCAAATTAAATAAAAAATTCGTTGTTTACTTTTTTTAAAGTGGTAAGCGAATCTGCCGATGTCTTTGATCTTAGTCAGCAGTAAAGAAAAAAATATGGGTGGGGTGGGACATTCTCCACCAGCGAAATACTGGTACTGACCTTTTGAAATTTGGATTAACTGCTTCCTTATAATGTCCTCTTCACGTTGTACACTCTCCTTTTCAGGAAAAGTGGCCACGAATTAAATTAAAAATGCCTAAATATGACACTGCAGCCCTACTATTAGTTGCCGCCGGTGCTGCTAAATCAATGATAATCTCTTGAAATGTTGGTTTAATTCTTTGTTGTAATATTTTCTTGCCGTTTTAGCTTCACTCCGTTGCAAAACGTCGCATAAAATTAACAAATACAAAATTTTTATCCGAAAATCGACATAATCGATGGAATCGATATAAGCAGTCAGAGATAATCGATTGCTTCAGTTGTAAACAAATGCGTAGTTTGTCTCTGGTTTGCGACATGGGCTGCCGCTGAACGAATTTCCCGTAAACATTTTACTCTTGGTTCAGGCCGAATTTCAACCTAACCATGATCACTATGACAAAACGAACCTATTTAGTTTGATATGATCCCTGTACCGTTAATTTTTGTGTCATTTTTACAGTGCTGCTAGCATCTCGCAGTTGCGGAGCATCCCATATTTCGGCATTTTTAATTTAATTCTTGGTGACTTTTCCGGAAAAGGAGAGTGCTAAACGTGAAGAGGACACTATAAGGAAGCAGTTAATCCAAATTTCAACAGGTCAGTAACAGTTTTTCATAGGTGGAGAATGTCCCACCCCACCCAAAAATATAATAAGCATAGTTAATACATGTTACAAATAGATTTTTAAAATAAAAAATTAATTTGCGAACGTGTGTGTGTGTGAAATAGGATCGGAGCCAACATTCTTTACGTGAATTCCCCGCATTGAGACACTCTGTGGTCTTTGGTAAAACGAAAAACTCGGATAAAGTACAGATTAATGTTTGAAGTTATAAAAGGAATACTTCGAAAAGGAATGAAGCGATTCTGCCAGATACTATATGGTCATTTGATTATTTAAAATGTTAAACTTTGGTTAAGTGTCTTTTGATTTTTTAATTTCAGTAATTTCATTAGAGAGAGAGAGAAAAGGAATAAGGAATACTTATTTTCGTGAAATTAAAAATGATAATAGACCAAATTTAAATTGCGAACATACAAAATGACGAAATTATTTTGATAGGTACGTTTAAATGCGCATGTTTCATAAAGTTAAAGCAGTTTTCCGGCCTTAAGTCAAAATGAATATTTTGAATTCAAATCAACCATCGATAAATACATTTCATCATTTGCTATGGTTAGATTAGAAGCTCAAATTTAGCATACAGTCACGCGTGGAGTGTCTCGTTTTAAATTTATAGGTAATGCAGAGAATTACTAGATTATTACTCTTTCATGAAAGAAACTAAACAACTTAATGAATTACGGTCGAATTTCGATTGCTGGGCGATCACTAATGTTAATAGTCAAGTATTAATTCCTAAATCCTTATCTCGCTTAAAGCTGGTGACCACTATAGAAGATTTTATTGCATCCGTACTCCGAGAACGTCTCCACTAACACATTTCATGATGTGTTCGTCTTCAGACTTTAAAAAATTGTGACTAGTATTTCCAAACGAAGGTGTGGCTTACACAATTTCGCTAAGAACAAAGGTTTTCAAAATTAACACATGATTTTAAATCAAAAAAATTAGGTTCTGGAAGTAGCCATTTCCTAGCAATACCAAACAGATTACTTTTTAAATCGATGATAGGTGTAAGAATGCAGTGCTAATCGAAAGGGATTAACAGTAACCAGTAATTATAAAATCATGTTATGCTCAGGCATAGCATCAAAGAAATTTAAAAAGGGAAATCAACGATAAACTCGAATTTAATGAAAATAAAAGAAAGCTGATTTTTCTTTTTCATTGGGCTTATGGCTTCGTCAGCTCCTAGGTCATATGCTGGAAAAGACAGAGGTAACCATTAAAAATAAATGAGATGTCATGAACATTAATTTACGTTGAGCAAAAAATTAAGTGAGAATAGAGACATACTAGATCAAGTAACAGTAACCAGATGAGGAGCTTGACGATACGGAATATTTTTAGCAAACTGGACAGAATGATATGCGTAGATAAATATTATAAGGTAAGAGGAGTCTCATGACAACACTAATGGTATAGTGGAGGTAAGATGCTGTATCAGGTAATAGAAATGGGAAGATACAGTGAAGTCGGCAAACGTGGGAAAAGTGTATGGAAAACGTGTACATGACAGCAGGTAAACATTATAAAAGAGCAGAAATCGAGTGGAAGACGCATAACAAACACCACCAGCAGTAAGGTGTGAAGTTAAACAAGCAGTAGGCCTATAGACAATGAAAGACGGAAAATTTAAAGGAATAAACAACATTACTATAGAGCTCTTCTTGTTTATAAGTAATTAAGTTAAAAGAGAAATAAAAGCACTGTGCAGATAGTTGTAACGATGTCAATGAAATATGACACCAATCAATGAACAAAATTTTTTCCTATGAGAATGAATAATAACAATTGTTTTAAGATTAAGAATAAAGATGTGCAGGAGAGCTTTAATTAGAAAGCAATCTGTGTTGAATTAATTTTGAATTAACAAAAGAATGGGAATTAATTCAGTGCTGTCTTCTATTTCTATATAAGTGTTAAATAATTACTCCAAACGTACAGTGAGATGGGACTGTAGTTTATAGAATTTGGTGTGTGCAGGATAGAGATCTTAAAATTGATGGTAAAAGTGGAACGAATTACTGCTGAACAAAGCAATGGACTGGATGTTCATAGTAACAGGTTGTAAGGAAAAAAATATAAATTGATAGGTCATGTACTGAGAGGGAAATGGTTCCTCAGAAAATCTGTTGAGGAAAAAGGAGATAGGAGAAATATAAAGATGATTGAAAACATAAATGTGAATGTTATAAAACGTGTCTGTGTCAGAAAGGTATGGGATGTTGGAGTAGGATGTCGGGGATCTCCCAAAGTCCAAAACACTAGCTGACGCTGATTTTCTTGTGAAATTTGTATTTTTTGCAGAATCTAGCACAAATTGTTGATTAATTTTTTTATAATTTTTTATTTTTTTATTTTTTGCTGTCATCAGTCTTTCGACTGGTTTGATGCAATCCTCCATCCCTTACTATCTTGTGCTAACCTCTTCATCTCTACAAATCCCCTGCAGCCCACGTCCTCAATTATCTGCTTCATATATTCTAATCTCTGTCTTCCTCTACAGTTCTTACCTTGATTAATATCGGAGTCTAATTATTTTTATTTTTAACACTCTATTTATCAATTCATTTAACGAAATTTGTGAATCCAGTTTCATTTCCTTCTTATAAGAAAGTACTACCTAAACTGAATGTCACGTATTTAAAAAAAAATTGGAACCGAGGTTTTTACCGTCTATACTTTGTTTGTAGTCGTTAATGAATTAGAATCGTACAGACTGTGATGTTCTTATTGATTGGCTGGTAGTATTAACCAATTACTGGACTGTTTTCCTATTATTTCAAAGAACTAATAACAAAACTGCCATACACCAATGTGTAACATGTAATGCAGAGAAAGTTAAGCTAGGTCACAGAAACCGATTCTGACCTTACACTGGAGAGGACGTGGGTTCGAACGCCAATCTCACCATCCACATTTGGGTTTTCCATGGTTACCTCAAATCAAACCAGGCGAATGTCCTTCAGACGGTCATGTCAAAATTCCTTCCCGCTCCTTGGCTGCAGTCCCTTCCCGCCTCTACTGACCACGTAGTCGACGAGGTGTATAACTATTTAAAAGAAAAACTCGGCAATAGTATTCTTATGTTTATCTAAAACTTCACATTCAAAACTTCAAAATACTTACAAAAATATTCCATATCCCACTTCTGCTTGAATTTATAGTTTCTTCTAGTGTCACTGAGCGTGATGGGTGAACGGTTAACGTACTGGCCTCACATTCGTGAGGACGTGGGTTCGAATCCTCGTCCGGGCATTAAGATTTGGTTTTTTTTATGGTTTCCCTGAATCACTCCAGGCGAATTCCGGGATGCTTCTTTAAAAAGCCATGGTCGAGTTCCTTCCTGTTCCTTGCCCCCCCCCCTTCCAGGTTCTTTCCCGCCTCTAAGGACCTCAAGTCGACGAGGCGTAAGGAAGCAAGCGAAAAAAAAATGCTTCTTGTATCTTAACTATCGTCTAACCGGATATAAAATTCTTCTCTGGTTTTTCTGTTTCAATAATATACTTAAGTTTTTGAATTACTATTCAGCAGTTAGTCTGTGCTGAAAATAAGAATTTGTTCCTCAGAGTAATACGTGGAATGAAGGCCTCCCAGTTGTCTTCGATGCTGGTGAGTGAGGAGCAGAGTTACGGAGCTGGCACCGGCCGACCTCCTCGACGTCTTACGCAGGCGGATAGGCCGAGGGCGAGAAGGACTCGAGGTAATTAAATACCGGCCGTAATTAAGGACACCCCGACAATTAATCTCCGCCGTCGCAGCAGGCGACCGAAGGAATCTTGCTGTCGGTCCCGCATCTGCGAACGATGGCCAATTTCAGCCGAGGGCCTTTGAGCGACTACTTCCGCCGCTAAGACGTAATTAATTTGGACTGAAACACACCGAGTGTAAATACAATCAGTCTCGTTATCAGTGAGGCTTCTTTCCAGAGTTGAAACTTATCTCACAATCGCTCTAGAGACAATTAACGAAGAGCTGACCTACTAATTTCTTTAAGTAGATTGTCTTTTTACCTCTGACTGAAACTTCTGAAGTTTACAAGTCTCATAGGGCATTAATAAATTAACGAACATTAAAAATAAACAGATTTTTCCCACTTAGTCAAGACCTATTTATTAATTTAGTTCTAGAAGTAATATGTGGACTAAATCAATCGTTCTGGAACGAAACGAAAAAGTCCCGGACCCCTATTTTGTACGTGAATTTACACTTAAAGAGTTAGTTCATTTGGGAAGATAATTTATTTTTACGAGCGTTCTGGTAGCTCAGTGCTTAAGCGCTTGCTTTAAAAAACGTTCGCTGCTCCTGCCCCGGGCACGAATTCCGGCAGACGCAAGAATTTTGAGAGTTGTGTTTAATCATATGAGCTATGCCAGGACGCTGCGTGGTTCGGATTCCACGTTAAACTGTAGGTCCCAGAGGAAAGGAACTGGCCGTCCTACCCCTGTCACAATGGCTTAGTATGCCTCCTTCGGGAGGATCCAACCAACCTTCGGGTTGTGTACTAAGTTAAGTTAATTTATTTTTAAAAAATTCCTTGTTTGTGGGATAATATGACGTCACTTGTAACTAAGTCAAGTAACCATGGAGCTTTGAGGACAACGGTGCTGTAAACTATCCTGACATTGGTCGCCAAATGTGAGCTACAAATTACCCTGGGAAATTGTCAGCCAGTTGTGAGCTAACCTCTCCGTTAGTGGATGACGGTGTGTTATTTAGAAGAGAACGGCCTAAATTCTCCTCTTTCAACAGCTGCTTGGATAAACATATTGAGAGGTATATTGACATAGTCTGGAAATGAAGAACTCACTGCTCTGGTCTAAATACCAGATTGAATTTAATTCATATCGTTCACGGACACAACTTTTTAAATGTTTATGTTACGTTGAAACAAATTTCCCATACATTTCACAAGCTGTTTTCCCTTGTATATAAAAGCTACACAAGCTTCTCCGAGCGGCGAGACACACACACTGCTGTGTTACAATGCAGACGCACAACTAACATCCGTTGCCGGCACAGCTGTGCTGGCCGGCGTCAAAGATTGTTACATAAATATAACAACGCTACGCAACCCGGTTACTAAACATACAACAATCTGTGGAAACACAACAGTATTACAGATTGAATTAAAAACATTAATACAGTTATTTGTGATACTTATAATTAATAAATACAAAATAATTCAATATTAGCAAATTAATAAAAATAATAGGGGGTTAGTAATGACGTTACAGTGTCTGCGTCTTAGATAGAAGTTCACTTTAAAACAGAGATGGTAGAAAATCACTTTACGTCATGAATACTCGAGATCAGAGAAGATAATTAACTGCCGCAATAAAACTTACCTGCCGGACCTACTAAATACTCTAATTGATTTACCGAACCTTTATAACAATTTAGTTTTGTTATTGATATTTAATAACATTTTCAAAAGAGCAGATATCTTGATTACATCAGCATTCTAAATTAGAAGAAATTACATTATTTTGTTGATTTCTTCTCTACATAATATCATACGTAATTGTGATAGCTTCTATTTGAAATGCGATTCACTTAGGGGCACTCCTTATGTTGCACTGACTTTCATAATGATATTGTAATTCCATCTCGTTCCCGTATTATTTTATATTCGTTGGTATCTTGGAAGATTAAATTTTTCATACGGACAAGCAAATTTAGTAGGTTGACGATGGGTGTGTGTTGGGAGCTGTTTTCAAGCAAGAAGTGAAATTAGAAATTCTCAGATAATATTCGAAACTGTTGCCCAGGATTCAAGTAGTCCTAATTATTGTTGGTAGCTCTCATGATAATATCTACCGTTCTAAGGGCAAATTAAACAAACGTCCCCCAAAGAGGAACTTGCGTCAACGTTTAATCATTATCTAATTTTAACACAACCTAGACCACAAACTCTCATTCGATACGTTCAGGCGCTACATGACGGAATTTTGGGTTGCTGTATAAGGATGAGAAAATACAGAAACTTATGAGAAATTAAATAGAGCAATCATCTTCATTCAAGTTGTTATTTAAAAAAAGAAGTCAGATATTTTCGCATCAAATGTATGTTCACAATTGGTCAATAGACAATTTAAGAAATTCATTTGTGACTCCAACTCTAAATATTCTCGAGAAGCTTCACAAATAGAATAATTATTGCTAACGGTTAAGGTGCAAACATTTCTTACATATTGATAAAGGAAACCTGAAATAGATTTCTTGCAAATAAATAGAAGAAATAGTAGCAAATGAATTTTTGAATGGTTGTACACAACTGATACTTAATACTGGATAAACGTAGTAGTAGACTACGAGAATTGAGTTAGTTCGGTTTTACGTTGAAACTCAATTCAACTAACAATAGTGAAATGCAAAAATTTTGTTGTTAGGTTATGCGTCTACTAATCTGATTCAATGACAATATTTTAAAATGTTTAGCTTAGTGAAAGAAATGAAATATACACGCTAGAAAATATTTTAATTATCATTTTTGTGGACGACATATCAGCGCTGGTTGTGATACAAGTGACTATGTTTTCTTCCAAATAGCGAAGACGCATCATTATACAACTTCTAGATTTTGTGATTAGTATTAAAGTAATTTATTACTTGACCATTTAAATAAATTATTGCAACGCTGAATAAAAATAAAAAGATAAAATTAAATCTTCATTTTCATTACAAATTATTTAGAGAATCGCTGGGAGTTTGATCGTTTATTATTTTTGCTCAGTACATTTACTTTTCGAAACTATTGTTTTTCAACATGACCTGTGATTTTGTGATGGTTCATGGAACTGCGACTCATCAGGTCACTTATGGATCATTCCTGTGGAAATTCCATTTATTAAGCGATAATCTGGTTACTAGTATGTATACGTGCCTATCTTTTGACGTGATGATCCGACCGTGATTGAGGTATGTAGTCTCAAAAATCAGAAGCTGAACTAGGCGTTGATACGACTATTGTTTGTCCCCTGTGAGAAAGTACCAAAGTTTAAGTCGGCTGGTGCCAGTTAATCATCGAAACCCAAACAGGAGTCTATCAAGAAGAGCTGGGTAGTCATGATAAACTTCAGGTGCAGCTCTTGTGCGATTCCACCTGTTCTCTACTATCGTATCGGTGCAGTCGCCTGATCCGTTCCTTCCTCCTCCAGATGATATCCACTCGAAGTCAACTCTTCCACCAACACTTTCGAGTACAAGTTCCACCACTTCACCAATGTCGAACGACATGATTAAATGGCAGTGAATGAACTGAAATATATATGCCAGAACAAGATTTAATTTTCATTGTTTTATTGGAACACGTATAAGTCCTACTTGTGGTCACTTAAAAGGTGTATTGACACAGAAACACGTCCCCTTCCCTGGGAAACCCCTGTTCCCGCTACGATTAAACTATTTTTCACACTAAGGCATGTTTAAAATGCAAGTCGAGGAATGTCTCAGTGTCACGTGCCTTACAATCACTTAAGAGGAGGACTGGCCATCTGACGGTGGACATATATGGGTTATTCGTTTTTTTGGTTTTCTGAAATTTCGTACATAAATGAGTCAATTAACTGAACACGGTAAAGGAGTTCGTAGAGTGGTAACCTGCCATCGCGAATTTCTCACGAAAGATTTCCGGGAATTGATGCTATCTATCATTTCGCCAACACACTAGTTCAGTGTCAACGTTCAAAGTGAATTCTATCACATTTCCTAATTTTTCAGTTTTCTATCTGGAATGTCGTAATATTGAATTCACTTGACTATATTTAGAATGAAGCATTAGATAGAGTAATATTCCCAGAATTCAGGGAAAAACTTGATAATCTGCGCATATCATTAAGATCTACTTCTAAAGTCAAGGTTCTTCTTTAGAGCGTTTCATATGTTTTTTTAAGTCTCTTTTTTATGGAAAAGCAATTATTTTGGTAACATTTAAAGAGAGACACAAAATACAGCTCACGGTTTACAGTAATGAGTCTCAGAACACAACTTGTCAAATCACACTCCGCTTCTTGTTCAAGTCAATGCGAAGGTAATTTAGCGTCAAGTGTGATGGGATTACCAACCATTGCCTGATTCAAATTAGGGCGACTAAACCTTCGACACTTTAACTTAATAAGTTTTCAATGCGATTGACCTATTTGTCATATCTTTAGTGTGAGGTGATATTTGTCGATTTAATTTACCTTCGATATCTGTTATGAGTTCGGCAGGTGAACAAACAGGATAAGGTAACGTAATAACCAATCCATCCTTGGCTGATGAATTTCCCCAGAAATACTCTGAAGTACAAGGGTGACCGATCTTCGCTCGGCATATTTCGAATTCTGTTCAGTGTGCGACATTTCTTCAAAATCTTGAGAGACGTTTGTGATAAATTAATTTTACCTATATACAAGAAGAGCTGCTCATATAATAGTATTATAGTGGATAGGTTAGATATATTATACATTACAAAAACCTAATTTAGTCCACGAGATGGCGTTAGAGCCGTTTCTGAGATACGAAATACAAGAATTTCTCTTTTTTTGGTAAAATTGTGTTACAAACTTCCATAGCAAATCATTGTCTACATATGAAATTTCATCCAAATCTCTAGAGCCGTTTCAGAGACCGTTCGGTTTACCATCTCCCTAAACTGCTTTTAAAGAAAATACTATTATTATGTTAAATAGAAATCTTAATGGTAATCAGGGATTAATTAATGGAGCAAGATTAGTGGTAATTGACTCAGGCGAGTACATCATCCGTTCTAATTTCGTTCACTCCGGTAAGACAATGCTCATACCTCGCATTCACCTAACATCTTCTAATACAACCATGGGCGCCGGGATGGAGGTGCAAGGGGGTGCACTTGCACCCTCCTTCTATGAAATAAAATACACAGAAAAATATTAAGAAACCAAAACTTTATAATTAAAATCACTGTTCGAATAATGACCTAAGGCGCCTATGTTGTTGTCCAAATTTCTTCAACACCTTGTAAATAACTTCAGCAACCTTAGTTAATAAGTAATAAATATTATATACAATGTATAAAGAAAGATACAGATGCACCTCCCTCAAAGTAATCCTGCCGGTGCCCATGAATTCAACCGTGTTTATGTACATTAATAAAGCACAAGGTCAGACGCGCCAAAACGCAGGATTGTATTTACCAGAACATGTCTTTTCGTATGGACATCTGTACGAGGCTTTTTCATGAGTTCGTAGATCATAATATTTATTTTTAGGGAAAGACATACGTTCAAAAAGTAAACGATGATCACATTATAACTGCTAATATTTTCTTCAAAGATAGTTTTGTAAAATAAAGAAGTTTGAAACAAAAATCACATCTGACAAAGCCAGTATCTATTTTTCAAATATCTACTTTTTAAATGTTTCACAATTATTCATGTAGTATTTAATGATAACGATTTTTTTAGCATAAAAGTGATTTTTACTTCTACTCTTAAAAATAAAATACCTGTCATTAATAAATATACTTGTATTTACTTATATCCACAATATTATATTACCATTCGGTGACTGACCACGAAGAATTGTATGCTTAAAGATTTAAGAGTTCTTTGCTGCAACAAAATCGACTTAACTACCATTAGTTGGCTAAGTGGTACCTGAAACGTCTATGAGATGACCCTAGAGCCTTTTCCGAGGTACAAAATATAATAATTGCTGATTTTTTGTAAAATCGCATTTGTGCAGGGAACACAGCATGTTTTGTAGGTTGTTGTGAAGAATATCGTTCAGAGTTAATCACAGTTTGAGTTTGGAGAAAATGAAATTTAAGAATCTGCAGTCCACCAACCATTTCCATGTGATCCGAAGACAATCAATTATAAGTCGGATTTATCTGAGTTTTAAAAAATTTGTAACAATGTTAAAAGAAATGCTTACTTTTAAATCTGGAGTTTTATTATACTGTACGTTATTGCGGCCCATCTTGATATAGCGGCTCAGTAAGAAAAAAGGTTGAGAACCGCTGGATTAGAGGGACCACGCGAGTACAACTCCGCAATGTTTCCGCTAGATTATGCAAAACTGACTCCACATGGAATGTATTGAAAGCTGGTGCTGAATTAAAATCGTGTACATGTCAGTATTGTAACGTGCATAAATTTGATTAACCATCAAGTTATGGTGAAGCAACAGTGACCAACCTTCGATTATAAGCGAAAAAAAACGAATTGTGTATTTAAGGGTCTCACTAATTAGTCAGTGGAGGATAGGCAGAATAGTATTGGAAGCGAAGCAGTGTGAAAACGACCACGCCTCAGGCCCCTGCTTGAAGCCTTAACCCAGACCTAGACACCCAGTTTTTTGAATCTACAATTATAGTAATATATTGAGTTATACTCCGCCGCTCTAATAACTGTCCAGGAGCCTGCATTCTTGATATGTGTTTGATTTGAAAGACCTATAAATGAAACAAATGACATATACCGAAATAAAGTAAAATAAGGTTTCCTATAATACAATCATACCGTATTGCTGTTAAGATACTTCTGAAATGTTTTAATTAGGCTGAAAGGAATGTCATTACGCCACAAATTGGCAAGGACTTAGTAGCGAAGCCTCAAGACATGCAGAAACATTCGTCCTGAGGTCCCAAAAAATAACTTTATTTTATCTCACAGGAATCGATATTGCGGTAATTCTCAAAACAGTTTTTTGAAAAGAACATTGAACAAGTGAATAAATTATGGGTATTAATATCGCTGTGAGAATCACTATTCTAAAACATAGAGAACGAGTTATTAACGTCTTCGATGTATACCATAAAATACAAAGACTAACACGTGTCACAATCGTCTCATCCATCATCGAAAAGAATTAGATAAAATTTGTCGTGGTAACATGATTTGAAAGCATAAAATAAATTGATATGTGTTCTAAGCGTCCCAAGAATGAATCTAATACCTCATGTTTCAAATTCAAAGTACTTTCTCTGAAACCATTACACTTCGCGAGTTTGAACACCACGCCAAGGTTCAATTACAAGTTATTAGTGAATTTCCGGTAATATGAATTCAGTTTAAGTGCTGTACTTTCGTGCTAGTAACTTTGCAGGTAAACTTTTTTTCCCCCTCTCTCTCTGCCTCTACAGCTTTTCTTAGGTTCCGCAGACTTCGGCCGCTCTACCCCACAGTGACAGGTTAGGTAGTTCGTGGACACAGTTTTATTTACATATTTTGAGGGAAAACTTTGTCCTCTGTAATAGAGGACTTAATGTAACCTCAACCTTTAAGGTTATAATTTTTTTATTATTATTATTATTAACCTCCGGTTCCAAGGAGGATTTATTTACAGGCTTCACCGAATATACCTTAGCACCTGCAAAGTTGGCATCTTCAAACAATTTTGATGCTCGAAGTTAAGAAACAATGACAATATTAAATAAGTTCAAACATGCAGTGATTACTAATTTACACAATTCTTTTAGCAAATCTTAAAATCAAAATATTTTAATTCAAAGATTATTCAAGTTTACACATTCTTTCACTAGATATCCCTTTTCCTTCACTCGGTGGGTATAGTTATTCTTTCATGGATAATTCATTAAGTTTGTTGCAGCTACCTGAAAATAATCGAAGAATTCTGGAGCTTCATCGTCCTTTATATCCGCTTTCCCCGTGACGAAGTCGTGTACTGACTTACAAACAATAATAGTTATTATGCATCGTATATCCTGGTGATATGGTTATGTCTACAGAGGAATACTGACAAATCATAGCTAAATATTACCCACACTTATCTTTTTGGCAGGGTTTTGTCTGTAATTGGGGTCTACACTGGTAGTAACTGTATACAACCCACGATACCGAAGTAGGGGAATGTAGTTTTATATTGAAGCTGTTAATCTATTGTGAAGATGCAAAACTCAGTTATACCGTTTGAAAGCCAAACGTTCAAAGAAATTTTTGGGATGATAAGGCGCGTTTCGCTTTTGGTGGGAAGCGTTGGAGAAAGGGCTGTGTCGCCATTTTTTGTTCTTTCTCCTCGACTAGAAAATTGGCGTAATATTGCTTTTGACAATTACGTCACTTGTGTTTTCCGTCAGCAGCTGTCATGAAATTGTTTTGATTTGTGGTGTAAAATCTTAGTCCTGAATGGTAATGGTGGTGTTTTACATGGTTGAAATTAAAACAAACTTCAGCTAATACTCCTCAAAAATCAAAGTACAGAAATGGTATTGTGCATCTCACCAACTATCCAATAATAATACAATTGTACATGAGTGTATTTGTTGGAGTTAGGATCGTAAGAAAGTCGTCGAGCAGGAATTCCATGGGTTTTCGGCTATAAGACGTATTAACGTAGAAACTACATAGCATCTGTCATCCAAAACTCTTTAATCCCTCCTTTTTTCTTATATTCCAACTATTTAAATTTCTGTGATATTACAGAGAAGTTGGTATTTAATGAATATATTCATTTTCACTGAGACTTAACTTCATTCCATTGCCAAGGATTCAGTATGCTGCAAGCAGGTCTGCTTATCCGCAGACGGCCAATAATAGCGTTGGGTAACCGTTGGTAATTATATCAGCTGTGACGCACCTAGGATCGACCGGCCAGCGGCAAGCTCGTTAGGCACGTTAATTGAGACGCCTCGAACTCAGCCGCCACCCACGTGACCTATCACAGGTACTGCGTCGGATTAGGCAAGGCGCCACCCGTCCGATTCCAAAGATTACTCTGCTGTGAATCAGTTTTACAAACTGTTAAGTTCTTCCATCCGGACGCTCATATTTCTTTTTAATCCTATCCAACTGAGAAACAACTACAAACTAAATTTAAAAGATGTATTGCACTTGTTTGATCCTACCATGCAGGGAATGAGGAGCATGATCTCAGTGTCTGTGTCAATTAATACTAACAAAATTTTTAAATGTAAAGTTCGTGAATGCAAAAGTAATTATGCGATATTAAGTTCAAAGGGCAAAGATAATCAAGCCACAAGAGAAGGAGATTCTGTGGCTTCCTGAATCCCGAGACGGCTCTACTGATGGAGGAATTAGTTGAAGCGGATTCTGGCGAAGGGGTGAATTTCGGGATGGTTCCTCCAAAAGGCCATGGCAGAATTATACCATTCCTTGCACCCAGTACTACCTCTAAGACATTGACTTCGACGAGGCGTAAAGCCAGGAACAAACAAACAAACAAAAATAACAGACACTATTGTACAAGTATTGTTTTGTTGGTTAACTGAATAAATAGCTAAATTATATATTGATACTATACTTGAAACTAAATATCAAAGAATAGGAATCGAAGTGTGAAACTTTATGAATCAAGAACACTATAGTCAACAAAGTGGTCGGAAGTTTACAAAAGTATGACCGTTTATGGAATAAAAAGAAAGTATATACTGCATGACTGGATTACTGACAATAGACGTGAGATAATAGCACTATTTTCAAGCAATTCCAGAGTTTGTAGAAAACCTGATATTCCAGAAAGTTAGGTACTGATATAATGAACTTGAAGAAGCGGTATGGTGGCTCAGTGGTTAGGTGTCTGACTGCATCTGAAATGTCCCCGATTCGAGTCCCTGTCTCGGCTGGGATTTATATAGGGCCTTAACCCGACGTCCACCTCTGGCACAGCTTGCTATGTAATGTGAAGTGGTTCGGATTCCACGTTAAACTGTAGGTCCCCTTTACACGGTAGGATTGCCGGGTTAGGTTAAGGCGGCTACGACAGGGCCGGAATGCGCAGCCAAAAGAAACCCTGTCACCAGGTCATTACGACTACATGGAATTAGTATTATTATTATCAAGTTGAAGAAACTAATACCAGGAAGTTAAATACACAAAATATTTTACATGTATCTCAAGCGTAAATACAAGACAGAGAAGGAGGAAAATCGCGCTATAAGCGTAATAGTTAAACGTCATTCAGCAGCTTTTGTAGCGCACAAACAGTGTTAACATTTCACAGCTTGCTTATGAAAATGGCTCAGCAAGCCTCAGTCTTTCTCCATTTCTCACACAATATGAAAATGAGCGCCCATAAATTAAAGAATTAAAATAATGATAGCTGTAACGTACGAATCTGAATGAAAGTTTAGGGAATATGGTCCAAATCAATAGAATCTTTAATACTTATTCAAATTTTTCGGCAGCAACATATTATTTTACACCTCGCAAACGTTCATTAAAAATTCATCGAGAAACGATAATCGGAGTCTTGAGTTGGCACCTTCTGGATGATGTTTAGCAATATTTTTTATTATTTTTTTATTTTTTTTTACTAGTGGCTTTACGCCTTGTCGACGAGGTCATTAGAGGCGGGACGGGACTGGGGACAAGGAACGGGAAGGAAGCATCTCGGCATTCGCCTGGAGTGATTGGGGAAACTATGGGAAACCCAAATCTGGATGCTCGGAAGGGGTTTTGAACCAGTGTCCTCTCGAATGCGAGGCGAGAGCGTTAACCGCTGACCCACCACCCTTGGTATGTTTAGCAAGTTTTAGCCACCAAACAAGAGGTGGTATCAGTCTCGAAAGCCTATAGTATGTCGATTTTCATTAAAATCTAATTATAACTGGTCACCACATATACTCTTACGAAATATCTAATCGTTGTATGTAGAATTAATTTATCAGTCATGGCACAGAAATTTCAATACAATAAACGCTGTATCGAGCTTCTGAAAAAGACTCAAATCTACACATACCAAGGAGCAAGGAATAAATGTATTCCAATGATCTTCTACAATATCTTGCAGGAAAAAAAGCCATTGAAATGTCCTCTGTGCTGTTACACGAGTATTTACACATGATAATGATTTTCCTCACTGCATTGATGTCGTAAAGGAGAAAACAGTATCGCGACTCGGTGACGCTGGGTCAAAAACACTATAAATTTATGAAATCAGGTAGATCATAACATTCAGACTAACAATTTTCACAATTAAGTTTACGGTGCAAAAGTTTCTTAGCTTATTCTGTTATCATCATCATCGATTTTCAGCTGCAGTGAATCGCTTATGATGGTTAAAAATCCACAATTTCAAACTGCATTTTTAATTTTTGCTAAAAATTGCCTGTAGCATGTAGGAAAGAACGCCTTCAGCACTATTTTTTTATATTTCAACGCACGTCCTTCAAAATGCGGGGCCAAAGCGTTAACACTCACCCACGACGCTCGGTTTATTCTTATCAATCTGTTCCGAAATAATAATCACTAGATTTCTGTTTCCTCCTCTAGTCGTTATGTACAACAAGTTTTCAACACATAAAGGCTTTTGGAAAATGCAAATTTAATGCTCCGGTTACAATCACAACTCTCACCTACTTCCCAAACTCATGTTTTTTAGTGTTAAATTCTTTCATTTTTTCATGTAAATTGTTCAGCATGGGAACTTATTTCACTCGTTACCGTTCGTACTAGCGAAAGAATTTTTTTTTCACTCATTTATGCCTCAGATTAAGTGTTTTAGTTTGTCGTTATGGTCATCTTCTATCTTCTACGTATTGGACTTAATTCTTCAACCAGTTTTATAAGCGGTCTGATAGGCCAGTTTTTAGGCGTCTAGTTGGAGATCTAAAGGTCCCATTTCCGAAACCTGGCTTCGGGGGGGATTTTCATGGGCGCTTAACTCGACCTTCACCTCTGGCAGAACCTTCTGTGTAACATGAAATACACCACAACGCTTCCGTGGTTAGGCTTCAACGTGAAGGTGTTTGTGCCCTTGACCCAGTGATATTACCGGGTTAGATTAAGGTGGCCGCGAAGAGGCTCACGAGCAGCGAATCGATACTTTGTCAATCCGCCGGCCGAACCACACTTCGAGGTCTCTCGAAAAATAATACCATAAGCATTATTATTATTATAACCAAGTAGATGTCGAGACCACAGCAATTAAACATATAGAAACTCTCAAAGAATACGCGGAAAGAGTAGACTTACAAATATCTTTCCAAAAAAACAAGTTAATCTGCTCAAAACTCCATACTCAAAATCTTATCACGAAACATGGAAAAATTGAGAGAGTACTTCAAGTATTTAGGAGAAATCCACAGGAGGAAAGGTGACCTAGAAATCGTCCTGAAAGAAGAGCGCAGAATTATAAGAAAGATTCTCGGCCCAGAAAAAACAAATGACTGATACGGACTTAAACATGTAAAAGCAACAGAAAATTGTAAAAACTCGCGGCAGACATCACGAAAAGAAGATTAATATTTTATGTACACTCCCAGCAACAAGACTCATTCACAAAATTATGAAGTACTTAGGACAGATGAAAACTGTACCCTGGATCCAACAGATCAAAAATCACCTACAGAAAGCCCACACAAATTCACCAGAAATCATGGACAGACACACACACAGACAAAAAAAAAAAAAAAAAAAAAAAAAAATCCATTGGGAAGTACCGCTGGAGAATGAAGTCACTAAGTCACTAAGAGACCGGAGACGAAGTAGACTGAAGAAAAAAGAGAATCCACGGAGAAAAAATGAGAGCCTTATGGAAGCTCAGAAAATTGAATCGTTAAGGATTTATGTGATCCGACAGCGTCCAATTGCAGATAATAATAATATCCTATAACAAATTTACACCTGGGGCTCATCCCACCACACATGCGTTACAGAGTATGAGTTCTCTCTAACCCCATCTATCTTGCAATGACTCCCAATCTAGTTCCTTTACATATGTTACCTTCTGACCTCGCATTCGGAAGAACGCCGGTTCGAATCACCGTCCGGGCATCCAGATTTGGGTTTTCCATAGTTTCCCCAAATCACTCCAGGCGAATGCTGGGATCATTCCTTCAAAAGGCCATGGCCGAATTCCTTCCAGCTCCTTATCCCCAGTCCCATCACGCCTCTAATGACCTCGACGTCGACGAGGCGTAAAGTCATAAGTAAAAAAAAAACCATGTCACCGGGTGTAATATTCACAATCAAGTTTAGATCATTTTTATTAACTGTCGTTCTTAACGCTGCAGAGGACGTTACAAAGATCCACAAGCAACCAATAGCGGAAGATTCAAGGTTACATTACGACAAAAGTAACAGCGCCAGCCTTGCAGAAGTCGGGTTCTCCGCTACTAGGAACGTGACATGCGATCGTGCGTCGGTATCTTGAGTCGCGGTGCCGGGTGCACGAAGCCATGAGAGGCCGCGGAGACAAACATATTCAAATGGATTCCGTCCCCCTCGCGCAGGTCCGATGTGAATATGCAGAGCCGAAGGCATGCAACCGGCTGCTCGTAGCGCCTTCATCCTGCAGCCCCAGGCAGCGCCGCGCCGGCATAAATATTCAGCTCGTTTGCGACGGAGCTGTGCCCATCGCGGCTCGGCTCCGCCCGGCTAGGCTCGGCTCCACTCGGCGGCCTGGTGGTAATTCTGCAGATAGCCGGGACAGGCTTCCCATCCACGCTAATAACGAGGGCACGGGGCCGTGTCTGCGGCTACCCGGCCCGCTACTACATTACAAGTGCATTAGACCTCTCGGCGCTACAAGGAGCGGCCTACACTGCCCAGAACGTAAAATTATTGCAACAATGGAAATGTTTCCATGTTCAACTGGGCATTATGTCATTACCTACACAAAAAATAAATCAAATGCTGGTATACATTTTAAAAAAAACTGCTGCGTGTATCAGTGTGTACAAGCACAAGAAGTGAAGCTTCTATGTATTTACCTGTGTATTTTATCTGTATGTTTTTTGATGTCTTTGATTTTCTTTCGTACCCGATTTTACTATTAATAACAATTATTCCGTGTGGTCGCAATGATCTGGGGACAGGGTTTCTATTGTCTGCGCATTCCGCCCCTGTCGTCACCACCTAAACTAAACCCGGCAATCCCACCTGGTACAGGGGACCTCCAGTTACATGTGGAATCCGAACCGCGGGAGCCTTCTGGCGTACTTCACACTTCGCAACAAGCTATGCCAGAGGTGAAGGACTGATTAAGGGCCTATGAAAACCCCGCCGAGACAGAGATGTTAACCGGGAACTTTTCAATACCTTAGATACCTTAACCACAGAGCCACGAGATCCCTCCAAGTTATTTTCCCGAACAAATAAAAATTATTAAAAAGTTAAAGAACACTTTGCCAAAGTATGGGATATTGCACCTATCCTTAGTCTGTATTTTGTGTTTAGCACATCTCGGATAAAATTATGTGATAACAGTTCTTACATCCAATTTTTGTTAATAATTAGCTTTTGAACCTCTAAAAAATTACGGGTTAGACCCAAATTTCTTACTCATAAATTAAATATTTTTTAAAAGCTAGAAACAGATTAAATATGTTAGGTTAAATATATCGTAACGAATAAATTATTGACTAAGCAAATAATTTCGTGTTAGCCACACCTTTTGGACGTCGGTGATATAGAAAAATGATTTTTATACATCAAAATTATTTTATAAGGAAAGGGTCGTTAACTCCTAAGAGATTGAAAAACCCAATGATTTACAAACAAATATTGAAATTTTTATTTACCTTTTTGACAAATCAAAGTAGATGAAATTTATTTCTTCAGAAAAATGAAACAACATACGTCATTGACATTACTCATTAATTACAGCAAAAGATCTTAGTAACTCATGTTTGGTGTAGGTTACGAATTATCTCAGGTGCTACCGAGCGTTTGAAAATCTGAGTTCTGGTGAAAAACTGTTGTGGCACAAACTGTGTTCTTTACTTTTCATAGATGGCGACGGTCGGCAGTGGGATGGTAGAACGGCAGGCTGCAACTGCGAGGTCTCGGATCGGCGGCGATGTTTTTCTGCGACGGTCGAAGTGCTGGCGTCGAACTGCTTCCGCCCGGAACGATATATGTTTATAAACGTATTTACATGCAAAATGAAACGATTGTCCTTTTATTGAAATTCTAATGATCCTCTTTTCCGACCATTATCATCTTCTTACCGAGCGTGTTGAGTGAGCAATTAATGCTCTGGCCCCGCATTCGGGAGGACGCCTGTTCGAATCCCTGTCCGGGTATCCAGATTTGGGTTTTAACTACATACGTAGAGGCTACTACCACTGATTGACATAATCAGCATACGTAGAGGAAGCCAAGCACTAGTATTGATAAGATTAGTTTCATATTATTTAAATTTTACTTAATCAGTTCAAAGTAATACCCCTCCCCCGGGAATTAGCTCCTGGAAGCATATATTGTTTCCTTAGGTCTATCGGCAGTTTTTCTGTAAATACTTATGGGAATATCATTTGACGATCAGAGGCCGCTGCCTGTAAAGACTGACTCGAAGTGATAAATATTTTCTTTTGTTTCTTGAGAGACTAGGCTGTATATAAAAATGTATTCCTTAAATGTATTTGAGTTACTGTAATTCTTTCATCAAACATACAGTGAAGTTGTTACAATAGTAAATTTAAACAGCAATATTTTGAATTATTCTATCTCACAAAGGGAATCAATATTCGTATCATTGTTACTTGAAGATGCAGATACGTATCCCTCGATTGAATCAACTTGTTTCAATCAAGTAAATATTTTCGTTGCCATCAAAGAATTAAATAGAAACTATTTGTAACATGTTATATGGCACTGGTTAAGTAAAAATAGTTCTTACCCATTCACACTAAAATGATGATTTTCCATGATTGTTAGTATATTTTTAATAAAGCTTGAAAAATGAATGGTATTATTTGGGTCTGGCAGTCTGGAGCATATTGGTTGGTAACCCTTCTTCCAATGCAAATATCGATTTTTCCCAGGTCACTTCAGTGCAATGTCGCAATACTTCTTTTACAGAGGCAGTATTCTGTTTCCTTCCCTTTCTTCGAGTAGAAATACTCATTCCATAAAATTAGAACTATTTTGGTACGTAGAATATAGAAATATCATAACAACTTAAGAATGTATAACGTTTTCCGAGGCCGAAAATTACCATATTTTATTGGGTTGAAAAACTATAAAGATACTACAGACATCCTCTTGTTAGATCTAAAACAATTGTGTCTAATATCCACTTAAGGTATTTCATGTTCTTAATATTGTCAACGTGTTAATAATGAGAATAATACAGAAATATAAACGTGTGTTGCCTAATTTTATTCCCAATCCTTGCATTTCTACAGCAAAGTTTTACCACATTTTTAACGTTTATTTCACACACATCTGTTGATGATAACAGTCTTATTGTTAAATACATGTTGTTTTTAACAGTTGGTAAAACTTTTGAGTTCCATTAAATAATTTTATTTTTATAATACTATTAACTGAATTTCCTTTGTTAATTGTGACTTGTTACAAGAAAAAAGAATATGTGCTATTATTATATGGCCTACAGGATAAGTGTAAAATAAAAAGAAAATAATGTATATTGTTGTTTTCAACAAGCCTAACTTGAAAATTAAATATGAGTACATGATAGATTTTTTAAACAACTAAAAACATGAAAAGAATTATTGAGTATGTGATGCGGTCCGTGTCTTTCATATTTTATTCGGTATCCTTACCGTTCCATACTCTCGTTGCTAGACACCGGTATAGCGGAGAATGTCTTATCAATATTGAGGTCCTTATTGATTCATATGAGCGTATCGGAAATGTATTCAGGCGCGAGACTCTCGTCGTGCGTTCCGTAAGGGCTGTAGCGTTCTTGTTCAATCTTATCGCTGGAGACGGGCCAACAAAATGTGATTATCCTATCCAATACAAAAGTCTACCTCTTGGTACAACAGCTACAAGAATTTTCTGTTTTATTTTTTCTGCATGTAACGCACTACAATTTATTGTACCAAACCTGGTAACTGATCCTACGCAAACGTTATGGGGTATTGACCTGCCAAGAAAGTACTTTTGTCAATAAAAACGATTCAGGACAGACTATGGCCTGTGTCGAGCAATTTTGCACTGTTGGAGCAGATGGTTTTGCACATAGTGGAAAACTGTCCCGCCAGGTGTTTACTGCGTGGTCCGCCTGCTTTCCAAGCTACTAATGGAGGCATAATTGAATGGATGGACTCCCTCAACGTCATCATATAGTTGTTATAATTGTATTTGTTGAGAATGTTAAAGTATTAGTTTTGTGAATGGTATGAAAACATGCGTACGAGAAAAACAAAATAAATAAATCGTTCTAAATTTTACCTATTTTTACTATTACAGTACTCTTGTCCTACACATGGTTTCCGTTTTAATTTGGAACTACTTGGCTAGCAAAGACTCTATTTACCTGTATTTGAAGTTGAACTTTAGGTGATAAAGAACATCTCTGTAAAATTAAAAAAAAAAAGAAGCATCCTGTGCATCTCTTCTGAGTGGTCGAAACTGTTCATTGTTATTCTTTATGAAGTATCCATAGTTTTACTGCAATATAAATAAATGTTTTCAAATTAAAACAGTTTCACCACGGAGATCATTAAAACAAATGTCCACATAAGTATAAAAAACAATAGGGCTAGTATTGGTAACGCATGCGTTAAGGAACTTCAGCTTGTCATTTCTTTTTTATTCTTATTATCTTTTTTTTTTTGGAATAGCTAACAATATTAACGATACTTGAGGTCGTTTTGAAAATTTTAAGGGATATTGTAGTTTGTATAGTACATGTCTGAAACAACTGGATTAATTCATAGCCTTGTAACCTTCGATAACTATGAAACTTGTAATGTGACATTTCATCCGAACAGCGAATGACGCTGATTGTAATAAACATATTGTTTATGATTCATAATTTCATCATTATGAATATACTAATTAGAAATGGAAAATTTACTAATGTTAG
Organism: Vandiemenella viatica; assembly: GCA_031002005.1. Lineage (NCBI taxonomy): Eukaryota > Metazoa > Arthropoda > Insecta > Orthoptera > Morabidae > Vandiemenella > Vandiemenella viatica. The sequence goes on along the minus strand of JARYHS010009186.1, from coordinate 173,830,895 downwards.
GGATTGTTTAAAACTTATATATTAGAGGGTGTCTGAGTTTGAAAAAATCTGTAGACGATTTTATTGTCAAATACTACAGACATGCATCATGCAAATTATTCATAAAAGTAATATATCATATTTTTAAATAAATGTTCTGGATTCTACTACAACCAACGAGAGAGAAATAACGAAATAATTCAAAAGAATGGATCAAATATTGTTTGATAATATTTTAAGTTCCTGGTTTTACATGAAGACTGAACTCCCATCGCAGCTGAACATGTAAAACAGTACGAACGTCTGATACATTAAACATTCGACGAAGTACCGGAATTCAATAGTTGATGTCCACGTACGCCCACCAAATTGCCCCAACAAGTTCTTGCATCAGTCCCGGCCACATAGCTGAGATATTTTTGTGTCCCTACTTTCGCACCCTGCGCTGTATTATGCAGTGAATACATTAGAGTGACGCCACATCTGCTCCAAATCAAGGGTTCCACGTCACCGACAGACTCCTCCTTTAATGCGTCACAATCACGACACATGCCAGCAGCAAACAAAGCAATCCTCCATCATCTCGTTCTCGTATGCCTTTTTTGTGGAAGCCAGTTTTTCGAGCCCGTGAAATTTCTTTATCTTCTCCCTTCTCCGATATCCGAAATCGAAAATTAAGTGCTGTATGTACAGATAACCATTTCGCTAAATGTGGTTTTCCAGTTGTCAGTCGTGCTTAAAATTGAAAACTGCCAACAAGAGAAGACGTTGATTGCTGTATCGTTAGAGAAGTGAAATAAAACCCGATTCACTGAAACAATTTAGTTTCACTCTTAATATCATTTTTATGTATCATTTATATATCACTAGCCCGTACCCGCGACTTCGTACGCGAGGATTAAGAATTTTTTTTGCCAGAATTAAATATAGAAAATTGTTGGTAACGAAGGATTGGTCCAAAACAATATCGAGTCGGAATAATATGACAGGAAAGCTATCACTATATCATTGTACCGTCGAACCTGTCTCTTGAAGAGAATCAATTTCCAACATATTTCTGTCACTATTCGATAAGGACTCAAAATTTCGTGACTACAACTGTTAATCATACTGGAAAAAATATCCTGTGCCCTTCATACAGATATCCTTATAAAATTCCATCACAACGATATAGCCATTTAGTCGTCAAAACGTAACAAAAAGACAGAGACTTACTTCCGTATTTATAATAATATTACTGAGTTTCACACTCACACACTGACTGCGAACAACACCTGAGGGATCATTATAACGTAAAAAAGTGTACACCTACAACATTGCAAGACTACCTACTATTTGCCTCGCATTGCACCCCTAACTTTCTAATATCTACAGTTTAATATTCAATCCGAATAACCTACGGCCCAGGCGTGACTCTTACGATGAAAAACAATTTTTAAAAATCTTAGCCTCCACGGAGATTTGAACCGGAGACCACGACGTTCGTAAACAAGCGCTTTAGCCACTGAGCTGGCAGTCCACTACACGGAAACACTGTACGTAGACGTCCATATCCAACGTGTCTGTCTATCGCCGTATTTCGAAGTTATGAGACAACATATTTTATTTATACAGATAATTTTTCAACCAAATGTAGACAGTATTTTTCTCATTGTTCCAAAGGATAAGTGTGCAAAGTTTCATGGAGATCGGATGAAAACTGTGGATTTGTATGAAGAACAAACAAACTAACAAACAAACAAACATACATTCATCTTTATATATAAAGATTTGTATATAACAAAACGATAGTTCTGAATACTTAAAACTAAATGTGTTATATGAATACGAGTGCAATTTTTATAAACTAAGCTAATAATAACTTTATTTATTCATGTTATGATCATTTCTGATGTTGTTATTAAAATCCCCTATCTTTCTGTAGTTACGGTTGAATCCTATATACGAGTGTTATGTTGGTGAGCAACGCTGTTCTGTCAAGGGAAAATTGCTGAAAGATTAGTAATCTTTTTTTATGAATGAATAAAAATTTATAATCACCTAAGAAAGAGAAAAAATTAAAAAGGCTTTTGGAATATTTTTATTTTTTTAAACCAAAATGTGGTTCCCGGATGGGGGTTCTAACCGGCATCCTCCAGAATGCGAGGCCAGAGCGTTAATTTATTATGATCATCATTGCACCTCGTACAGTAAATCAAGAAGCCTGGCCTCGGGAGATTTGTTTAAGCTCTAGAATCTTGTGACCTTATGTACTGACGGTTTGAATCCATCTTGTGCTTAACTGCTTCTTATTAAGTGTTTTGTTCGTGATATGTCGGTCATGTAACACGGTCCAATAATATCTGAGGTAAGACAGTAAGCATACTAAACGGAGCGTAAATAGATTTTTTTTTTTTAATTTTAAATTTTAGTTTATACTTGGCTAAAGAGTCATGCTGTGTGGTGTTTACGTGCAGTTTATTGAAACTTCTTTTGGACTGATATTTGAGCCTAAATTATGACAAATCTGCATGAAAAAAAGGACAAATTCCAAGTAATGATTTAATTGTACTAGGATTTCTTATAGTTAAATTACTAACAAGATTCCATGTTTCACACTAAATAAGCTTTTAAATGAAACGATTCCTCATGTCATCACACTCTTTTTTTAAATCATGTCTTCCTGGCTTTTAATTCCTCTCAAAACGCAAAAATTTTACAAACAGACTAGTTTATGTGTACAAAGTAATGGTTCAAAAAATAACAAATTTGAAGATATTCAGAGCAACAGAAGGCACGTTGTTTGTAGCAGGAAACGTATTGAATTCTTCACGACGTTTTCATGTTTTTAACTGTCGCTATCACGTTTTTCTTTTCATCGATTCTGAAGAAATATTTAAAACAATAGATGCTGCTATTGTTCAATGAAATAATGTTTTTGTACAGATACTTGAATTATAAATTGGTAACAGAAATTCATTTCGGACGACAATGAACTGACTTCGAACTGTCGAGACGAGGCTGGAACTGTATTTTTACCTCTTTTTTTTGCTGGGAAACGTCACTTGCTCGTGGACTATCGAGCAATCCACAAACTGGCTAAAACACACTAAAGAAGTTTTTTATGTTTCTCGGTATAAATAAACATATTGTCAAAGATATATTACATCTTTCTGGTAGACATTTGTTGACTAAACCATTGAAAACGAAATTTATGATTTGTAACAGAGCTTCTACTGTCTGCGTAAAACGTTCATATAAGTACAAAATATTGTTGGATTCATGAATCCTACTAGTTTTACAGTTATTAAGGTTGTCAGGAGATTCTTCTATTACCAAATAACATTCAGTACAATATTACTTTCACAGCAATGATAACTCCTCTGTACAATATAAATTCCCTGAATTACAATGGCCGACTTGTACTTTCCGGTGGTACTCCAAAAGACAGAAAATGTAGTATTGACTCAATCCGAAATGAAGGTGAAAATATATCTTTAAAAATTGCTGAATCTTATTCCATTCTGTTAAATATTCAAGGTGACCAGTGTAGTCTTCCAATCCTGCAGACTAGCCTCGTGACTCACGGTACGCGAGCATTCGATTAGAATGTAATAATCTAGAAGATAGGGGAGGGGGGGAAATCATGAGCAAATCAGAATGCAGATTACACCGAAAAATCGATAATCTTAACACAATAATCTAATAATTATTAACATGTAACAAAAGAATAATTAAGTGACTGAAACTGTTAACCGAATTCATTTAGAAACTTTCGCTGGTAATATGAAATTCATAACACAACTTTTAATACTAAAAACACAATAAAAATAATAATGTTGCGCTAGTGTCACCTTAGCAAGTCTTAACTTTCTTAAAATGCGATTAGAGGTATACGAAAAGTCACTGCTCTTCTTCTATACGATGAGGCCGCCTAGTACCACGTGCCAATTTAAATTCTTCATCTTTTGTTGTTGTTTTTTCTTCCGTTCACTCCAATATTCCTTTATCATTTCACTATGCCCCTTCCTTCTTTCCTCACAGCACTTAGGACCGGGTCCATTTTCGCCTCTGCTTTGAAATCCTTCCATACTTGATACCTTCTTTCTAAAATTATTTGTTTCAATAATTTCCTCTTCTTATCTTATTTATTTCCAAATTTTTCTTTACCTCTGGAATCCTGCTAATTGTTGATTTTTTTCCCAAAAGGTAATTGAATACCTTTTTTCTGTAAATCTGTTATCACCCACTCTATAGATAAATCCAAAAAAAAAGACCTTTTTCTTATTGAGTCTGTTACATTTTATATGTCCAGGTATTTTTTCCTAATTACTTCTTAATTTTCTCATTTCTGTTGTTTTAGTTAAAGCGAGGATTTGTCTAATGATTCTTCTTTTAGCATTGTCTAATTTGTAGTTCAATAATAGGCATTCAACCGCGTATAGACATTCCGGTTTCGCGGCTGAGTTGTAGTGCCTTGTTTTTTCAGATTTTTAGACAAGCATTTTTTGCTATAAAAATTATTAGTGACACCGTACGCTCTTTCCATCCTATGTATCCTTTCATCTCTGGCAGATTTATGTAAACCATTTTCTTTGATTATACCCCCAAGTTTTTAATTATTATTTATTTATTTATTTATTCGTTGAGGCCAACTAGGAACACGTTAAGCCTTTGTGCATTTCGCAGCGTGTTTGATCTTCTTTTGGGACCAGAACTCCTTCATTCGTTTTGAATGCGCCTGTTTGCGCTCCTCTGTCCAGAGTGTACCGCGTCTTGTGTTGGAGTGTTCGTCTCGGCTTGTCCCACTTGTCATTAACTTCTTCCGAAATATATCTCTGTTGAAAGCATCTTCTGGTTCTAGTCCCATCAAATGAAGATCTTCTTTAATATTTAAGAACCAGGGCATTACAGTTTTGGGTCTGGAATTAAATAAATTCAAGATTTTTTTGTTAGTATGTTCTCCTCCATCCGTTTAAGGTGGCCATAGAATCGAGCCCGTCTTTAATTATTATTATTTTTATTTTTTTTGCTTTCTCCATTTTTTCCACCATTGATCGTTAAAATTTTGCAATTTGTGATTAATTTCGTATTTTCTACCTGGTTGTATTTTATTGCAGTAAAAATATTAATAGTTTTAAGAAATCTTATTAATGTGTAATATTCTGGAAGGTAGCGTTTCTTGTTTTCAAGCTGTAGAAAGTACAAAGTTTTTTAGCACAACCTTTAATTTCTGGAATATTACATCAACTTACTTTATGTATGCACCGGCGAAACAGGGAGAACATATTTTCGTTATGGTGTCAGCGGCAGACAATGGCTGCCACTTTCCTCGAAGCTGTTGACAATGACACCCACACCAGCTCTCGTGCCATTACGAGCCGAGTGTCTGCTCTGCGCTCCTCGGGTCTGGTCCGGCCACATTACTGATGAGTACCCGCCTGCGCATATTAAATTCCCGCCGAGCTCCTCGTATGCAGAAGGCAGGTCGCTCCTCGGAATTGTGTTACCTGGGAGCTGCAGAGGACATTTCGAAATAATGACCAGGCCGCTTCTGGTAAGGAACACCCGTTGTGGCCGTCCGTGGGCCGGGCAGAAATTGGAATTTGCAACTGCATATTAAGGGAAGCAGAGATCCGGCTATGCCTCTGAAGGCATTCTGTTGTGTAGTGTGAAACTCTACACATATAGCATGGAAACCAGAAAAGGGTTTTGCTTTACATGATTAAAATTGTGAATCATACGTTAACATTGCTGAATATTGAAGTAGTCAGTTGTGTCTACTCACCAACACTCGCAGAAATGTTTATTTGGATTATCTTTTTGTGATTGGTGTTTTTTTTTAACTTTCATGAAAGGATACTAGGAACGGAATGCATATATTACAATTTGTTAACAAAATTAACTTTTTGAATAATCATAGGGTTCTTCAGCACTGTCATTTTTCAGGAGCCAAAGAATCTTTCCACATTTTTATCGCATTAGGTCCAAGTACACAATTTATGTTTTTTATATATATATATATATATGTTTATATTAAATAGCAGGTGTTTTTAACGGAACATTAATTGACTAGCGCTGAATACAATGACAATCATGTGACTAGTTAATACCTATAATATGGGTGGACTGCCTTGCTATTACTATGTGTTGTCGTTCTCCAGGCTCATACCTGTAGAGAGCGAACAGTGCCCATTGCCTGTTTTCGAGCAGCTATATTATAACTCGTGTCTGCCTTCAGACAGGGTGAACATCTTGGACGGTATTACCTTGGCTTTTTTTTTTTTTTTTTTGTAATCAATTTCTAGACTGGTTTGATTCCCTTGCTATCTTTCACCAATGTCTTCATTTCAACATACCCCTTATAACCCACTTGCTCAATTCGAATCACTGTCTTTCTCTAAATTTCTTACCTTCGAGTGTTGCTTCCGCTGACAAACAAACCAATCCTCAATGTCTCAGAATATGGCCTACCAACCTGTCTCTGTAAAACCCTTCCACAAATTTCTTTCTTAACCCGTCATTTAAAAAATTTGTTCATTTCGTACTTCATCGGTCCATTTAATTTTCTGCCTCGTTCTGAAGCAACACATTTCAAATGATTCAATTTTACATCTTTCTGGTATTCCAAAACACCATGCTTCTCTGCCATAATGAGCTATGCTCCACACACAGAGTTTTAAAAGTTCTTTCAAAGTTCTAGATCATATTTAAAACTATTTCCCTTTTTGCATGAATGCTCTTTTTGCCAGTGTTTTTCTGCTTTTGACATCATTTCTGCTTCGGCCATCAGTTGTGATTTTACTGCCCAAATAGCAGAATTCACTTACTTCTTTTTATAGCATCTGACCATATTTTGATATTTAATCTACTATTTTTTTTACTGCTATATTTCATTACGTGTATCTTGCTTTGATTTATGTTTAGCCCAAAATCTTCCTTAAGTACCTTGTTCGTGACATCCAGTAGCTTTAGCCTGTTCTGCTAATCGTATCATACTGGCGGGTTAGGTGGAATATGTGTCGTCCAGTATCCGACAGTAACATAGATATTCCACCAGCTAGAGAAAAAGCACATCCAAAATGCAAAATTTCATGCTGCGTAACTGGTCAATTATGTGTGGAGATAAATGGGAACATATAGTGGTTTAAAATTAGAACGGCACTCAAATTTAGCAGAGAACTGTAATCATCACCTATTGCTCAGAGGTGGAGAGTTCTACTCTTATGCAGCTGATGTTCAGAGCATTCTACCTCGGAAGGGGCTTTAGCTTTGCAACGAGTCTGAAATAATGCTCTAAGACCATGATTTTGATGGGACAGTTATACTTTGACTACAACTCAGTTACTGTTTGGTTATTTATTATATATCTTCAGTATGTTATCAAAATCCGTTAAATGGTCAATATAGATTCTCAATGCCAATCACTGTTGTCAAAAATTAAAATTAATGTTAATGCTTTAATAACTGCTTACTAATGTTTTGCAAACCTGATCTTATAATTTCAAATATATCTTTATAAAAGCGTAATATATAGTTTTGTCTTCCAACACGGGAAATTGTGAGTTCTCCGGTAAAAACCTATTACGTTAGTGTAATGCCCTCTAGAAAGTTAAATGGAGAATTAATTAATGTTTGGTATGAATGAAGTGGAGTGTAAGGGTTTGGAAGATGCTATTTTAGTCTTTTCCAATCAAATGTCAACTTCTCCTTCACGTGTTGCACCCTGTTTGCACGTACGAGGCTCTGGCGACTGAAAGATTCCCGGTATAAGAAGTCACCCACTGCTTGCCAACGGCCTCCGAAAGCAGAGCGGAAGAGCGGGGAGCGTTCGAGGGCACCCTCTTGTCCTTGGGGTTGGAAATGGCTCCTAAAGGCGGAAGAATCAGAAATGATCAACGGAATGGAGATGCAGAACGCAACGGGAAACCACTTCATTACAGACCAAAATAGTATCCCGAGGACATGTAATCCTCTCAAATTGCATATATCATGATGGCTTCTTACTGGGTAAAATATTCCGGAGGTAAAATAGTCCCCCAATCGGATCTCCGGGGGGGGGGGGGGACTGCTCAGGGAGGAGTCATCAGAATGGATACAAACATTCTACGAGTCGGAGCGTCGAATGTTAGAAGTCTGAATAGGGCAGGTAGGTTAGAAAACTTAAAAAAGGAAATGGAACGACTTAATTTAGATGTTGTTTGGATTTGCGTGATTAACTGGAAGGACGCACAGGATTTCTAGTCTGGGGAATACAAGATAATTAGCACAATAGCTCTCAATGGAGTCACTGATGTAGGATTTGAAATGAATAAGAGAGTAAGGAAACGGGTGAGTTATTATGAACAGTTTAGAGACAGGATTATTTTCATGTGGTTAGAAACTAAGCCCACCCCAGCCACATTAATACTATTAAATATGAGCACGTCACAGAAAGATGACGAAGAAATAGAGAAAATATACGCCGAAATTGAATAACTAATGCAATATGTGAAGTGGGAGGAAAATGTAATAGTCATGGGTGATTGGAATGCAATAGTGGGAGAAGGAAAAGAGAAGAATACTGTAAGAAGTTTTGGTCTAGGAGAAAGAAATGAGCGAGGAAGCAGGTTGTTAGAATATTGTGAAAGATATAAGCTAGTAGTGGCTAACACACTGTTTAAGAACCATGCAAGAAGAATATACACCTGGAAACGTCGTGGGGATACAGCCAGATATCAGCTAGATTATATCGTGGTCAAACAGAGATTCAGGAAACAAGTTATAGACTGTAAAGCGTACCCAGGAGCAGACATAGAATCTGACCATAATTTGATAATAATGAAGTGCAGGCTAAAATTCAAGCGAATAAGGAAGCAATGTAAGCAGACCAGACTGGAAGTGAATAAACTGAAACAATCTAACACGAGAGAAAAATTAGCAGAAAAGGTAGAATTAGGTCTATGAAGTAATTCTGAAAGGTGCTAAACCGAGGACGAATGGAATGCATTAAAGACCGAAATAATGAAAGCTGGTGAAGAAACATTAGGCTTTAGGGAACAAGCCTTGGATCACATAGGAAATTTTGGAGCTGATGGATCAGAGGAGAAGGCACAAAAATGCTTAAATGAAGCAGGAAGAGAGGAATACAGGAAATTTAGAAATCAAATATACACGAAATGCAAAAAAAAAAAAAAAAAAAAAAAAAAAAAAAAAAAAAAAAAAAAAAAAACCAGAAGAAAAATGGTTGTTACAAGTAAAGTGTCAATAATAGAAAAGCAAATGGTAATAGGTAAAGTAGGTGTTGCATACAGGAAGATCAAACAGAAATTTGGAGAAATGAAGAAAAGAGGTGTAAACAATAAAGTTGCAGATGGGAAACCTCTTTTAAGCTCAGACGATAGAGCTAACCGATGGAAGGAATACATTGAGAAACTTTATGATGGGGACGACTTGAACAATAGCGTAATGGGAGAGGAAGGTGATTTCGACATGCAGATCCTGTTTTGAGGACAGAATTTAATATAACTTTGAATGACTTGAAATCAAATCAGGCAGTTGGAGTTGATGAGATCCCTGAATAACTTCTTAAATCCCTAGGAGAGGAAGGAATCGAAAGATTATTCAAGCCGATTACGAAAAAGGAGAAATTCCAAATGATTTTAATAAAAATATCATCCTCACACTTCCGAAGAAAGCACAAGCCGACAAATGTAAGAATTATCGCACCATTAATCTAACATCACATGACTGGATATTGTGGGCCATTGTTTTGTAAACCAAATGTAACTAAATAAATGAATAAATATCTAACAGATGTCGCTGATGATGCTCTTGATATAGAGCGAAACGCGTACGACACCAAAATAAAACAAAATTCAATTGCATTGGCGTGTTATTCACCTTTATAAAAAATTGATTAACATCACATGCTTCAAATTTACTGACCAGAATAATATACAGCAGAATATAAAGAGTAGTAGAAGATATAATAGGTGAAGATCAGTTTTGGTTTAGGAATATTCGTGGTACGAGGGAGGCTATTCAGGCTTTAAGATTATTACTTGAAGGACGGATCAGGAAAAACAAAGATACTTTTTTGGTATTTGTTGATTTTTAAAAAGCTTTTGATAATGTTAGGTGAGACAAGATGTTCAAAATTTTAAAGAAATCGGATCTTAAATATCGAGATAGAAGCATACTTTATAAATTGTATAAGAATCAAGTAGCTATAATAAAGGTAGAGAACCATGAGTGACATGCATCAGATAAAAATGGTGTGAGAAAAGGTTGTAGTCTATCCCCGTTAATATTCAACTTGTATGTAGAAGAAGAAATAAAGGAAATAAAAGAAAAAGTTTCTTGTGGCATAAGTGTTCAGGGAGAAAAAGTCAGTATGCTACGATTTGGTGATTGCCTTAGTAGCATAACGGACTAAGGATATTGAGAAGTTATTGAATGGCATGAAAGAAATACTGAAGGAAGATTTTGGACTTATTTTGGAATATAAATCAAAAGAAGACAAAAGTGATAAAATGTAGCAGAAATAACACCAATGCAAGTAGATTAAATATGAAAATAGGATCGGATGCAATAGGAGAAGTAAGAGAATTCTGCTACTTAGGGAGCAAAATTGCAACCGATGGTAAAAACAAGAATGCAGAATAGCACTAGCAAAAAGAGCCTTCATGAAAACAGAAATCTTTAGTTTCAAACATTGATCTAGGGATTAGAACGAACTTTTTAAAATACTATGAGTGGAGCACAGCACTTTATGGTAAGGAAACATGGACTTCAGGAAAACCAGAAAGAAAAAAAAAACTGAAGCATTTGAAATGTGGTGATACAAAAAGATGCTGAAAATTATGTGGACGGATATAGTACGAAACGAACGAGTTTTTTAAGTGATGGGAAAGGAAAGAAGATTGTGGAAGAAGCTTACAGCAAGAAAATACAGTCTGGTAGGTCATATTTTGAGACATGCTGGATTGGTTAATTTGTTAGTGCAAGGAACAGTCGAAGGTAAGAACTGTAGAAGAAGACAGGGATTAGAATATGTGAAGCAGATAATTCAGTACGTGGTTTGTAAAGGGATATGTAGACATCAAGAGGTTAGCACAAGATAGTAAGGGATGGAGGATTGCATCAAACCAGTCGAAAGACTGATAACAGAAAAAAAGATAGAATTTTTTGTTATTACTAAGATTCTTTCAAATATTTACCAATTCCTGCTAATTGAAAAGGATTTTTTCCATCAATACGTATTTGTAACTCATTACAAACTCCGTTAATACCAAGTGTTTATGCAATAAATAATAGCGATTATATAACTTCCTATGTATAACATGCTGATTATTATAATAGCTTCTACGCCAGTGAAATAACAGGTGTCGAATTTGTGTAAGTATCACTCTAAATGCTCACTTAATAGAAGAATAAATTAATGCCTAGTTACCACTTTTACTTTTATTCAGTTCCTTAATGATGATGGTATTTTAATTATATCAGTTATAGGCGAAAATAGTGATTTATGTTATAAAAATATGACCACTGGTTGAGAATTGAATGGAAATGGTCACTTGCGGAAACGGTTGGGTGTTTTTAAGATGTATCAAACAGTCCGCAGTCCGTACGCCAAGACGTGCCTGTTTCGACATTTATCTGCACGAGAAGCGATAGTAGTCTGCTGGTAGCATGCAAAGTAGTTGCCCGAAATGCGGTGGGCATGACCAGCATGCCACTCGAGCCCACTGTGTGATTGCCCGTCCAGCTACTGCACCTCGACCAATACTCCCGCCGCGCCAACTTAGATTGCGCGCGAAATTCGGGAGACGTGAATATACGGCGCGTTTCCAGCAGCCAGGCACTTGAGGCGCCCTGCTCGTGAAATAGAGGGGGCGCCAGTGTGACTTGAAAAGGGGCGGATTGAGAAGCACTGAGCTGGTAAGCCCCAGCGGATAAACCCAGCTATACATCGAACTCAGGCATCTAGCATTAATTAACACAAAAATGCATACGTAGATCGTGTGCTTCTTGACGGATAGTATAGAATCGACTTATATACATCTGCAATTTATACTTCTTCCTCTCTTTTTGTAGCCTTCCATATGGTCCATTATTCTAATGTGTGAAATCATCGACTATGAATCAATACATAAGCATGTCTCGATCCGTAATTGAAAACATTAAGAGCATTTTTTTTTTTAACTGCTTTACGTCGCTCAACAGCGAGGTCTTTAGAGACGGGAAAGGATGGGGGGCAGAATGGGGGCAAGGAATGGGAAGGAATTCGGCCATGGCCTTTTGAAAGAAGCATCCCGGCATTTGCCTGGAGTGATTTGGGAACGTTAAGAGCAAAGTGCACAATTTTCAAGGAAGAAAAGAGAAAATATTTGTAGCTGCGAGGACACTGAAAGATATTTTCGACTCGTATGGATTCTTTTTTTTAACTGCTTAACGTCTCTTAACAGCGAGGTCTTTAGAGACGGGAAAGGATGAGGGGCAAGGAATGGAAAGGAATTCGGCGATGGCCCCTTGAATAAAATATCCCGGCATTTGCCTGGAGTGATTTGGGAAACCACGGAAAACCCAAATCTGGATGCCCGGATGGGGATTCAAACCAACGTCCTCCCGAATGCGAGGCGATAACGCTAACCGTTACATCACCACGCTCGGTGACTCGTATGGAGGTATTCTAGAATACCGTAAATAATTTGAAAGCAAGACGCATACCTCAGACAAGAGACCGGAGCAGTTCATTGTTCGCGTCCGAGCTAACTGTTTTGCGTAGTGCTGGGACTCCACTGTGGAGCTGAGAACGTGTGTAGGTGTAATTCTAAAATATTTGAATGTCTTGTTTAAGACAGCTCCGGTCCCAAGAGACTTCCCTGATATTTGGAATATCCCGAATTGAGCAAAAAAGTGAATTGGCACAGCAGGTAGTTGGCAAGCACCTCTGAAGGTGGCTTCTCATTGCCCATGCATTTGCCAGCTGCGCCTGTCCAGCTGGCAACAGTGGGCAGTGGGAAGACAGCCGCCTTTGGTGGTAGGGATGGAGGGCCTTTATCCTTCGCCCAGTCTGTAAACATCAAACGCCCGCGTAGGGGAAACGACACTAGGCAACGTGGTGGGAAAGTGGCTGCGAGATGGTGAGGGCTAGCATGTGGGGCGTGCTGATTCAAGTCGCGGCTTACAAAACCACCGGCCGTGGGAGGCCACCATCACCCGGAACTATTCAGAGTTGAGTGGTAGGGGGACAGTTGGTAACAGGACAGTGGTCTGACCGGTTGGTGGTCATTCTTTCCGACCGAGGTTTTCGTTAGAGCTGCATCAGTAATATGAATGCTGCAATAGGCTACTTCCAGAAATGGAGCTTCCTGTGTTCTGTGTGGCCGCAGGTGACCAGCAGATCTACGAACAAGACGTCGCAACCAGCCAATACGGAACAAGACGTCGGTAAAGTAGTGTGTACTAGAATTAAAATTCTCTCAGTGTTACACGTTATTATGCCCACTGACGCTCTACGAAAAGTTTCATGGTCCTACTACGCTCTGTTCAGAATCTCATAAACAACTCGTATGTAAGTTCCGTACAAAATTTCAGTTTGTGAATACGTTAATAAATGTGTTTATATTTTTCCTATGTGGAAATAAAAGTATTTTGTTTAAACGCTTTCAGAATAAGTAAATAAATGACATTCAATTGGTTGTTAAACATTATTACCAAATCATATATGACATTAACAATCGTTGAGCTTTTTGGTTGAGTTGCTGCTAAGGATGCGTCCATAAACCACGTAGCTCCATTTTGACCTCCTGTGAACCCCCCTCCCCCTCAAGTAGACCGTAGCACGTAGCACGTAGCTTTTTTCCCTTTTGATTCCAGAAGACATTTTGTACTGTTCTCTCTTGTCAGACTATTTTAAATTACATACGGAGATAATTAAATGACGCAAATAAATATTCACATGCTGTTGTGTGTTCTGTTCCTCATTTTAAATATGAAAAGTGTTATGAAAGGAAAGCTACGTAGCCTGGCTGCGAAACCCCCCCCCCCCTCACCCCACGTAGCTCAGCGAAGCCTTCCAGCCAACACCCCCTTTTTTTTAACCTAGCCACGTAGTTTGTGAACGCTCCCTAAATGTAGATGCTGCTAGCAGTTTTGCATTCTGCCTTAGATACAATGTAAATAGTATGCCAAAGTCTCTTTGCTAGATAGTGTGATAGTAATGTTAGGAATGTTTGCGTGGAAATGCCGTGTTTTCGGCTACCACGAAACGCAGACAGCTAAATCACGGTTTTCAAGGAAGAGAATCGAGGGCACAGAAATCTTAGACTGTGTGTAATGCCTTTGAAGCAGCTTTTAACTTTTTTTTCTGTTTCTTTTTCTGCTACGAACTGAGAGCCGAGGGCCGGCTACTTGAGGAGGCGACGGCGGACGTGAAAAAGTGGCATTCAAGTCGAGACAGTCGTCTGCCATGGACATCCTGTCAGGAGAGTGCTGGTGACGTACCTACAGCGGACGGTACTTTGCTTGTGGGACACGGGTTGTGGATAGAGAGATACAGTTGTTTAACCGGCACAGAGACAGTACAAGTGTGTATGATGGGTAGTATGGATAGTGAAGTCATCTCTCTGTGTTGTCTCACTTGTGCAATTCTGAACGGCAAGTGAACGAATGGAGCAATGTTTCTGACCGACTACAAACCACAGTATATACGAGTATCATACAGAAACTTTTAAATTACATTGCACTTCGGTTTTGATAGAACTTTAAACGCTGTGGGAGGGAAACCCTTACTGATAAAGATGTTCTCAGTGCTGCTATTGACGCAAGCTTTCAAAATACCAGCTGATGTGGCAACCTAACCAATAATACATCTTGTATGTTAATTTAATAATCATCAACCATGAATATAAAGGTTTTATAAAATATGTTTAACTATGTTCTCACTTTTTCGTTAGTAAATGTAAATAGTGATTCATTAAACTTTGATTATTGTAAATGTAAAGACATTCCCACACGATCATTAATTTTACAATGATAATTAATTTAAATATGATAAATAATATTTTAATTGTTTTATTATTTAATATGTCTACAGTAAAAGTGTTTATAAAAGTGGCTTTTATTTGATCCTGCCACTTGTGGAACAAGAGAGGGATTTAATACCACCAGGATGAGCACTATAAACTTTTGAAATCAATATTTATTTCTCCTTTTCATCAATCTCAATATAAAAACATCCGTCTAACTCTCTTACAAAGAGTCTCCTGTTTTTCCTTTATAGGTTACACTTATACTGACGCTGACAGACAATACGATCTGCGGAAATCAATATAATTTAGAACGTTTGATCCCAATACTTAATAATTGTTACCGTAAAATTAACACTTGTGAATATACATGTAACCTCAAATGGGGAGGAACTGTCACCATCTATCTGCATTTGAAATGATGGTGTTATTAGTAGTCCGTATTAAAAGTATAAATTTTGTTTCGGAATTGTTTGATTTATAGTACGAAAGGTAAGAAACGTTATAGTATTCGAATAAGTTATTTCGGAAAACCGCTTAAAAACAGTAAATATGCCAAAACCTATGTCTCCTATTCGACTCCAAATTTTTTATGTCTCTAGAAGAAAAGAAAATAAATAGCCTTCTTATTACTGGATCTTATATATGGCATGTCAGCTAATTGTAAAATAATTGTAATAGTAAATTGTACAATTAAATTGCAAAATAATTCCAGCATTTTCCTGAATCAAGTCTGCCCCACATTCGTAAAGGCTATGGGGAACAGTTGGAGACCGTGCATTTCTTCTCCGCCATTTCTCAGTGCATTTAAATAGTCCTTTGCAATGGGGATCCCGTACAGGAAAATCGTTTTCTAATACGGGAGAAACAGTAAATATTCTGAGGTGTCTTCACAGTATAAACGTAACAATTCAAAAAAAAAAAAAAATCTACTGAAGACTCGTAATCTAAAACTAACTTTACCAACGACCTAATTTTGTCGCCTCTATTACACATCAGTTTTTAACCACAACTTTCAATCTTTATTGTTAGAATACAATACCGATTTATGAATGCAGTTCATAAAGCTTCTACACAATGACAGTTCACTGGAGTGCTGGAGTTATATTTAGCATTCATTTTCCCTCAATACATGTCCTCATTATTAAGCTTCTGTACGTACTAGAAAGAAACGTTACTCTATTGTTACCGCTACGCTGTCTGTCCGACTGGCAAAGGTTTTTCTCTCGCAGGCGGAATAAGTCAGAGAAAAGGATGTCCAAAATATTTTTATCACCACTGCGCGTTGTTTGAACTCATTAAGTAAACGACCAGCATTTTGTTAATACTTTTCGTCGGGAAATAAAGACGTGTATCCGTGGAAACTATCAATTGTAGAAATATTTTTTGACCTTATCAAACATAACATTTACATAGCCACTTGCTATTTGTCGTCAACATCAACTAAATTATTTATTTGAACAAATCATTCTCACACCCTACATTTTTTGAACGTTCGGCGTCAAGAAAAAGTATTTAATTTCAGAGTAATAACATTATTTTATACGAAGTGTTATTCAATCGCAAGAGTACTACGCCCTAAGGAATGGAATAAATACTACCTACAAGCTAAATAATAATAAATTTGAAAAGAAGTGAACTATGACGCTATCTGAGCAACTTCGATTTTGTGTGTTCGGAGGGCTTGATTTAAAGTGCGATGGTGGCAAGTCGATATACCAAACCTTGTGAATATTCAAAACGTGTGTTGTTTAAACAATTTTTTGATATGTCTTATCAAACTCAAAATAACCTCATTATGTTTAGATTCTACTGTATTATCTGATTTAATATTAAATATTCGTAATGTGGAAGTCTGTGAGTGGAAAGTGTATTATTGTAAGCGGAAATTTAAGGCGATCCAGCCTGTGCCCATCTGATTACGAAAAACCTCTTAAAATATATGAAGAGAGCTGGTATTCAAGTGTGAGGTTTGAACCTGGGTTCGTTCTACCTCTCCTAATCCGCCCACAGCGTAACAGAAGCCTACAGTTTCTGCTTTAAACCTTACAAGGATTATTAATTAAAGCCTGTTTACATAAATAAAAATTATTCAACGTGGAGAAGGAAAGATACTGACTCACAGTCAACGAATAAGTCAAACGTTGATCATATTAGTGCATCACATTCAAGATTTGTTGACTGAGCGAAAGGACAATATAATAATTGTTTCATTTTTCTATTAATTCTGCCCCTGCAACTAGATCTGTAATAGAAAAAAAAGCTCTCAAAAGAACTAATTTGTATGTCATATTGTTACATGCTCTAGTAAAGATCGAAAGAATGGTAATGAGGGGCCGTTATCTTGATGTACTGAAGTATTATAAATATCACAACCAAACGTATTTTAAAATCAGATTTCTACTGCCACTGAGTGACGTCCACTGAATGTTATTAATGCGCCAATTATCTGAGAGGGATCATTAAAATTTTTGACTGTTATGGTGAAGTGATTTCAAAGTAGTAAAACAATGAGCTCCGGTGACAGTGAATTTGGTTTAAAAAAAATATTTATTGTGCCTGCAGTTTTGTAGTGTTTTGAACATCAAATAAATATTCTGCTATCTTTATATATATAAAAATCTCGTGTCACGATGTTCGTCCGGGATGAACTCCGAAACTACATAACCGATTTAGATGAAATTTGGCTTAATGTGTGTGATTTAGTCCAACTTAAAAGATAGGATAGTTTTTATCTGGATTATAGACCTCAATATTTATTATTTGCGAAATAAATGTTCATTAAATGTTTGTCATAGGACAATGGTTTGTAAATATTTGTAAGCCACCAATGGTAAGTGGTCTGCTGGCTAAGTGGTAGGGCATCTGACTGGAGACGGGAAGGTCCTTGGTTCGAGTCCCTGTCTCGGCGAGGATTTTTATAGACACTTAACCCAGCATTAACCCCCGGCGCAGCATGCTGTATGAGGTGAAATACGCCAAGACGATACTGTGGTTCGGATTCGACGTTAAAATGTAGGTCAAATGTACCAGGCAGGATTGGCGGGCTAGGTAAAGGCGGCTATGACAGCGTCAGAATGCCCAGCCAGTAGAAACCATGTCACCAGGTCATTACGACTACACGTAATTATTATTACAATTCCATAAGTTTCTAACAGATGGCGATGTGTTACCTTATCTATACAACACTTGGTTAGCTAGGTTGGGTAATCATCCAGTAGATCGTTCTGTTTCAATTTATTTATGCTACAGTTTATTCCTAACAGATGGCGGTGTGTTAATTTATCGGACCATCCAGTAGATGGCGTTGTATTTCGAATTATTTATGCTACGGTCTATTCCACGCCATATGTGTGAGTTTCTTCAATTTTAATTGTGCTGTGTATTGTGTTATAATTATACTGTATTGTTGTTCATCGTTTGTGTGTCTTTATGCCTAACGACAAACTAATTACACACATGAATATAACATTGAAGAAAACGTTACGATAAATTCGAATCGTGTAAGCATTTCTCGCTAACTTATCATTTTTCTTCTTATTTTTGTTATGGTCAGCTAGACTCCACGTGTCAATTTCAATTCCTCTCCTGTTGTATTTTCTTTCTTCCTCCCCAGTACTCCTTCATTATTTCACTCCTCTCTACCTTTGAATCCTGCCATATTCAAAGTCTGCTATCGAAAAAATTTTCTTTCCATACGGTTCACTGGTATTATTTCGTTTCAAATCTTTCTAAACCACTTGAAAGCCTGGTGTCATCCATGCTATAAATGTATCAAAAAATATCATTCTTCTTTTTCTGTTATTTTTTCAATGTTATTTTATATTTCCTCATTAGTTCTTAACTTCCATTTCACTGTATTTTTCAATTGACCCAAAAATTCCGGTTTCACCACTGTATTAGAGTGTCTTATTTTAAGGCTTTCAGAAAGGCACTTTTTGTTGTAATTCAAATATTTTTCAGTGAAATGTCGCCAAAGAATCTAACCTCGACAATGCGTGTAGCAGAGAGGCAAGACGCACGACGAGAGAGCTCATCAATCAGCAATACAAATCGCGGCCAGTAAGGAAGTTCAAAGAATCAGGTCAGCTGAGCATCGTATGCAAGAATCTCAAGAACAGCGTGATGAACGTCTGTGACAGAATATATCGAGAACAAGAGCGGCACGAGAACAACACATAGCTACATTTAGAGAAAGAGAACGAGAGAGACAGTAAATCAGCCGTGCTTTAACACGTGTATCATTTGTTCGTCTTGCGTTCCAATATGCACCAGCCATTGATTACTCTGTACATTCAAAAACTGCAATCGGTGCAGTGAACAAAATATGCCAGTATTATCAGGCGTTGAAATTCCGCAATGAAGCAGCCGGCATGTGTTGTGCATCAGGAAAAGATGTATTATTACCACTACCCAATCCGCCAGAACATTTACAATCCTTCTTGCTGGCGAATCAAACAATTTGAAATTGTTTCTGAGCAAGACACGCAAATTCAATTCTTGCTTCCAGATGACGTCTTTTGGGGCAGCAAAAATTTGCGATCTTACATCTGATGGACGTCATTTTGAAACTAAATTCAAAATACAAGGCCAGGTGTACCATAAGAATGGGTCGTTGATACCGATGACAAACGATGACCCGAAGTTTCTCCAAATCTATTGGAAATTGTGAGGAACGCTTGAAAACTAGGTGCCAGTATAATTTCATCGAACAAGCAGAAGAGAGAGCAATTGTGGTATTGTTGGAAAATTGTTTGGAAAATAATAATCAACTTATTCAATTGTGTCGCCACAATTAAAAAATGACAACTATCAAATTGTCATCAAAGCTGACAAATTACCATCAGGAGAATACGCTGGCAGATTCAACGCGCCAACCGTAGATGAAGTTGCAGTTATTATGGTTGGTGACTCAGTTGATTAAAGTCACACGTCAAGATAGAACTGTTAGTATAATTTCGGATCTACACCGTTCTTATGACGCACTCCAGTATCCACTGATATTCTGTCAAGGGCAGAATGAATATCACATCAACATCAAACAGCGTGATCCAGTTGCAGGTAAATTTAATATTCAACTATTGAATTCGTTATTTTATTAGTACAGTAGACCCGCAGTATTCCGTCCAGGAGCCGGATTATAGCGGGCCCACTATATCGATTTCTTATTCTTTTTTTTACTATTTAATTTATTATTTTTTCAGGTAATAAAAAAAATAAAAAAGTTACTTCAATGAAGTACTACGCCCCCCGATTGATGATTAGACGTAATTAGGATAACTATATCCTTCGATATCCTCAACTGTGCCTTCAATACGTCGTGGATATGTACGCCATGGTTGAAAATAAGCATTTGCGATTTATTCGATACAACCAGGTTAAATTACGATCGGAGGAATACATCCTCTTACGAGATACTGTTATCGGCAATATTTATGAAAATTTTAACGCCAATGATATCGGTAATGCATTTATTTTACCTTCAAGCTACATCGGCAGTTCACGGAACATGCAGGAATATATAGAAGATGCGATGACTTACGTACGTCATTATGGTCGTCCAGATTTGTTTGTTATATTTACATGTAATCCGAATTGGGAGGAAATACAAACTTTGATATTACCAGGCCATCAATCAATGCATCGTCATGATGTCACGGTACGTGTGTTCAAACAAAGATTAAAATCATTGATTGATTTAATCGTAAAACATTCAGTTTTCGGTAACACACGTTGCTATCTGTATTTGGTTGAGTGGCAAAAGCGAGGTTTGCCTCATTCTCACATTTTGATTGGGCTTGAAGTTAAAATTCATCCAGAAGAAATTGATCAAATAATTTCAGCCGAAATTTCGCACCCATTAATTGATCAAGAATTGTTTGATATTGTTACCAGTCACTCGATCCACCGACCGTGCGGTGTTTTTAACATGACATCGCCATGCATGGAAGGTGGAAAATGTAAGAAGCGTTTTCCAAAGGAATATACGAATGATACTATTACGGATATCGATGGTTATCCGTTGTATCGCCGCAGAAACGCTGAGAATGGTGGCGAAACATTTACAACGCGAATGTCAAATTCTAGAAACCAAGTTGAAATTGACAATCAGTGAGTCGTACCATACTCACCATTGCTTTCAAAAACGTATAAGGCTCATATTAACGTCGTGTTTTGCAGTTCTGTAAAATCCATTAAGTACGTTTGTAAATATGTTTATAAAGGCAGTGATATGGCCGTATTTGAAGTTCAAAATGTAAATAAAAATGACGAAATAACACGATACCAAATAGGTAGATACATCAGCAGCAATGAAGCTATCTGGCATATTTTTAGTTTTCGCATCCATGAAAGAGACCCTTCCATCCAGCATCTTGCAATACATCTTGAAAACGATCAACGTGTATATTTCACCGAAGAAAATATTTTCCAAAGAATACTTGAGCCACCAAAAACGACAAACCACAAACTGAATTTTTCACATTGTGTCAAAAATCTGATGTGTTCCGCCAATACGCAAAAACATTATTATATACCGATGTTCCAAGCTATTTTTCATGGAACAAATTAGGTAAAAAATGGTAGCCACGTAAACAAGGAGAGCCACATCCTTCGATCGCAGGCATATTCAAAGCAAAGACTTTGCATCCAAACCAACGTGAATGTTTCTTTCAGCGTTTGTTATTGCTGAATGTTCCTGGACCAGCTTCTTTCGAATGTTTACGAACAGTTAATGGTCGAATGTTCAATACATGTAGAGTGTTTAATACATGTCAAGATGCATGTCGCGAGTTGCAGCTGATGGTAGACGACAATTATTTGGACCTGATACTTGCTGATGCAGCGTTGACAGCCACGCCGAATAGTATTCGTCAAACTGTTTGCAATTATTTTGATAACATGTTATCCAACACAATCTTCGAGTTTGTGGGAAAAATATAAAAACAGAATGACTGAAGATATAACTGAAATTTCAGTTTATATAAATAAATAAAAAATACTTTTTTTATAAATATCAATTTTTGTATAATTTCAATTAAGTAATTTGTAATGAAATGTAAATCAAAATTTTTTATGATCGTTTGTCCTTAATTTCAACTCTCCGTAACTCTTTACCAATTACATTTGAATTTCCAAATCGACTACAATGTTTTTGTCGTTATTAGTGAATATTAATTTGACTACTTGAGGAAGTTTAGAATAACATTAATCCAACGTATTATAATTAGTAAGTCACAGCAACGCGTGACCGGGTCAGCTAGTGTTTTAATAAGTCAATCCCTTCCTACTGCAGAATAGCTAATACGAGACTGGACGATATCAATTTCCAATTTGCACGGAAACAACATCCGGCGCTCGTCTTCCCTCGAGTGGTGCTCATTTCCCATCGACAAACATTTCCGACGATGCGGTTCGCAAAAGGGGGAAAGGGAGGCTTATTGAGCATGCAAACGTATTCTTGCGGGTGGAAGGGGTAAAGCCTATTGATAGCGTAGCAGTGTGCTCGGAATATGCATGCTGTCACGTCCGTCGATATTTAATTCCGGTCTCCGTTTCGGCGACTAATGACCGCAGAGACGAAAGGAAATAACAGTGCGCGGTTGCAGTGGTGCACAACGGGAGGTTGCCCAGAATAACTAGCAGATGATGTTATTTTGCACGGTACGAAACGTAATGTCACGATCACATTTGAACTGTTCTCCCTTGTAATAAATAAATAAATTTTGTATTGCGTGAGTTATCATAAATATAATTTCCACTTATAATTCACGACTTGTGGCGGGTTATAGACAAGTAATCCCAGGTTGACTTAGTTCTATTAGATTTTAAAAAATCCTTCCACACTGTGCCTCACACAAGCTTACTTACGAAACTTCATAGTTACGGTATATCTAGACAAATATGTGATTAGGTTTTAGTTTTTTGAAGGATAGGACACAGTGTGTACTTCTCGACGGTGACTGTTTATTACTGACCGAAGTGAGGTCCAGAGTTCCCCAGGGGAGTGTGATTGGTCTCTGTTGTTTCTCTTATACATTAATGATTTATGCGACGTAATAAGTTGGAAAAAAGACTGTTTGCTAAAGATACTAATATTTATCGTGAAATAGAAACCCAGGACGACTGCGCTTTGTTACTATCCGATGTTGTGAAAATAATAGCTTGGTGCAAAGACTGGCAGTTGGAGCTAAACACCAAAAAATGCCAAATCATGCAAATAAGTTAAAAAGCGGTACCATTTAGTCCTGAATATAACTAATGGTAGATTCCGCTAAATACCTTGGGGTAACAATTCGTAATAATTTGTTGAGGAATGAACATATTGAGAAGGTAATTGGGAAAGCATATCATATGCTCCGGTTTCTAGGTCGTAATTTAAAGCAATGTACACCGGAAGTTAATTCGATTGCATATAAACCTCTGATGCGTCTTCACTTAGAATATCGTTGTTCTGTATGGGGGCCCCATCTAAATGGATTAATGGATGTATTGGATAAGGTCCAAAGAAGAGCTACCCGATTCGTGACAGGTATATATAGCTGGAGGGAAACAATAACTGCGATGTGAATGAGTTTGGTTGGGAAAACCTGGAAACTCCGATTGTGATAGGAGCACGTATCTATAAACCCTTCTGGCCATCATGATCTGGGTTTTTCAAGGTTTTCCTAGATTGCTCCGGACGAATAGGAGCACGTATCTATAAACCCTTCTGGCCATCATGATCTGGGTTTTTCAAGGTTTTCCTAGATTGCTCCGGACGAATGCCGGGATGGTTCCTAACAATAGTCTATGGGCGCCTCCTGTCATATCCCGTATATCACTATCTATGCACAATGATTACACATTAGGACATTAGGATTGGTGCATTGCACCCTCCACCAACCACTTTTAGTGAATCGCGGAGTAACAATAATAATAAAACTATCAGTTACATAAATTAATGATGGGAGGGATCGGGATATTGATTTTAAAGTTGTGATCACTGTTGTGCCTACGTTTTGATATAAATTTACATTACAGAATGAACATTCATCAAATTTATTCTTAACAGTGCCGTGCAACCAAATCAAAACAAATTCTCAACAAATCAAATAGTGGGTTCTTTTTAAATGCTCTCAGCCTCCTTACATATTTACTATACTCACGATTGCAATGAGATTTCTCGATAGCTACACTGGGTTTACTCAATACGAAAGTCATAAGCGGTGGTCACAACTGACGTGGTTACCATTCTGAAGATGTTGCGTGTGATGCGTTGCTTGGAGTCAGCCGCCGTGATGCCTTAATTTAAAAAAGCTTAACCAGCAATTTATGGAACTCGTAACTAAGTCCTTCATAAGAAATTGTACGGACAATATTCGTCTTCGGAGACCACTGCCCCAACACGTATACTCGGCTTCTACTATGGAAACATGTCACACGAAACCAGAAACTTCAGCCACCACAAACATAATCTTCTTCGCCAGGCTCACTCACGTCCGAATCAGCGGATCATCTTGCAACCATGTGACCCTGCAAGCGCAGTCCTCACCCTTGCATTACCCACACCACCACTCGCTAGTGAGCCCAACCGGCCCCTGACGTCACTGCTCGGGAATGTAGCACCCGCTACCTGTTGTCACCACCGGCCAGACATCCAGCTTCACGTAAAAGTATCTGATTTCAATGAGGTGTGACTGCTCACAGACAATACAGCCACAACCCTCATAAAGTAACTAGCTGGTGTCCACGACTTCGTTCGTCTTTGTCAAAAAGGTTTTTGTGTTTTTACACTGAATCTTAAATATTTCCAGGATAAAAAGTAGCCTATTTAGTTCCTTCCAAATCAGCAACCTGCAGTGAAACTCCCTTCAAAATCGGTTCATCCACTAAATTTGTTGCGTACAAATTACTTAAATTTGATAATAGGCGGAAAAGCTGAAAAATATGTATTATAGAAAATTTAGAACGTTTTAGTACATTCAAGAACATTACAATACATTCTAGAAGATGACAAAGATTTTTAGAACACTTTGGTCGAAATATGAAAATGACCTACTTCCACCAATTTGAAGCATTATATCTCCCACAACCCCATAGCTACCGACATGCAACCACCATAGTGCCCGATGAGAGACTAAAGACTGCTACTGCACACAAAAACCAGTAATCTGCGCTGCATCGTTGAGGCTGCAAAGTGGATTATAGGAACACACATGTCATATATATATATATGTGTGTGTGTGTGTATGTAGAACCATGTTGTGCCTTTGTTTAGCTGAATTTCTGCTGTAGATATATACGTAGATACTTGAACCCACGTCCTCCTGAATAACAGACCACCGTTACCGTTTAATTCTCGCAATAGACTGTCATAAATTACGCGAGCTGTAAGATGCTTACACAGAAATGAAGATGTTACGTTACATAATAGTTGGACTACTTTCTATCAGTACTATTAATAGCTGTTCGTAGATATTTGAAGGATATTTCTAACAGTATGTAATTGCAATAGGTGGCATTATTGCTTGTGAAAAACTCTGCAAGTTCCTGCTACTAAGAACATTATATATATATATATATATATATATCTATATATATATATATAATGGCCAAGAACTGTTTATTCACCAGGTAGCATTGTTTTACTGTATTTGTATGAATTGGAGAAGTATCAAGAACTACACTGGTGGAAGTTGAAAGTGTTACACCCAGGCGGAGTTGTAATAAATGTATGAAATTTGGCCCAAGTATCCGTATATGTGGAGTATTAAATGATTAAAATTAGAAAGTTTTACATGAAATAGTATTAGAAATACGGGGTTATACTTCATGTAATATTGTTATGTTGCTAAGCATATAAGTTGTGAACAGTGTGATGTAGCATGACACTTTTTTGCCCAAAAGTTCTTGATGACGAAGTATGCTAAGTTGTAAAGTGACGACCTTATATACCCAAAAGTCTAACGTTGAGAAATTTCGGATAATTGGTGGGTTTGAAATGGGTGTATCATAGCCCTATAGTGAAATCTTCTGAAGATTTGACATAATGCAATGACAGTTATCGGAATTGTTTCACACTGGACGAAATAATGCTTTAGTACTCCAGAGCAGGCATACAGAAGGACAAAAGCACCTGAAGATCTTCAAATTGTGTGGGTGGCTTTTGCTGACAGATGGGTAACTATTGGCCAGATCAAAGTCGTGGTTATAGAGAAAGTGATCCCACGGACTAATGTAAACTAATTGCTTCAAGCATGGTTGCACTCTCGGATCCCTATGCATTCTACTTGATTTCACTGCCTGCATAATCTAACCTGGTGTTCCACAAGGCGCAAATGAGACGTGAATAGCATACAGTTGTATTTAGATACGGATATCGATTCTGTCCGTGGCCAAGTAATAATCGACTACATGTACGCACGCATAGTGGAGAAAGGGGCAACCATGCAGTGATTTAAAAACGTCACTCAGGTCAAGCCGCTGGTATTATGGTTTGGGGGCAATCAGTCACGATAGCAGGACTGAGTACCTTGTTGTTGAAGGCACAATGACAGCCCACCACTATGTGGACGGTGGGCTACATACAACCTGTTGTGATACCCTTTTTGTCCATAATTCAAATCGTATCTTCCAACAGGATAATGCCCGTCCTCATACTGTGGTCATCATAACACGAGCATTGACAAGGGTTACGATCATGGATTGGACCACACGATCATCAGATTTGTCCCCAATAGAGTATGTCTGGGTTGCCATGGTTAGACACATTAAACCACATGGTCACCCAGTACAATCTGTGCAAACAACTGATCGCACAGGTCATGTAGGGATGAAGAGACATACATCAAGAAAATATTAGAACAATTATTGAGTCAAAGGAAGCAAGGATCCACGAATGTTTAGACGCTCATGATGGGCGCACGTCTCATTGACACATGTATCTAAAGGTAATAAACTTAGCCTGATCCATTTCAATTTGCTATCATTTCTTCTTGGTATGACCCTGGATAAATCTACAAAGTTTCCTAAAATTCAACCTGTCTGGTTGTAACGCTTTCCATTTCCACCGAAATCCCACAGTTTTGTGAGAAAAAATATTAATGTGGACGTCGCAGACGACAAATGTACCTTACAAATTGAAGTGGTACTTAACATCTTCTGGAGTTGAAATTAACATAAATAAACTGATCTAGTTTCTTTTTTTTAAAAAAAAAAAGAAAGAAAAGAAAGAAAGAAAAGAAAGAAAGAAAAGAAAGAAAGAAAAAAAAAACAACTCCACGTCGACAGCTAAGGTCATTAGTGGCGGGATGGGGCTAGGGACAAGGAACAGGAAGGAATTCGGCCATGTCCTTTTTGAAGGAAGCATCCCGGCATTCGCCTGGAGTGATTTGGGGAAACCATGGAAAATCCAAATCTGGATGCCCGGACGGAGATTAGAACCCGCGTCCTCCCGAATGCAAGGCCAGAACGTTAACCGTTCACCCACCACGCTCGGTAACTGATCTAAGTTCTGTAAAATTTGCAGAGCAGAAAAATAAGGAGCTACAATTCTCGAAGTACTGAAAATATTTTTATTCTAAATTTCAAAACAGTTTATCAAACATCTAAAGGGAACTAGAAATATGATCAATATATCAATTCAACGAAAAGAACGAAAAAACTTCATTGCTTATGTTTCAAAAATAAATGAATCATGCACAAAATGTCTGTTAGATAAATGCGTAGATATTTGTGTAAGGTGACTTTTGAATTATTATAACTCGATTTACAGGAAATAACTGTTTTCATTTTAGAAATTACCATCATTCTTTGCTAAGACCAACAGAATATGGTAATAAGACAAAAAGAGAAAGAAAGGAGACTCTGGGAGAGAAGAAGACCACTGTAAGCCTCTAGGAGATTGAGCTGAGGCAAGGTTGCGCAATTTGGTAAGGGAACATTTCAGGCAGATTGACGATAAATAAATTACACTCCAGCTCTTCTCTACAAAGCCTCATCAAAAGTTTGAGCCTGGTTAACAGAGCGCGGACAGAGATAGAATTCTGACCTCACTTCAGCTAGCAACATGTAGACGAGGTATACCCGAAGCTAGCAAACGCTCCGTAATTTGATAAAAGTTGTGAGCTGAGACTTGATTTAGCAACGTTTGTTGAACGTCATTAAAACTCAGGATCATGTGTCGTCTAAATTTTGTTAATTTACACATTCTCTGAAGTGTCATCTTTAACGTTGCTCTTAACATTATCACCTGACTATATTCAAAGGCCGACAAAAATGAAGGGTTTGACGGGTTGGGTTGGCAACAAATTTCTTTGCAGTTGCTTAAATAAATAGAATTGTTATAAAACAAATCTCAATGTAGTTTCTCGTCCCAAGAGCTGTAGCAAAAAGTTTCGGTTGTCAACTTGGTCCAGGTTGAATTTCAGCCTAATCACAATCTACGCTAATATTGCCGATAAGAAATCATAGCTTCAGTCACACGCGAATCAATATATTCCTGAATGGCATCTCTATGTCATCAAACATCGTGATATAAACTTGATCCAAACCTTCATTTGTTCTTACATCTTTCTTTCTTATGAAGATGGATGTTTCAATGGCTGACACAGCTTTCATGTGGTTGAAATAATGAGCCCAGTGAAAACGAAGGGTGCTAAAAATAAATCTTAACAACGCCACGTAATATTACTTTTAATTGTAGTTTAGGGCACAAAGATCGAGATAAATTTGTGACTTCTTTCAATCAACCAACATGCGGTTGAAAGAATGAACCCAGTGAAAACGAATGATGCTAAAAATAAATCTCAACTACTTACGTTATAACACGTTATAATAGTTTTAATTATGGTTTAGATCGCATAGATCGCGATTAATTTCGAACTTCTTTCATTCAAACCAATAAATGATTTCAGTAAAAAAGAAGGTGATAATTAATATGCCAATTTAAACAAAATTCATACTTTTTATTCAATTTTTTGTCAATTCATTTCTTAACAATTGTTAAATAAAATGAATTGTTATAAAATAAATCTATGTGTAATTCCTAGGACTTGTGCTGTAACTAAAGATTTTGGTTGCCATCCTGTCCAGATTTCATTTCAGCCTAACCACATACTACGCTAAACTTGCCACCAGAGAAACACAACTTCAATCACACGCATATTAATATATGCACTGTATCACATTTCAGTGGCAACAAAGCATCGCGATATAAACTAAATAAAAAATCTTCACGGGTTCTTAGATCTTCCTTTTTTGTTATCCGTGTTTGAGGTCGATGTTACAAAGGTTGAATGGCTAATGCAGTTACATACGGCTGAAATATGTCATGAGTAAAAGTATAGGAAATTTAAAAGATCTTAACAACTTACTCCATGCCAGCTAATTTTAGATTTAATTTAAGTCTAGTCTGTATACATTGCGATCATCGTGAAACAACTTTCGTTCAAACCAAGAAATGATTTAAGAAACCGGACACACTGCTTTAAAGTCAAGTGCCGGTTATAATAACAATCCAATCATTGCTAATTGAAAATTAAAGACTTTATCGTACATATATATGGCCAAAGATTCTAACGAATACTTTTACATCATACGAATATCAAATAAATATGATAAACTAATAATTATAATGTCAGTTTAAACGAAACACTTACTTGTCTTTCAGTGGTTTTACAATTGATTTATTCGCGGATGGATAGATAAATAAACCGACTAAAAGAAAAATAATATTTCTCATTTATAGATTACTGCTCAAAAATCATCTTTTGTAGGCGCCAAAGATTGATATCCAAAATCAAATATGTGTTTGTTATTCTTACATAAATCAAATTAATGGTTTTGTTATGGCAAAGGTCAATATTTTTTTTTTTTTGCAAGTGTACAAATTTCAGTGACATGTGATAAGCTGTTATTATAGTAACAAAATGGTCCTTATTCATTATGTTCAAAGACTTTTTCATCGTTTCCCTGTCTAACGCCATCAAAACATTTTATTTCATGCTCCACTGATTCTTCAGAAACAAGATGGTACCGGTTTTTCTTACACCCGTTTAAGAAGTTTTTAAATTTAAAATGATTTTTACACACTGATCATTACCTAAGACTGAACAACTACTTATTTCAACTGGAGCACAACAGACAATTGAGAATTGATAGAATAGATTTATCTGTAGTGATGAAAAGAAAATATGAATACTTTGAAAATTAAATTGTAAATACGTTTTATTTACTTCAGTAGTGGACAAAATTCTGCAAATAATTGTGAAATTAAACATGATGCTGTGTAACATATTTGAAATTCTGCGTATTTCAATGTACGCAATATCAAATGGACAATGCTTGCCGATTGTATTGAGGATGTTTTTTGAAATCCGGTTGCAGGTGAAAGGTTAAAATACAACGTGGCATTTGTTGGAACTACCGCAACTTGTTCGTCGATGAAAACGGCAAAACCAATTAGTACACTTGGCAGTTGAGCACCAGTGGCAACCCGCTCGGCAGACGCGAGGTATTTATAAACACAACAGAACCACAAACGATGTAAATACTTGGGCAGCTGTAAACGTCATAGCTCAGTAACAGCGGGGTTAACGTTTTCTGCTGGAAAAAGAGATCACACGACTGATGTACCTTCGCCAAGAAGGATGAATACTACATTAACAGCAAAGAATGTGACTCCTATGGTGCCGATCTTATTTCTGACAGAAAATATATTCATATTTGTGTCTCTTCATACTGTAATTATTTATTCAATTTAATCAATATATTACCATAAAGAAGGAAGAGGTTATGGTAATTCTGTTTAATTTGTTAAGAAAGGATTCCAAATAAAATCTTTTGCTAAAGATTGCACGCCCCATTCTCTATATACCTGCTTTTGTACGATAGGTAACTTTCACTACCTGTAAATGTTTTTCCAATTCCTTATACGCTAACTATAAATGAAAACATTTTCAATTATTTCCATCCAAAATAAACTTCTTTCTTATAATCACTGTTGTCTCTTCCCTATCACATACTATTTATAATTCTTCTTCCCCCAATATCAATCCAAATCAATTCGTCAATGTATGCCTACAACTCACTTCAATCATTGCCTGTTTTAGTATGACTCCAAAATCAACTTATCTGTAATTAATTGTATTCCACGGCAATTTTCTGTAGTAATATCTAGCTAAATTCCTTTGAAACACTCCAAACACTTATTTTTGATACCTTTAATGTGGGTTTCACAGCAGCCCAGCAAATTCATGCATGCCCTAACCAAGGTTTTGTAGTGTAATTTTGTGATTCATCCCTGTATCGCTGTCTCCAGTATGTGGAAGACTTCGAAATTTATATTTTTTCTTAATAAAGAGAGTTTGTATAAGCGAATCTTTCTCCATGTAAGGGGCAAGTCCAAAAATTTAAGCAATAATTTTTTTTTCGAAATTAAAATGGAAAGAGAAAAAAAGGTTATTTTTAATTTTTACGAGAAAATGTTATAAAATACGTATAAGAAATATCTGTGGCCAGTGAGCGAAGTTTTGTGTGTAGTGATCATTGTTTTAGAGAGGTAGTGAAAATAGTATCTCTGGCGAGAGAAGACTGAGTTGAAGAATCGGAATCATTGAAATATGATTTGTTAAGATTTTTTTTATGTTATTTAAACTCCAGGTGCTAGACTTTGAAAAAAAAAAAGTTATATTGACTTTAATAATCGAACGATTAGATCTTGTGAAGAAAAGACAAGGATTTTTGCTTGTGTGTTGAATGTTGTGTTGTGTTTGCCCTTAAAATGTTTTAGAAGAATTTATCGATGATGATCAATAAAATATTTTAAAAAGAACGTATTTTTCATTTAGTTAAGTATAGAAAAGTTGAACTATCGGTTTTATCTAATAATGAGAGTGCTTTCTTTTAGCGTGGATGTTAAAAATCTGATGAGATAAAAGACTGCAAAATGAAGACTACTGACTTGAATAGTCAGCAATAAATCACGTGAAATAAGTGCAATAATCATCTTGTGCTCTTGCAATGAGTTTATCATTTCATATCTGTTACTAACAAGCCGTCTCTTTTAGATCACAATCTGGCTGTAAATATTATACGAATTCATTTTTTAGGTAAATATTGTGTCATTAATCGTTCACTTCCTTCATTCGAGAGGACCTGGGTTGGTATCACAGTCAAGATATTCAGATCGCGTCTGCGTATGATTCCCCCAGATCATTCGGGGCAAATGTCGGAATACTTTTTTCATAAGTACATTACTGAATTCCTTCCCTTCGCTTTCCATAAATCTCTTCAAATTTCAGTGAAATTAATGATGAACATTTAAGTCCCACAAAAAAAAAAAAAAAAAAAAAAAAAAAAAAAAAACCATTGAAGTACAATACACAAATGTTACAAATTAAAATACATGAAACTGATAGTACTACCGCCAAAAATGTTGTTGCAAGGCAACAGTTGAGGACTATACGAGTAAATTTCACGCCAGACTTGTTAGAACGTTAAAATTTTTTGTCACTTATTCTTCAGCTATTTACTACAGTTAAGAGTGACACACGAGTGCGTAGTATTATGGCAGAGAAATCTTGTATATCTGAGTGTTCAGTGTTATTGGGACATTTTTTTGGTCCCTGACGTGGAAAAGGGAATATATTTCTCAGAAATTTACACAGAACTCTGCAGATAAAAATTACTTGCCATTAAAATTAATAGTAGAAGGGTCCAAATAGGGAAACCCTCTGTGCACTTGTCTTGCGCCCGAGAGCAATTTCTGCTTTTATATTTACAAGCAGTTTAGGTGAAGGTTTTGTCTCTGGACATTTCCTTCAGACTTTCAGGTTGGGTGTCTTTTGTTAATTGTATGTCTTTAATTTTGCTCTTTCATTGTTTTAATTTCTTGTTAGGATTGACAATGGCCTTGCGTGTTTGTCATATGCATTGTTATACTGTCCGAGATTTGCAATTAGTGGATTAGTAGACGTTCTTGCAGCTCTGTAGAAGGATTTGGTTATCGCCAATATTCTTCCTTGGAGCAGCGGGACACCTGCGGCTTCATGCAGGTCTGCTGTCGGGAACCGGTTCGGAACATGTAGTGCCCGCCGAAGCGCTCTGTTTTGCATTGTTTGCAGTCTTCGCAACCCAGTTTTTGATGCGTAGCCCCACACCGGGCACGCATATTCAATTATCGGGCGAACTAGACTACAATATATACTGACTCCGGTATCGGCTGATAATGAGCTGTCCCGATTGAGGATCGGGTAAAGCTGTTGGAGCCTAGCTGCGACTTTTCGTCGAGTGTCCTCGATGTGGCTTTTCCAGGTTAACCGGGAGTCCATAGTGACACCGAGGTATTTAACAGTGGCAGACCACTCTATCACTTCTCCATTTAGGAGCAGCTTCTTGGTGCGATTTTGCTGGCGATCCCGCTTCCCCAGGCGCCTCGTCAGCATGATGGCTTGGGTTTTTCCAGTGTTGAGGGTAATTCTCCACCTTCTAGCCGAGGCTTCAGTTTGCTGTAGAACCTGTTGTAGTCTGCGGATGGCAGTGGCTTTACACCTATGTGCCGTGAAGAAAGGGCGGTACGAACTGTAGTTGGAGCTGGTATATCAGCTGTATACAAGTTGTAAAGTACGGGTCCTAGTACCGATCCCTGTGGTACTCCTGCCTTTATGGGGCGACGTGTTGATAGATCAATACCTACCCTCACTCGGAAGGATCTACCTGATATGTAACTTCGAATTAGCTTTACGAGTGGGCCGGGGAGTCCCTGCTCATAAAGTTTGTACAGGAGGCCGCTGTGCCAAACAGAATCAAAAGCCCTCGACACGTCGAGTAGCGCTAGCGGACAGTAGCCGCGATAGTTGAAGGTTGTTGTGGCTCTTTCAACTATTCGCATGATCTGTTGAGTAGCAGAATGCCTCTTCTGAAACCCGAATTGGAAGTCCGGAATAATACTTTCCCTCTGTATATGAGCTTCCAGTCGTCTGAGTAAGAGTCGCTCGAAGACCTTGCTGAGCGAGGATAGCAGGCTTATGGGGCGGTAATTCTGTTGGAATAGGCTGTCCTTACCCGGTTTGGGCACAGCAATCACTATCGCTTGCTTCCAGCAACTGGGGTAATGTTGGCTGCTGAGTATAACGTTGAAGATGTCAGTTATGTGTTCTACGGCCTGTTGTGGAAGATTTTTCAGTAGTTGATTTCCCAGAGTAACAGAGCCGGGAGCCTTCCTGGGATGTAGTTGTGTTAAGATGCGTCGAACTTCTTCAGTAGAGATTTCATCGATCACATATCCGTCATCTTCAGCGGCTAGGAAGCGAACTAACCTTCTTCGGATAGTGGCAGATTCTTCTTCGTCGTCGTCTTGGGCTGGCCTGAACTGTTTTTCAACATGATCTGCCAGTGCGTTGGCTTTGTCCAAATTGCTGAAGACGAGGCCCCTTTCCCCATGGAGAGGGGGAAGTCTGGCACGCCGTTTTGTGAAGCGCCTGGTCTCAACCCAAAGATTGCCGTCATTTATGTTGAGTGAGGCCAGAAGTGCTGACCACTCCCTATTTCTGTGCTCTTGTAGCGCAGCCTTCAGCTCTCGCTGGAGACGATTTAGGAGACGCCTGGTGTCTGGGCGCCGAGTTAATCGCCATTCCTTCGCCACTCTGTTTTTGTGCTTTATCTGCGCTAGCAATTGTGGCGGGAGTTGCCGGGATTGAGGTCTTGTTACTGTGGAAGGAGTAGATCTATTTGCTGCTTCCACGATTGCAGTCACTATTTGTCTTGCGTTGATTGGTCTTAGGCGATGAAGGGATTCCGTGATCATGTTACGGAAATCCACCCAGTTCGTCTTATTGAAGTTAATTTGGCTAGTCATTTCTGGTCTCCATGAGCCGACATCTATGTCAATCAGGACTGGAGAATGGTCAGATGATAGTCGGTTCATGGTATAGGCAGTGATGAAGCCTGCAATACCTCTGGTTATCACTATGTCCAATACATCAGGTCGGTTTCCATTCCATGGGTGGTGGGTAGGTTCAACAGGTCCCCAGACTTGTAGGTTGCTTCTGAGAGCGATTCTGTGGAGTTTTTGTCCTGCCGGGTTTGTTAGTCTTGAGTTCCATTCCGGGTGTTTTGAGTTGAAATCCCCTCCAATGATAAGCTTTCCCCGAAAGGAGAGTAGGCGGTTGAAATCCTCTTCTATGAGTTGTCTCCGCGGCGGCCTGTATGCAGAGACAACTGTGATTGGTCCAGTTGTGGTCATTACTTCAATGGCTTTTAGTTCCAGTTGCTCCGTTTGTGGCGATAGCACTTGTCTTGCTTTTCCGTGGTTAGTATTTCTGTTGTGGAGGGGAAAAAAACAAGAGAGAGAGAGAGAGGAAGATTCAATGATTGCTCGAACAATAGTGTTTATGAGTATTAACTTCTTATCTGAAAGTAAAATTGCAACCTTATTTATAGAAAAGCATTTTATTACGTTTATTTCTTCCACATATTAGAAGTAAATAATCTCATGAACTCTAGCCTAGAAATGCTGAAGATTAACAAAGTACAGTAACTTCTATTAATATAACAAAATTAGTAATGTCAAAATAATATTTTTCACTTTGTATTTTAGTATGGAAAACTTGTATCTTCTGTTGTTTGATAGAATCAAAAAACAGCAGAATATATGTCTAAATATCAAAGAAATATCATAGAAATAAGCATACAATGTTGTAACCAGACCCCTCTGTTGCTTGTACCTTGAACGTATACAATTTTTCAAATAAAATACCACATTATTGGCCACTTTAATGCGTTTTTATAGGTACTTTATTTTTGATGAAGTTTTGTTCTTTCTTATAACCAATTATACTGCAGATCATTTCTCTAATAATCGCATTTAAACAGTAAACGCCTCACACAGGTTACAAGGACACATTTTATATATATATAAATAAATGTTTACCATACAACCGTTTTTCTTTTGACAAAAAAGTTTTCTTTTTTAATGATAAAGGCAGTTCTAGTATCTGTTCATCCACTTCTGGTACATAAAATTTTTTTCTCAACAAATATGGTCTTGATTATATTTATATTTTTATGAAATTTATTGGAAATGACATTACCTTAACAAGTTAGATGGCAGTGCTAATCGGATAAGTCAGTGAAATATAAAACAAAACTTACAATCAGATTTTACATTAACCGTATACTTGAGTAATAAATTAACCTTGGGAGCTTTCATTTAGATCAATATGTTCAAGTTATACGCCAAGACAGCAAACAGGTAGCGAAGGTGAGATGTGTTGCCACGATCTTGGTGGCTTCCAAATAGAATTGATTGTGATTCTTGGTGATCATCACATTAGATGTAGACTAAGGTGAATAACACGCCGATTTGTTTCTGCAGGAAGCCATATGAAGAAAAAGTGAGTTCCGACACCTGTTCCTGGCATGTCCAATTCTTCCAGAGTTCGGTGCACCACCTGCTGCAAAATGCGCCCATTGGTGGCGGCCGGGCCTTTGTCTTTCGCTCTGGGCTCCTCCCGCCCTGTCCGTCGTATAATAAATGTGAAACACTGCCGACATTTACTGCAACTTCGCGGTCCGTAAAATCACCACCATCAATCTTTCCTCGGCCGAATTAGGGCGCCTCAATATGCCAGGGAAATCGTGGAGACTCCGGCCACCCGCCGCCTTATTGGAATCTCTTGGGGGTTGGCGGGGGAGGGAGGTTATGCTTGGAAACCAGCCGCATTGCACTGCCAGAGACATCTCCGCAAAGAACACGGAATTTCAAGTCTCCTACATCGAATTTTGCTTCCTCCAGTTCTATTTGATTTTCCAAGAGTTTCACCCGTCTTCCATTGATTCTTTAACGAATGGATGTAGCACAAAAAGAGATAACATTACGCGGCGAACTGCTGTCTGGGTGTGTCTGTGGATTCAGAAGAGCTTTAAATGTATGTGTATCGGTGTGAACAAAATCACAAATGTTTGACTTTAAATTTATTGTTGTGGAACTAGTAACAGTTATACGTTTTAATACTGTACATATTCATACAAGTATTGTGATAAATTGAATAACACTTCTTTTCTGAACATCAGTTAAAAAAAAAAAAAAAAACAAAAAAAAAAAAAAAAAAAAAAAAAAAAAAAAAAAAAAACTTGCTATTAGGTGTATTTTTTTTAAATTTTGGTTAACAATCCCTCAGGTTTATATACGGTACTTCAGAGTTATATACAGAGAATCGTTTTGAAGAATAGCTTTGCCAAATTATCTTACTAGTTTGTCTAGCTCGACCTTTATCATAGAAGGCCACGTGGAGTCAAACTACAAAATGTGAAAATTCACGCAAGTTATGGGCCATTGTTTCATTCGTTTCACTAGACGTTCTGTAGCTATATTTGTCATTATAAATTGGAATAATCCGCATACATATCTACCCTGGAGGTCGAGAACTTTTGGGTTGGTTTGGTACTTACTAGGATTTTAAGATTCAAGTTGGCATCTTTAATTAAGAAGACCGATTGTACTTTCAAAATTTTGCAATTCTGTTGAGCAACAGTGGAATTTAAAATGTTTCAAAGAAACTGCAGAAGATAAATATATCAAAATCTGTATACAGAATAAATTGTTTATTGTTGACCTAAAATTTTCTTACGTAAAATTATGTCTTCAATCTAGCTCAAGTATTACATTTAGAATTAAAGTGACTCAACAACACCAATTACTGCAATGGACAAACATAATTAGCGTATGATTACTTAGAACGTAATTCAGATATAATACACGTTGGCTTGATATGCCATCTTCGTGAGCCGGAGTAATTCTTTGTTTCATACGTTTGGCAAACCATCTGCAACCAGTTATCACAGCAACTGAAAATGGTCACCACTACCGCAGGCTGATGAAGACTGATGGTGGCGCCACGGGTAGCGACATTTCGAACTGCAGGTGGCCGCCAGTCAGCTGTTCCGGCACTTTCATTCCTTGATTGATTAACTGACTGATTGATTGTTGCTCTGAGAGACACGGCAGCCCTCTCTCTATGTTTCGCTCGATTAATTTTCGGACAGGAGCTGTCGATATGTCATCTGGCCTACTTCTTTCAGCTCTCTGCTGTGTGGCAGGAGGAGGCCGTGACAAAGTGAATACCAGTTCGACGCTGCAATCGGCGTAAGCTGGACTTTTCTGTTAGAGAAAGAGTAGTGAAATTGCGTTATTCACCGAAAGGTCAATCGTTGATGCGATTTGGAATAAAATTTTGAATGAGCATAATACAACTCTCTTTCATTAATACCAAATATCACAATACTTTAAAAAAATGCGATTTGGAATAAAATTTTGAATGAGCATAATACAACTCTCTTTCATTAATACCAAATATCACAATACTTTTTAAAAAATTGATTTTCTAATTCTAGCCTTTAAAATATCTATGGACGATATTTTTGTCAAATTAATGGTATTAAATCTAAAAACGATATTACCGATGGCATCAATAACGTGTTAAAAATGTTCTCTTCAAATAATATTTTTTGTTTTGTTTCGAGTGCCGAAATCAATAACGAAACACTAAGATGTATGACACTTCCACTATATTCTACCTCTCGTGGTTTAATGTATCACTGTAACCTCAAAAATAAATAGGAATTTTAAGCCGATTGAGGAACGTGAACTATATCAACGGTGTAATTAACATACACAAAACTTTTAAAGTGCAGAATCTCTAATTAACAGCATTTATGAGAATTTCGACCACGGAAGGATTCGAAAGGAGAACTTTCTATATTCGTTATAAGCGAAATAACTGTTACGCGGGAAGTAATAAATGTTAAACCCCAACATTTATAAAGATTGATATAGAGATTCCTTACTAAGTGAGAAATGAAGATTATAGTTTTTCTATTATTATATTTCACTAAAATACCTTGGTTACTGGTACCCGTCATGCATTTATGAGACAAGTCACTTCAAGGTTCATTTCCGCATTGCAGTATTCCCCTTCCATGCATTATTGCTAATTCTTTGACCAATGTCCCTCCAAGCCCCATTACCAACATATACCCTTTACATTCCCAGCACTCTCTTCAACCTCGTCCTTTCCTCCACTAAGGCCCAATCCAACTTCTTTATCGTATCAGTTACTAACTGGGTCCTGCGATAATTTCCACAAACGAATCAAGCTGCTCTTCTTTGTACACTAGGAGGTAACCGTACCAGCGTACCTATGATATGTAATCACGCATTTCAGTAACACAATATTTTAAGATTTATTTTTCTTTGATGCAATCGCTAATAGATTTACCACCCATAGAAGATACAATAATGGTGAATGCCTGGTTCATACAGTTTTGAAAATGGATTATTTTTTTAACTGCTTTACGTCTCTTTTTAACATCGAGGTCTTTTAGAGACGGGAAAGGATGGGGGCCAATGATGGGGGCAAGGAATGGGAAGGAATTCGGCCATGGCCTATTTGAAGGAAGCATCCCGGCATTTGCCTGGAGTGATTTGGGGAAACCATGGAAAACCCAAATCTGGATGCCCGGACGGGGATTCGAACCGCCGTCCTCCCGAATGCGAGGCGAGAACGCTAACCGTTACACCGCCCCGCTCGGTTTGACAACGGAACAGCCTCCTATAAGACTCAGCACTAGCTCCAATGTTTATGCGGTGGAGTTGCTATTATTCATTAAAGGCGCATATAATTCAGTACGTTTTCAGGACGTAGATATTTCTGTAGCCTCTCTGTTGTCAAGTATTGTGATTGTTTTCATTCTTTTCTGTAATAGGAAATAATAAAAAATCATAAAAATTTAAAAACATTCAAATTCTGTTACAATGCAATTAGTGACATGCATGAGTAAAATCTCTGCTATTCTAGATAGTAAGGAGGCTATTCTCCTCGTATAGTTTTATTTCATTGTACGAGAGTAATTCGGAAAATAACCTCCGTTCTAGCGCGGCGCTAGTAGTCGTGCATGGAGCGCCGCCATTTTCACGTCTGCATGTTCCCCGATTCAGTAAGTAACTTATTTTGTCAGTGACTGTAATTCAGCTAAATTCTGCTCTTTTGGACATTTCTTTCAATATTGCAAAAGAATTAGAATCCAAATATCAAACCTACGATTGATATCATTTACAGAATTATCACTAATTATCTACACATACAGGGCAACCGTAAAATTTTTTGGGGAACCTAAGCTACAGTGATGTTAAACTGTTTGTAAACCTTTACTTTTCCTTTGAAGTATACGCATTACTTGAAGATTTATTGATATAATACGTCACGTCAATGTTGTAGTGTATACACAGTTCTAAATGTTGCAGTTCATTCCTGTGTACCGTATTATCATGGACTAAATACTTTAAGGTAAAATGTGAATTCGTTAGGATATTACCTATTAATTAGTTCTTGACTTACTAACTGTTACACTTTATTGAGGAGGGGACAATTGGCGAGAGGGGTTCCTAATAAAAGTAATTAAGGCAGAATTTATTGACTTATGAAACAATTAAATTTAGATTTATTCAGACAACTTTCAATTTAATAAAGACAAAAACTTTTTCAAAGGACTCTTAAACTCTCTTACAATAGCCAAGTCAGACTTAGAAGTCACTGATTTTTCTCAAGTCTTAGGAGCACGAAGTAGACCGCTACGGTAACATTGTGGAACGACACTCAGGGGCATTTCTCAGTCTTTATTAAGAAAATCTATATCAATTTTTTAATTGAAGATTTTCACTCTTATTGTTCACAACGAAGATTAGTCGTGGTCTACCGATATGCATCTTTATCGGTGGTTTCATTTTAAAAGTAGTTATTAATAGTTATTAAATCAATATTGGTGCTTCAAATATTAATAATTTTGGATTAGTTACTTTTTACGCTTGTTCGATTCCTCTAAAATGTAATTCAATTCCTCATCAGTGTTTTGCATATTCCTATCGGAAAGTTAAAGCTTTAAAAATATTATTATATATTTGACATAAAACAAATTCGAAATTATATAAAGAAAAAAGGCGGATCAATTCTTTATATAATATTTTTTTTCAGTGAAGCTAAAATACACATGGTTGCCTTACAGCCCATCTGATGACATGGACTTTTTTTAAAAAAATCAATTTTCAATTAGGGGATTTAAGAGAAAACCGTCCAGATGTGGCAAATTTGCCTTAATTCCTTGCACCTAAAGTTATAAATATGTATGTCTTTTCTAAATAAACGACAAGTAAAAATTACATTAGCACAACGAAAATAAAAGACAAAAAATAATAAATATTAAAAATACAAACATTTTCTATCATTTGCATTTAAAGTGAAACAACACGGATATTTATATATTAGCCCTAGGTCGCCTGCTACACTGATGACTATACAGTTGTTAGGATTCCTTCATTTATTTTCTACTTCATACTTCTTTCCATTATACGTTCCCAATACGAAGCTAAACGAAACGGAATTATATTCCCGAAATTATTTCAATTAATTTACTATGTATAAACTGCTCTCGGGTGACTAGCCGAGTCAAGAGTGCGTTGTCACACGATATTTCGGCGACTAGATTCATTGCCGCCATCTTCTGGCAATGCATCTAGTCGCCGACATATCGTGTGACAACGCACTCTTGACTCGGCTAGTCACCCGAGAGCAGTTTATACATTCTCAACGCCGAGAAAGACTTCGTTCTTATATAATTTACTATGGTTTATTTGAGTTACATTAAAGTTATATTGAAATGATACTACAACGGAATAATAGCAGAAAAGTGAAAGAGTTTACAAATGGTCTGACGAGGAAACTAACCGTGCATTGATCTGAATGCATGTCTGCTAAACGTTTAAAACTAAGATCTGGATGACCATGTGAGAATTTGAACCCGCGTGCTCCCGAATGCCAGGGTAGTTTCCAATGACGGACTAATCTTCTTTAAATGTAATGATTACTCCAAGTAACAAAAATATTTTTTGGTATTTTGATCATGTCGTCTAGAAAAACAGAAAAATTTGACATCTGCATCTATACTCTGTAATTCACAAATATTGTGGATGGCAGAGGGTGCTAAACACCAATCCTCGTTCTGTGCAGAACAGAATGAGGAATGAAAGAATACATAAAAGTATCAGCACAGTATCTTATTTCTCTAATCTTATGCCTCCTGTCATTGCGATCTAAATAGGTTGGCGGAAGAAGTATTTCATTGCATTCATAAATTAAAGATTTTCACATATTCTCCAACAAATTTAAACGAAAATGACGTCTCTCCGCCAAACAATCCCAGCCCAGCTCACGCATTAACTCTGTGACACTTTCGTCAGAACTGTAACCAGCAGTCACGAATCGAGTGGCTCTTTTCTGTATTTTCTCTAACGTGTCAATCAATACGAATCCCAAACTCCACAACAGTAATCCAAATGCGGACGCACTATTGTTTTGTACGCTATTTCCTTTATATGAGCATTACAACTTCTCAAAATATGACTTTTTAACTTTATACTCGTAAGCAAACCAGATGTTTTTATTACTTATTTGTATTGCCTTTCACTTTTTGCAGTTAAGTGTAAGCTGACATTTATGGCACCATTGCGTAATA
This sequence comes from Vandiemenella viatica, assembly GCA_031002005.1. NCBI lineage: Eukaryota > Metazoa > Arthropoda > Insecta > Orthoptera > Morabidae > Vandiemenella > Vandiemenella viatica. The sequence continues at coordinate 173,788,377 of JARYHS010009186.1, read as the reverse complement.
ACATTCAGTTCTCGCTGAATTTCTAAGCAATCGTGAGACCACCTTACTTCCATATAGATAAGTACATGATCAACAAACAATCGCATTCGGCAATTAACGTTGTCACCGAGATCGTTTATAAAAATTAAGAAAAGAAGTGGTCCTATTATATTACCTATAGGAACGCCCGAAGTAACATCTAGCTTAGAAGAGGCTTCCTCATCAACAACGACATACTGTGACAGATCAGTTAGAAAATCACGTATCCATTCGCAAATCTGATCCTATATACCCTATGCTCGAATCTTCGATAAAAGTCGGTTGTGTGATACAGAGTCAAAAGATTTCTGAAAATCCAAGAAAATTGCATCAACTTGTGAACCTGCATCGATAAATTTCAATACGGTCTGCGAAAATAGGGCCAGTTGTGATTCATACAATCTGTTCTTCCGAAATCCTTGTTGGTTTGCTGTAAGTAACTCCTTTTCATCTAGAAACTTCATATGACATTCTCCAGAATTCTACTGCAACTAGCTGTTAGAGATATGGGTCGATAATTCTTAGGATCTTTCCTATCTCCTAGCACCAAAACATAAATCATCTGGGCTTCTTTCCAGTCAGAAGGTACTTTTCTTTCTTCTAAAGATTTACGAAATATATCTGACAGAAATGGTCTTATTTCTTCCGCGTAATCTGAAAATATTCTTACTGGTATACCGTCGGGACCCGGCGCTTTCCCCCATTTCAAGAACTTTAATTGCTTTATGATACCTACACTGTCAATTTGTAATGGATCCATCGCAAATTCTACACGCTGTGGAAAAGCTAGAATGTTTTCCATGTTTTCGTCAATGAAAGAATTTTTAAATTCGGTGTTAAATACGGTAGCTTTGTCGCGGTTATCATCAACTTCCTGACCGTCTTGTAGTAGTACTGGCATATTGTTTTCATTACCACTAACTTTTGTTACACATGACCAAAATTTCCTTGGATTTTTGTTGAGACTCTTGGAAAGGGAATTCCAACGAAAGTCATTAATGGTTTCGCGCATCGCATTCTTAACATGCCCTCTTGTCTCACCTAACGTATATAAATCACGCCTATACATTGTCCTTCTTGAGCGTGCATGTATCTTTCTTTGCTTTATAAGTAACCTTTTAACTTCACGTGTATACCACGGGGGATTGTTCCCATCCCTGATTGTCCTTTTCGGTATATGTAAGTCCATAACTTCCCTGACTATACGCAACATCTCTTCAACCGAGCCTCTTGCTTCTATGAAGGTAAGGTAGTTATCCCTCAAAAACGTTCTTAAACACTGATTTGGGGCCTTTTCGAACCGGTAAACGATCCTTTCTTTTTTCTTTTTGCGTGCGGGTGTTAATTTTACTGTTGCAATTACAATTTTATGATCACTTATTCCCGTGGTGGTAGAAATTTCCGTGAATAATTCAGGCCTATTTCTAACGAGAATATCTAAAATGTTTTCGGTATCGATGTGATACCGCGTTGGTTCAGTGACGAGCTGCTCAAGAGTAAGATCTGAGAGAAGGTCAAGAATAATTTAACAGGATGTTTTATCCTTGCCACCAGTAACGTGGACGTAATTAGTCCAGTCGATATACGGAAAGTTTAAGTCACTTCCTAGTATTATTGCATGATCCGGAAATTGACGAGATACATTACTTACATTATTCCTTTAGGCCCCAGAAATAGTTACATCTGCATATGGTGGACGATACAAAGACCCTATTACAATTTTTGTCCTAGCTAAGTTTAGTCTAATCCATAGGATTTCACAGACCGTATCGATATCTATTTCGTTATACGACAGGTGTTTACCTGCTCTGCGGAGACAGTGAATATTCGGAGATAAAATCTAACTACAACACTTTACATTAAATACCCAGAAATGTCGGCACTAGTCACAAGGATTGCTGGAGATCAACTAGCTGCTGCTCTGCATAAGCAGTAAATATTCGGAGATAAAAGCTAACTACACCACTTTAAATTAAATACACAGAAGTGGCGCCACTTGACACGACTGTTGCTGGAGGAAGTTACAGGCAGATTTTCTCCATACCAATTGTAATTTTTGCAGATAACCCTCAAGATTTCCGAATAACACATTCTTCTTATTCTAATGTTAGAAGTGATCCTGTTCAAGCTGGATGCTGCGGCATTTCATGACGCTTCCCTGGTCGCCACGTGGCGTACCGGACGCCAGCGTTTATTCGTTCATGAGAGGGGGAGCCCCCTAGTGTGGTGTTTGCGGACCTTTGAAGTCGAGACAAAGGATCCCTGAGTTACAATGAGGCGCTCATTACTGCCGTCAAACGGACCCTCCGCCGAAAACAGTTGTTCGTGCTGTAGTCTCCCGGAAGTTCGGAAAGTAACAGTTACCACGAGTTCGATTATTATGGCTGAGTTGTTTAGAGTCGTCACGTCTGTGATAAAAAAAAATGCTAGAATCAGACTTTATGTTTGTAAGTTATATGATAATATCGAACCCCACCAGTCATTTCATTTTCTTTAATTAATATATATTAATATTATAAATGCGAAAGTAACTGTCCTCTCTGTTTGCTTATTACGTTCACAGGGCTAAACCGATATTGTTGAAATTTAACAAGGAAATAGTATTAAAAATTGGGAGGGATAAATAATACATCGTGTGATGTAATATTGAAAACTATCTAACTGCGATAGACAGACGTGTAGCATTTGGAACTCTCTGTAATGCTACGTCACAGGGCGGGCTGGTGACTCAGTTGTTAAGGCGCTTGCTTTCAAAAATTCTGGGTCAGGTCTTGGTTTGAAATCTCGGTGAGAGCTTGAATAAGAACCTCGCATGGACGTTCTGTTGCTCGGATTCCAAGTTAAACTGTAAGTCCAGCCATGAAAGAGGAGGAATGTGTCTCAAATCGAAACTCTGTACCGTAGGTGGCGGAACAATCCTTCGGGACACAACAATGCCAAAGGCTATTAATTTTTATGCTATATGGGTCACTCAGGCTTTGTTTTTCGTGCAGTTAGTTTGTGTATGACCAACACTAATAAAATTATAAATATGAAAGTAATTCTACCACCGTATGCTACGTTTTGACAACTAGACGGCAATACCTAAGGTAAAGGTAGAGGTCACGGAGTTCCTACAGCCGTTGCCGCTTTCCGTAGGATTTACGGTGGTAGAGTTCTACGTTCCTATTACAACCATTGGCACTAGAATAAATGTGTCGGGGTCAGCGCCACGCTCGGGACGGCAACACCTATATTGATTAAATTTGACAAGGAAATACTTTGTATCATTAGCAAGGGGACAGAATACTTTTGGGGGCATAAATAACTTTTTTGCCATTAAATTTTGAAAACTAACTAAATTGTGCCAAAGAGACGGTTAGCGTGTGTATGTCTGTAATGTTATACCAATCTAAGGCCTCGTATCCACTTGAGCACACTCAGGCGAATGAGCCGCTCATTCATTTGAGCGCGCTCGTTCGAGCGTGCTCAAGGAAAAAGAAATTTTGGTCGAACGAGCCTGGTGCCAGTGCTCAGAAAACGCTCGGCTATTGACGTGTCGTCGCGCGTAGCTGCGGCCTTTATTATTATCCATACGATGTCAAAACAGAGAAGAAAATTACCAAGTTGATGGATTAGAGAAGGTCATCGTCTGCGAAGAAATTATCTTAATAATTTACTTTAGAAGATGACAATGAGCTATTTCAAAACTTTACGAGATCGATTTAGAACATTTGCTGTCATTAGTTAGACCTCATATTAAAATGCACGATACGCCTATGCGTGAGGCGATCCCACCAGAAGATAAAATTTATAATAACTTTAAGATTCGTATCCTCAGGAAGTCCCTACACAAGCCTGCAGATATGTTCAAAGTATATAAACAAATCATCATCAGTTTAGTACGGGTAGTCTGTGATGGCACTATTGAATCACACCTAAATTATATGAAGGCTGGTACTTATTTTTAATTTGTGTTTACAAATATAGATTTAAAAGTTATTTTCATGTTGTTTTTTTTTAAATTATGGCATTGATTACAAGTTTTTAATAAAATTGGTAAAACAATTATATTGCCTGGCACAAAATCAATATGATTTTAGGCACTTAGGATCTGAATTTCGTAACACCAAATTCAATCAAAATCCGTTCAGCTGTAAGAAATACTATTATAAAAGACTTACCACTTCCCGTTATAGAAGTTCTCTTCTGTTTTGATCGTTTTCGCCTGAATGACCCTAGCTGGCTTGTTATTTTTTTCTTTACATCATCAATACTAAAGTTTAATATCTCGCTGATTTCACGCCATGCACCTTATTTTTTAGTTCAATTATAATACTGGAACTATCCCATAACACCCTCTTGATTCATACGCATCAATTAGAGTTAAGCAAGTTTCATTGTCCCACGTGCTCGTGCTCATTGTAGAAACCGCCAAATACCGTCCACACTGAGCGCCGAACAAACACTGGCTCGCCTTTGAGCATTCCAAAATACCGACAACCGATCGGCTCGCCCTGAGCGCGCTCGCTGTCGTTCTTTGCGAGCGTGCTCAGGCGTCCACACTTGAGCCGCTCGCTTCACTGAGCAGCTCATTCGCCTGAGCGTGCTCAAGTGGATACGAGGCCTAAGGCTTTGTTTATGTGGCGGTCTGTTAATGTATGATCTGTTCATAAATTTCGTTAACAGGTAAAAGATATTATATAGTATAGATGTTAATTTTCGCTGCACCAGATTACTATTTTATATCTAACTTAAAGTTTCTAAAATCAGTATATTTCGTGTTATTTTTTGCCTTGCAGGTGTAAATCAGATTTAAGGCGTAGCTGTAATAGAGCACGAGTAGCTAAAGTTATTAGAAATCAAGAATCCGATGCTCATGCAGAAGAAAAAACATGAGGTGCCCTTAGTTAACCCCTTCCCATAGTTTTTTGCTATTTTTAAACATGTTGTAAATTTATTATTTTCATAGGACTTGTTAGATGGTAGAATGGTAGATGGCTTCTCCGTCATATTATCTTGACTACGTGTTTTTTGGAACACATCTTTCTGTGTTTAATTCTGGCAATTAAATTCCAAGTCAATTCGTACGAAGTCACTGGTAACAGTTGTCTATACGAACTGCCCATGAAAATCTACGCCAAGACAGGGACACGAACCGAATTTATAACATTTATAAATTTATAATTATAATTTATAATACATAATTTGTAAAGTAATGTGTGAGTGGAGACTTTCCTGGCGTATCGATGCAACAAAATATTGTCGGGTGTCCAGCCGGCTGGACACCCGAGAAGATTTTGCTATAAAATAATGTACTGATGTCTGTAATTAGGTTTGTTGTATCGTGCGTAGCAGGTAAGTATATCGTCAGTTGGTACAGAATTCAATACTAGTTTTGTTTTCAGATTAGAAACATTACTCCGATCCACGTATCAAACGACGCACCACGTTGCCTTTTGAGTGGCTAGTGGAATCGTTTGGATCAAACAGAAATTATTATAGGTATATTAAAACCAAAAAGCTGCGAGGCCGGAGTGATTCCAACAGATTTTAATAAAACTCCGGCGCTTCAAAATTATTTACCAGGAAAATGTGCAGAAGAATAAAAATGGTAGTAGAAGAGGAATTAGGCGAAGAACAGTTTGGGTTTAGAGAAAACTGGGTTACAGTAGAAACAGATCTGGCTTTATGATCAATACTCGAATGGGGAATTAGGAGAAACAAGTACATATTTATAACATTTGTAAATTTACAAAAAGTGTCCGATAATCTTAGATTGGTCAAAACGATCAAAATTTTAAAAGTCGCCAACTTTAAAATATCTAGATAAATAAAATTTGCAAGCTATTTAAGAATCAAGTGGATATAATAAAATTAGCGAATAACGAGAAATATGTAAAAAAGGATGTTAGACAAAATTGTAGTTTATCCCCATTTATACTCAACTAGAATGTAGTGGTATAACTAAAGAAGTAAAAGAAAAATTTGAATGTAGCTTAAGTGCTTAGGAAGACAGAAACAGAATACCGCTATTTGCTGAAGATATTACCCCGTCAGCAGAAAAGAGTGAGGATATTGAAAAAATACTTAATGGCACGATAGAAATACTGTAGGAAGAATTTCAGCTAAATGTAAACCAAAGCAAGGCAAATATGATGAAATATAGCAGAAATGATAACAATAACAGTAGATTAAATATAAACATAGGATGAGATAGCAGAAGTAAGTGATTTCTATTTAATAGGAAGTAAGATTACGGCTGATGGCCGAAGCAGAAATGATGTTGAAAGAAGAATAGCACTGGTGAAAAGAACCATCATGAGAAAGAGAAATTATTATTTTTCAGATTTTGATCTAGGGAAGAATTTTCTAAAAATGTATGTACTTTATAGCAGTGAAGCATGTACTTTAGGAATACCAGAAAGAAGACAAATTGTAGCATTTCAAATGTGGTGCCTTAGAAAGATGTTAAAAATTAACTGGCCAGATAAGGTACGTAATAAACATGTTTGGAGATGACTAGCAAGGAATAATGTTTGTTGAAAGGAGTTGACTGAATGGTGTGTTACATTTAAGTCTTGTGGGACAGATTAGTTTGTGAAGGAAAAATATGTAGCAGCTAACAGAACACAAGAACTGTTTTGCTGACTTAGCACAGTAGCGTTTCGCTAGAAGTCCGTGGCAAGTACGACTCGTATTTTAAACGTCAGCGCTTTCATTAATTTCAGCTGGCAACAAAAGTATTGTTATATGATCGTAATTTTTCACGGCATTGAATATTAATATATTAATAATATAGTGTGCAAGAGGGTCACACTTTTGAATTTGAAAAAACAACAATTTTAGCCCGGGTCAAAGATTTTTGGGCCAGCGTTATTACAGAGGCTATAGAAATAAGATCAACTGATTTATTAGTCAACAGGGACACTGGTTATCAACTCAGTGCGGTCTGGAACGCGGCCATTAAAATTCTGAAACAGTTTCGCGTCGGTAACTAGCAGAAGAGCGGATGACGTAATCGCGTTGTGTTGGATTTTGTCTTCTACCGTTTCCGTAGCAGCGACTGAATAAACAAACAGTTAATCATTGACATTTGGTTGAGAATGAAGGCAGAGAAGGACGCCTTCGAAACGTGACATCTTAACACGGCTGGAAGCCCGAGAAAAAATATATTAAAAGTATTGTTGTTCCGTTTTACAAGAAGGCCCTTATTTCTTAAATACTCTCGTTATACAAGCGTAGAATCTAAAAATATTCCTTATAATGTTTTAATAATTTGTGGAATTAGGTTACTCCTCGCAGTTAACGGCAATCAAATTCTTAGGTCCAGTGTAAATTTCCATATGCATGTTTGGAAAGAAAAATGTTTTTTGTTTTCCATGAAGTTGATTATTGTGTACAACAATACCCTATAACTAACACTTAGCACCTTTATTTTGAGGTGACTACAGTGGCGTGAGTTGATTTGGAAATAAAAAAGTGACTTCATTTTAAGTATCTTCAACATGAAATTATGTGAGCAGGCCATTGGGTCCATATCAAATTGTTTTAATAATACCGGAGCTTTAGACGCCGTAAGTCTTCTGTTTGGGGCATGAGCTACTCCCCTGATGAAGTCGATGTTCTTTCGCAGTTGGCTTCCTTCCTTCGCTGGCAAGCAGCCCTTCCGAACCCCTCGCCGCAGTCGTCCAATTGGAGGGACACAATATCCGCCGCTGTAATCTGGGTCCCTCCTCGGGCAGTCCCTGAGGAGGGGGCAGACTCCTGATAAAGATTATGGGTCGAGGGGGGGTTTTGGGGCGAGCGTCATACAATTTGGGGACTGGTGACTCTCGCATGCTGGTCACGGTGGCTCAGCCGATGAGATGCACCCAGTCGCCTGCTTGGGGGGACAGTGTCTAGACACAATGAATAGATTCCAGAGACTGATTTACCTTGATGGTGACTCATGAGGGCGGCATGCTTTGTGCGGGGGTGTTCTCAAACGCCAGAGGCCCTCGTGTTGAGGGTAGAAAAGGGAAGGGTAAGGCTTCAGGAAGCCCACATAAACGAGAACTAATTGTGATTTCGAGACAGGGAAATGTGGAGGGATGAGTAATGAGAATCTTTCATCCATTTCACTGTTGGGGGAGTCAGAATAAGTTTACGTCACGTAGATCGTATTACTAGTGAATTTGAAACCTGACAACTGAGCTGATGTGTACACTCCTATACTACGGTCTGAGTGGTACTGTAAAATGCTTATGAGATTGTTGAGTGCAATACCTCATGTCTTATGGATAGAGTTCAGATCTTTATTACCAAAAAATTTACAGATATATGCATGCAAATAAAACCTTAAAAACAGGTAAATATGACCTAAAAATAAAAAAATATGACCAAACATTTAAATTTACCATAAATTAAAACCTCATCAATTATAAATAATTTATTTTATCTAGTAGTGTCACTTTCACATACACAGCATAATTTGCCTTCGTGCATTCACTACACTACTGGGAAATTAAATTTTAAATCATTTTGTTGAAGTCACTTTAATTTCATATAACTTGCAGAAAAGAACCGTTTCGTCTGTACTAAAATATTCCTCTCCAAATTCCTTTATGTAAATCCATAACCTCGCACGTTAAGAAGATATTGTTTTCGGCATGGCGGTAATCACTTCCACTGCAAATATAACACTGACTGAGGATTATTTTCAAAAGTATTGGTTCATTGAAGGGGCTTGAAACAGGCACGCTGCTGCTGCATTGTCGACATTAAAAGGCGGGCGGAACATTAACGTTTAGCAAGTGACTATAATGTGCAAATTTATAACTTGACTGTTGAATACTGACCAATTCAGTGATTATTAGTTTGGTTTTTCCTGCTATGTATAATAGGAGACCAGTTCTATGAATACTTATTAATTTCTTAACATTTATAACTTCTACTGAATTCCCGGTGCTATTAGGAATTACCAGATTTTTTTTCAAATTTGACCGTAAAAATTATCGTAATATGCCCTAAACTAGAAAATCACCTAAATATGCATTTATATGCTATATAAAATACATCTAAATATAATCAGAAACGTTCTATAAGTGTTTGATTCAGCATTACAACTCAAAAAGAAGGCAGGAAAAAAATATAACTTGCCATAAAGATCCGAACCCTACTTATGGGTACACACATGCTAGCACTTTTTTTTTTTTTATTAATACCTCGTCGAGGTCGTGGTCATTGGAGGCGGGAAAGGACTGCAACGCAAAAGGAATTCGGCATGGCCTTCCGAAGGACCCATCTTGCCATGGAGTGATTTGGGGAACCACGGAAAACCCTAATCTGGATGGCTGGATGAGGTGGATGAGGATTCGAATCCGCATTCTCCAAAATGCGAGGCCACTAATCATCCACCACTCTTGGTTCACATATTAGAAGTTATTGATCTACAGTCAGTCCATATTTGGCGTCACACTGGTTTATTTGGTTTTTGATGGAACTATGTTGTTTATTTTTAGTACTTTTTGTGTCTTAATTGGACTAAAGAACACGTTCAGGGTTTGTATATTAAAATGTTTGTAATGCAATTTAATGCGCCAACATTACAGAAACAAATACACCTAAACCAACTAAGGAGGGTTTGAATATAGGGAATTTTTTGACATTTTTGTAAACACAGATTGGATAATTAACTTTTCTTTAGATTGTATATTTAATGTGGGAACTATTCTTATGCTAAATCCCTAACAAATTTACAGTCCGATAATCATTGATTATGCTTCAAACTTAATTTATTTTTCCACGGGGAATGTAGATGAATGTGTTTGTTTTGTTGGAGCCCATGATTACCACAGACTAGATAAAAAAGTGGGCCTACAATATTAACAACATTTGTTTTAAGCTCAAACACTTTTAATATACTCCATTATAGCTAAATTATGAAATAGCATTTTACAAAGAAGCAAACACAATATTTACTAGTTATAATCCCAAATGTATCTTGCTTACTCGATTTTCTTATTTTGTAAAACAATAAAAATGGAGACGCAGGATTTATAAGTTGTTCTAATAGTCAGTATAAAATTACGTGTATGTTTTTTTATTTCAGAATTAAATTTAATGTGGACGCTACGTAACAATTTACAGCTCTCCATGTAACTGATTCCTTGATAAGTTTGATATTGCTGTGCTATTTTTGGGATTGCCATAGTATTGGTGAATGTAAGCTACAAATAACAGCACTGAATGTGCATGTAATTCCGAAACTGTTTAATATATTAAATCCATTTCATAAACCATATTTCTGGGTCTAATTTGGAAATACTGATGCGAATATATTTATTTCAAGCACCAGTTCGTCTTTTGAATAATTCTAACAGAAAGAATTTTGGAAATTAATGTGAGGTTTAAATTTTATTTCCCTATAATCTTGTGGATTTGTTACTGGAAAAAAAGATATTTTTCGTAAGTTACTACTTTCAGTCAGGCTAAATACTTTTTAAGGAAGCTAATGAGATTAAAGAATTTATAATTGTCAGTGAGGCATTTAATTTTAATATGATGCAAGACGGACTACCTTCAAATTCCACTGCGAAAATCCACTGCGGAAATCTGCGCACAAACGAAACAGCATCGACTCCATTCCATTCCTTCCACATACAGAACAGCACCCGTGGGATACCATGATAACAGCTAAACTATTTCCCAGTTTGTTTGTCGCATGAAAGCTCTTGTTTCATTCCCTCCGCTCATATGTCCACGCACCAGCTTGTAGTTTACTCTGGGAAATAACTGGCAACTCAACTGCGTAAAAGCTGTGCTGTATTGCGGGTCAGTATGTTTACAGGCCTGTTCGTCCGAACTGTATTTGTCTCTGCGGATCGTAAACGCGGGTCAATGCTGCTATTGGCCTAAGCTCTGTTTTTCTCTCTCACTTTATCCACTTTCATCACCGAACGTTGCTCTCATCTCACAGAGGTGCCGAAATATCTCCACAGTTACTACCCCACAAATCCGCTCTCACAAACATCGTAAAAAAAAAAAGAAGAAAAATTCTGAAAAATGTCCAAACATTTTGCCATACCATTCTGTTCCGTGTTCTTTGTATGTATAAGATAAACCACTCAGGTTCTACTTATAGTAATTCAGTTATAGCTCCGTTTGGAATAGATTTTCTTGTTTGTTCATTTACGTAAGTACGAAAGAGGGAGAGAAATTTAAAATAAGAATGGCAAATATGGATAAAGAGCGAGGGAGAGAAAGCACCATATAACCAGAAATGTGGTATTAGGCGTTTCATAAAATATTCATATGTGTCGTGCTGGAGTCCCAGCGGCGCATTGTGTCATCAACCACATTATTTGCTGGGCAGAGCGCTCGTAACGGCATTAACGCAAATTAAAGACTTTAATGCCGCCGACGCGCCTGGCAGATGTGGAACCAGCGCTGGGCCCTGGTATTCAGCAGCCGTTCTGTGGGAAAACATTTGCTGTGTGTTAGCCGCAGCTGTTGAACACTGTGTCGACTAGAACCTTCGTTTGAATACATTAACGAAAAGTATCATTTCTCGTTATCGCTTGCTGCTCGATAACGATCAAAATTAGCATGACAGTTCCCTTCCTATCTCATCCTAATCTGGCCCGTAAACGCTAAGCACAAAACGAAATGAAGCTTTTACAGTTAAATTTAAGAATATTGTCCGTAATATTAACATTGTTTGAAATTTGTTTATCATCACTTACATTCATTTCAGAAAATATTTGATATGTTTCATACAAAAACATTTGTTAATATTGGCTTTGGAAACACCACATACAATAACTACATCTCCTATTTCGTTAGCTAATTTCATCTGGCAGACAAAAATGTCATATAGATAAGAATCATAAAAGGCGGTTGGTTGTTTTGGAAATCAGTTACAGGATTTATTAAATGTCTTGAACTGCACAACGTCTATAGAACAGCTGTATTCGCAAGACCTGACTCCCGTAGTAATATAATTTAAGAAGAGGTTAAAAAAAACTTTGACTACCATGGACTGGAAAATGGTGGTTTGAATCTCAGATCACAAAGAAGGTTTGTGAACACCCCTCTGCATGAACTATTATCCGATTGTGCAGGTACAGGGGAATCGCCCAGTGGATTAATAATTAAACTGGAAGGTATCACTGAGCGGGTGGGTGAACGGTTAACGTTCTGACCTCGCATTCGGGAGGACGTGGGTTCGAATCCCCGTCCGGGCATCCAGAATTAGGTTATCCATGGTTTCCCCAAATCACTACAGGTGAATACCGGGATGCTTGCTTCAAAAAGGCCTTGGCAAAATTCCTTCCCGTTCCTTGTCCCCAATCCCATCCCGCCTCTAATGACCTTAGCCGTCGACGAGGCGTAAAGCCATAAGTAAAAACAAAAAAAAACAAAAAAAACTACCTATGAAGGAAGGATCTTTTACAGGTGGGTAATACAGAATTGAAATTTGTCCACAGTATTGGCCATATCCTGTATTTCAACATGTAATACTTAAAACTTGCATCTAATGTACTTCGTATTTATAAACAAAACAAGTAAAACTAATTATTCATAAGTTACCACATATAATTAATATTTATTTGGAATGCAGCCCATCTTCTTATTTTGTAATATATACAACATAGTTTGCCCTAACATCCGAATTACTGCGTTTTGTTTATATATATGTAATGTGTATATTTCTCGAAATAGGTCTCGCTAATAGCGTTGTTAATACATTCTCAAATGAAGACATATCAATGGAAGCAGGATTGGACCTTAGCTTGTCCACACGTTTTTTGCTTGACCGTAGGTTAAACCGTCAAAAGTGTATTGGTGTTGCCACATATTTCGCATTTTTGCGGTACTCCAAGTTTTTAGTTTATGATTCACCGCTTTATGTCATGTTTTTACGATTATTGAATATATTCTTCAGAAATTTTTCCAATTTGTTTCTGCATATTTTAATTTGCGTTTATTACACTATTCATTTTTTTAAATATTTTATAAACTTCTGTAGTCTGTCCGAGGCAGTTATGTAGCTCTTTTCCATATAGTTTTGCAATTATGTTTAATCGAACTGTCTATATGACCGACATGTGTTGCTGCTTCCAGATTATCACAACGGTGATTTACCTTTGCTTTGATTATTAGGTAGTAATCTATGTAAGACTGTAGGTTTTCTGGGCGTTGAATATGAATAACATCTTTTTCCGGGGACCATTTCGGTCACAATCTCTGTGCAATTGTCAAGTAACTGACAATGGCGGCAGAATTTGTGACCGCCGTAACATCGCGTTTTATCCATGGACACACTCGATTTGTTATCCGAGAGGATTTTATTTAGGATCTAACCTGCATTGGTTACTTGGTCAATTCAATGAAGAAAGAATTTCTTTGAGGTTCTTTTAAGTCGAAACCTGATATCTCATTTGGTAGCGTTAATGTTAAAAATTTTATTCTGAAAATTTCTCCTAGGCAAACATACCATGAAAATGATCTTTGGGTGCTGATAACAAGCTCTACTGGGCAGGTTAACACTGGGGTTATACGAGGGAGGTACCCAAAAATAACCAAAATAGCATTGCTGTGGGCGGAGCTTGTGTAGCACGCATTTCTGCCGGTAGGCATTTATAGCGCAACTCAGTGACAATTCAGTGCCGCCTGTGTAGTCGATCTGGCTTGTTCTGTTAATCTGAAGTGATTGTTTTTGCTAGTGTTTTATTATTGATGGCATGTATAAGTAAACAACGTGCAGCTGGGAAATTTTGTTTTCTACTCAGTAAATATGCTGCTAAAACTGGTTTAATGTTGAAAACAGCTTACAAAAATATGGGAAAAACTCAAGTGTACTACTGGTTCTCTAGGTTTAAAAATGGCGGCATGTCGATTGACGACAAACCTGGTTCTGACGTCCATCAACTGCTTCAATCGAATAATAATAATAAAAAAATCCAGAGCTTGCTTGTTCTCACAGACCATAGACAGACAATTGATCAACTGTCATAGATTAGTGGATTATCTAGGAACTCAGTTAAGCAAATTTTAACCGAAGATTTGGGAGTAAAAAGGGTTGGTGCCAAATTTGTTCCTCGGGCTCTGACTGACAATCAAGAAGAACGTCTAGTTGAAATATGTCGTGCTTTGAAACAACATCTTGGAATTGATTTTCTGTGGTACTGTGTCATGGCGCAATGGTTACGATCCAGAAACAAAGCAACAATTAAGCCAATGGGACGCCATTGTCAACCGGTCAAAAAAAAAATGTCTCCAAGTCAAATCAAACATCAAAACAATGATCATTTGCTTTTTTGATTCTAAGGGTGTAGTTCAGTCAGAGTCTGTTCCCCCATTTCAGGTCGTTAATCATACCTTTTATTTCGATGTTTTAAAAAGATTACGCTACTGCGTTCTTCAAAAACACCCGATTTGTGACAGACAGGAAATTGGTTATTCCACCACGTTAATGCACCTGCACCCAGGGCCGGCGCTAGGATTCTCGGGCCCCGGGTAAGTGTTCTCGGTTCCCCCCCCCCCCACAAACACACACGGATATTTTTTTTTACTTTAAACATTGATTTATGGATACAGTCAGAAAATTTTAATCCAAAAAAATCAAATAACATCTTTTATGAAAAGTTTTTTTTGGTTTAATATCTGTTTAGCTGGGCACTCTGGACAGAGGGCCCTCTTTCGGGGGCACGGGCCCGGGGTACTTTTGCCCCGCTTACCCCTCCCTTACGCCGGCCCTGCCTGCACCCACACAAATGTCTCTGTTAGACAGTTTTTGGCTAAAAAAATTACATGGTTCCGCTGCCCCACACGCCTTACTCGCCTAACCTGGTTCCTTGCGTCTTTTTCATATTCCCAAACATGAAAAGGGGCATGAAAGGACACCGATTTGACGACATTGAAGAGGTCAGGAAAGAAACGAGAGGGGAACTGTCAGCCATTTCTAAAGATGACTGCAGAAAATGTTACGAACAGTGGAAATACCGATGGGACAAATGTATTAGTTGTAACGGAGAGTATTTTGAAGGGGATAAGGTAGTCTTGTAAAAAATTTGGGAATATATAGCTTTTAAAAGTAATTCCGGTTTTTTGGGTTTTTTTTTTTTTGGTTATCCCTTCGTATAGCACAATTTTCGTAAGACTGGCAGCTTAATGAACCTTGACTTTTGGAAAAAAAATTGTGAACTTTAGGTTTCCTCTAATTTTTGGTGAACGAACAGAATGCTACTACAGCGTTAGTATGCATGACCTGAATTACTAGTTGCAGAACACAGCAGTAGACAGCAGCACAACAAGTGTGTAGTGCACGTCTCGTCCCGGTGCCTGCAAATTGCTGCCGGTGTGCTGACGCGCCAGTGTTACGGCCCATCCGTCTCGCTGCCTCGTCAGAGTTCTGTCAGCGGGCAGCTCGTTAGCGCAGCACAGGTAGCTCCTGGTCGGCGCCGGCTGCTCTGCAATATGAACAGCGAAACGCGAAGCAGCTCATCACTGTCCCCGCTGTAGCCGGCTTATGATGAGAATTACTTGTTAATGTTAGTTACTAGGTGGGGTGCGATCAAATTAATGAACGAAATAAAAAGTGCGAATAATTACCGTAAGATTTAGACTTAAAAGAATGAATAAGAAATTAATAAAGGAATCTAATTTTACTGTAGCGAGAGTGAGGCTGAGCACATTTGTGGCATGAGAAATATTTTATTATGAATTTAAGGGCGCTGCAGCAATTGAACTCAAGTAAGATAAGCTTAGGAGTCATTACTTTATTTCCCGCCACCTTCTTGGCAAGAAGACCAGATCCCTCTCTAAGTCAACTCCACTGAAATAAAAAGTTAACCCGTGGCACGGGTAAAACGTATATTATCTTTGGAATCCTATTTATTTCTCCATAAGCCAGCGATATTTAAAATAGCGATGTGAAGTAAAGAAAGCAAAATAAGCGGCTCCACCCGTGTTGAGGAAGAACACAATCCAAGATTTCGTTATGAGAATGGCCATTTAATCCTCATCAAACACAAAGGTTTCGGTGCTGGTCTGTCGATGTTACTACCTGTATCGCTCTGCTTAAAACGATGAAGATCCATTTTTTTCTTCCTCTATGCTCCTGTGTCTCTGTAAAGGTATGCTCTCTCGCTACGAAATAATGTGAATGTGGTGTTATGAGGAATCTGATGGCGCTAAGATGATTTGTCAGTATTTATAACTGCTGCTTTGTCAGTGTTGCATTGTTAAAGGAATTTCTGAAATGTACAAACTATTATCCATGGACAATGTATGGTGTAGCATGATAGCTGTGAATTCCGAGTTGATTAAAGAGGATAGAATGTTAATTATTTTAATTGTAAATGTCTTTGCAATTTACCCAGCGGTCAATAAATAATGATACAGTGACTCCAGTCATCTTTAGTACGAAGTCTGACTGATGTTAATTAATCAGAGTTACTAAGGCAGAAAAGTGAAAGTTCTTGAAAGACAAATTTTTCTTTGTAGTCACCTCTTTGTTCAATGGACTTTATTTTACTTTTCTATATTGGGTGGATTTCATTCCTGAAGTATGACTCTGGAATGTCTGGGGAAAAAACCCACCTACAACTGTAGTTACCTTTCCATTTATAAGTTTCTTCAAATTTGGAAATAGCAGGAAGTCAAAGGGTCTTACTCTGATGATCATGGCGGTTATTCCAACAATTTGTACCGAATCCAGTAAGTGAGCAGTAATGCTCAGATCTGGCAGTTTGGAGGACGCGGGTTCGAATCCCCGGATGACCGCCTAGATTTCGGAATTGCAATGCTTTTAGAAATAACAAGGTGAATGGTCCTTGGCAGAATTACTTCCCTTTCCTTATACCTCTCCTCTCCTGCTTCTAATGCTTTCCTTGTCGATGAAGTGTTTGTCTGCAAGGAAAAAAGAAAATCCAACAATGCGTACTTTAGATCCCCCAGTTCTCCCAAAGAACTTTTGTAGGCATATTCATTGTCCTGATCATCGATGATATAAATATAACTCACGTTTCTTCTCAACTGCTTTTCATCACGTTGTTCCGGAAACATAATATTTTCCTTTCGTTATTTTATCCTTTTCAAATTAATCGAGTTTGTATCTCAGGAAATTCTGTCAGATGAAATCAATTTTCCTTTTCGGTTGTAAATCCAATTGCTTCTACGCATTGTCTTTTTTGTGAATCAACGTATCGTCCACAGTAACAAATTTGCGCACGAAGTTGGTAGAACTATTTTAAAATTGTTCAAGTATTGCGGAGTCAGCATTTAACAAATAGGACAGCCATTTTACACAAAAGCTCTTTCATTTTCATCTCCTAACCTAAAATGTACCTTATCCCTTCTTTTAATAAGCCTAATGTCTTTGGTTTGGTAATATATTGTTTTAACCACCTGTAGTACAAAATTATGTTGTGCATTTTATCGATGCTTTCATGTGTGGTTTCAAATTTTAATCGTCTTTCACGTAGATTCTCTTTAGCGACCAGTTTTAAATTTAGCGACTCTTTTCTTCACTGCTGGAAATTACTGAGTATACGACTTGTAAAAATTGGTAAAATTTGCTTTGACGCTACCTAGTTCAAAACAAAAATTCCATTTTATTCATTCCTAAGTTAATCGTGATTTAATAATAACTTACAATGCGAAAAATAAAACTGTTGTAAACGCACCGGAACAGCTAACTGATTGCTTTACAAAGTTCCCCTTCTGAATGTAATAAACGTTTGAATCAACAAATCTTTCTTTATCTTTTATTTTTCTGTTGAAATCAAATGAAAAGTAATTTTTATTTGGTATATAGTGTTTTCTTTCAGCTGGAGTTATTTTTTTACGAGGGACAGCTTACTTCAATGATTGTGATTGTTATCTGAACGTGTCTGACAAGAGAAGGAGTGTACTGTGCACTCGCCTCAATGAATTGTATAGCGGTAACTCTGCGGCGGACACAAGTGGACGTCGAAGATCGGACAGAGCGCTCTCCGAGCTGACTCCGCTCTGGGACATTGCCAGTCTCCGAGCCAGAGACCCATTAGTGTCATTAGGACACCCGCGGGCCTCGGCGGCACGCCGGTCACGGAAGGTGCCGCCTCCTGGGCCCTCGGGGGTTAATGGAGTTACCCCACCGTGGCGGGCGGCGACCCGCATCAAGAATGAGAAACGAACGCAATTAGTCATTCCCCCAGTCCTCTCTCCCTGCTCGGAGAAAATTCTTTCATCAAAACTGTCGCCTTGCACACTAAGGAAGGCGAGAATTGCGAATTACATTCCGAATTTCCCTACTGCTTAACCTACGGACCGTGTCGCCGACAGAGGCATGTCCACTCTAGTGCCTACGGTCAGGAAAGAGGAATGTGGAACTCTACCTCTGCTAATCCTACGCGAATACGGTTTGACAGCTGTGAAAACCCAGTGCCTTTTTCCTTCTCTGAACCTCCAAGTGCCATCCAAAGCGTGTAGAAACTACTAAACATAAATGCAATAGTCAGAGTCACTTCAAGTCCAATACTATTAGTTCTGTTATCCTGATTGTATTTAAAATCACGTTTTTACTTACGCGAAGTTGATGCAAGAAGAGTTATTATTGGGTTGTCACGATATACATTGCCTTAAGTGGAGCTATCCTGGCTTTTTGAACGTTTCAATACACAGACTGCCTAATAAATTTGACTGAATTCACAAAAACAAAAACAAAAAAACTTTAAAAATTTCACTAAGTAGTTATGCTAAAATAGATTTAATTATATTTTCGAATAATATAAATAGTTGAAATACAAAAAAAAATATGTTGAAAATATTGTTGTTAACACTAGAAAAGAAATTGGTATTTAAAAAAATAAAAATACAAGCACTTTAGTTATGGAACCCTAAAAATCAATTTTATTACAATTGTATATTGCATGTTGTATGTGTATTTGTGGTAAAGGGAGGCGAGAAGAGGATTTATAATAGGAATCTCCAGACTTTACTGTCTAAATAAGAATCATGAATCGTAAACAACAAGTAATAACACCATTTATGAAATTCGCTATCTAAAGATTCTTATTTTGTAGAAAAAAATTATCATCTGAATTACCAAACTTGGTAAAGTTGTTATTTAGCTAATGTAGATAACCATAACACTCCAGAATTATCGCTATAAATTTACTGTAAACAATACGGTACTACATAAGACTGCAAATTTTCAAACATCATTCAAGATAGTAATTTCGAAAATAAAGTGGTTAGTTCATTTTTTTTAAGTCATAAAAATCTCGGATATAAACAAAATTTACCAACGATCATTTAACTACAATCTAAATTATTCAAGGAAAATGTTTGATTCAGCTGTGCAATAAACCTACATATTTAGTTTCACACCACTGGCTTGTTTTTACAAATCTTACGTCATAATTGGGCTAAGGTTAGTAAGAATTAAAGCAGTACGCAGATTCATATTTATATATTAAAGGATTTAGAAGTTAAGAATTTTGAGAGATAGACCTACAGGAAGATGGACAAATTAGAGAATTTATAAGGGTTCCGGCTTTCACTCAAGCGCTACGGAACCGTAAAAGTCAATTTTACTACAAGGGGTAGGGGGCAAGGGGCAGGGTGTTATAACAGCAATCTCCTCTCTTTACTGTTTAATTAGAATCATGATTCACGAACTAAAATCGCTTCTTTTGTTCATTATTTCCAGTCCCATGGGCCAGATATGAAATATTTTCTGTTTTATTGTCACTTTCATCATGTGCGAAAAAAACGGAAAAAGAAAAATGAACGGACTTATCAGGTAAGCTGACAGGTGATCCATCCTTCACAAAACTGCAAATATGTACCATGACAGCACCTGCTGTGTCACTGTCAGAGTGTATTTGTTTTTAGTTGACTTGGCTCTTACCACAAAAATAAAGTATTAATAATAATATAAAAAGTTTATAAAAGCTCAAAAACTAACGTGGTCCACGTACAACAAAAAATGTCTGTAGATCAAAATTCAACACGACGGTGGTTCAGCCAGAAGTAACATATGCAAACGAAACTCTCTCATAAAAACGGAAGTGACGAAATTTTAAAAGTGGAGTGAAGAATAGCATAAATAAAAAATATCAAAAAGAGGGACAATGGTGGATAGTGCCACTTGGGAAGGTGTACAGGGAACTGGAGTCCAACACGGATACTATACGTAAGAAGATAATTTCTTTTCTTGGTCACATCATAAGGACACCAGAAATCAGATTAAAAAGTAGAAAAATAGAAAAAACTTTGAAAGTTTAAGCAACAGACAGGATGGATCAAGGTAGTTAGATAAGATGTGGTAGACCTGGAAATAACCCTGGATGATTTGCAGAACAAAACAAAGAATCCTCAAAAAATTTAACG
Organism: Vandiemenella viatica; assembly: GCA_031002005.1. NCBI lineage: Eukaryota > Metazoa > Arthropoda > Insecta > Orthoptera > Morabidae > Vandiemenella > Vandiemenella viatica. The sequence goes on along the minus strand of JARYHS010009186.1, from coordinate 173,768,016 downwards.
ACAGTAAAATAAGACTTAAACCAAAAATAGACAAACGACTGGTAATGAAGAGGGTATTTATAGATGAGGAAAGACAAATAAGATCACAACGAATTAAAGATACTGGGGAATTCGGGAAGAACAGATCATGCACATGCCTAAGAAGATGACCAGAAAATTATTATCCAATGAGGCCGTAAAACCCTAATAATATGATAGTAACAATAAAAATTTTCCTTACAATACTGTAGAGCATACAGTGCCGGTATTTTACTTGGTACAGTGAAGTAGTTCGGGAAGAAGCTATTAAAACTTATTTCAAGAATTATCGAAGGTTTTTTGGAAGTTTTTGATTAGCGACAGTTTCAATCTTATTTTGCCACTTCAGTATACTTTGGAGACGTCTTGGTTGTAAACCATGCAAAGTTCTGTTCAAATTTTTCAAATATTATTATTTGAAAATACCGGGTGTTATGTTCGTTACCCATCATAATTTTTGTAGTTTCTACGCTAACCGATTCGCACCGTGTTCTAGTATTAAATGGTGACATTTAAATGTGTAGCTATAGTCACCTGACCATTTCAGGGTTCATCTTTCACGTTTCATGTTGCAAATATGTTTTTAAAATATCACAAGATTAAGATATTCATTCATCTTAATCCAATGTTGAGGCAGACTTTTCTGTTTGGCAGCTTCATTTATGTAGTTATGTTTTAGTATATATGTTATTACGCGACATGAAGTAGGATTTTCCTAGAGTCGATTTTAATGTAGTAAAACCTGTAAGATTCATTTTTCTCTACAGCTAGATATTTTGAATCCTGAAAATCACTTTCAAACATTTCACATCCAGTTTTCTTAAATTTGTCGTATATAAAGTATTTAGGAAAACTTTAATCAGATTGCTATAAAACACATTCGTTCTTGTACACATATGACACCAAAAGCACCTACTTCCTCTCAATACATACCCAAAGAAGTCGCTAAGATCTCGTAGCGTGCTCCAGTTATCACCCGCTGCCTCCTGAGCATTCTTATCCGCCACATAATTCGCTCTGGAAGGGAGAAACTTGTCTGCTAATGTGGTTGAATGCGATGAATGCCTTGCTGCTGATTAAAGAGACAACTTCGGCTACGCTCTGGGGGCCCCACTAACTTTGGAAATTCTTGCCGAGGGAGACTTAACAGATATAATGAGGAGTCCTTTGAGCCACACCACAGTGAAACTGCCGGCAGATCTCGTTGCCTGGTCTGAAAAGTCACGAGCAATGATAAAAAAGACCTCTCATATACTTTCAATTGGTTCGTATTTGAAAAAAAAATAAATTGTAAATTTTACAAAACTGTCAACACAGATATTATTTGTCATGTATGTGGTAAAGCTAACGATACGTGTAATCCTACAACTTTAAAATTTCATAGGATCTTACCGTCTTTGACAATTTGCTGTCTTTATGACACTTTTATATCTATGGGACTGAAGTTGTAATACCCAGCCCAGTGGGTGGAAGGTAACGCAGGGCCTAAAATCCCAGAGGATGTTATAACAGCCCACAGCCACAGGCATGTATCAATGTTATTTTGTCTATAGTGGGGTAGGAGTTGATTGATTGTGGATTTGTAATTTTTTCTTTTGATTAATTGCGAATTTGTGTATTTTTGTCATGTGAATGAACATTGTTTTATGGAGAGAATCTATTTAAGTGCTATGTAACATGTTCAAGGACAGTATTATGCATCAAACATTAATTAAAAGTTTGTAATTGTAGTATTGATGTGATCTACGATGTTTGGAGGACAAGTTGTAACGTTGGACTAGTTAGATAATTTTTTGTAAATGCACGTAAAAATCTATTAACATTCAATTCAAGATGTTTTCTAATGATAATGAGTAATTTTGTACAATTCTTAATTGTTTTTGTATTGATTTAATATTTAATGTATTGTAAGAATTCGAGAAACGTTGGTCTTAACTCTTTGAATTATTCTGGAATTTTCTGTCACATCTATATAAACCAACCGCAGAGACGATTAAGTTGAGCAGATAGTTGCAAGTAAATTGAAAGTTAATATCGCTGGAATGTTTGTGTTTAATATCTTTGGACGAGTCGATGCCTATTTTGTGTGAACTGTTTAATGTTGTTGTAGAATTCGTAAAAAAAAATAAAAAATACCATAGTGAAAAGTGATTCTTTGATATAGTTACTTCAAGCAACCAAAAAACGTATCGATGTGGGTTCAACTGATTATCCAGAATTCCGTATCCAGTTGTTTCCCAAAACCACTCTAATTGACAAGGAGTAGTATATTTCGGAAACTACCTCTATTGTTAACTTGAATACATTTTTCTTTCTCCAAATATCCACAACAACGATTCATTTTTTTTATAACTTAGATACAAAAAAAGAAAATGCAGTCTGGTTTTTAAAGGCTAAATACTCGTATTTTATTTAGGTACACAATAGAAACTTCTGCTCAGTACTTTAGTGCTATCAAACGAGTTTCAGAGGAGTTTTACGGAAGTAAAACAACCAAAGCTGGTCGACTGTGCAGTTCACGTCCATGGCAGGCAGTTCCGTTGCCGTACTCCATCCACGGCACCGCTGAATTCCGTGGAGGTAGTAGAGTCTCATGGCTTTCTTACGCTCCGCTTCCGTTCTCCAACAAGTCTCTTCATTTACAAGGGAGTTTGTTTCAATTATACCTGCATTCCGGTGCATCCGATTCCTTTTTCTTACCATTAGTTTTTAAGTTTTCACTTTACTGATGTTACAATTTTTTGCAAATCACTTTTATCAATCATGAAATGTGATTAAATTGTGCTGTATTTTGTAAGATTAATTCGCCACAATTTACCTGACGAACGAGCGTGGCTGCTTTCACAGGAGCAAATCGACGCGCACTGAATCACCAAGCAATCGCATCCCTTGACGGCATTGTGCGGATGGTTGAGTGATGCACGCTAATATACGTGACACTTTCAACATTTCTCTATCGAATGCTTTTCACTCCATTATTCTCCGTTCAGTAATCTTTCAATACTGGCCATTTCAAACTGTACAGTTTAAATGTCGCTCGCTATTCTGGGATGCCACCCCATATCGAACATGGTAGATGTTAATTAATAAATAATCAAAAACATAAAAAACCCTGCAGCACTTAAAGTGTCACAGTTTGTATCAAGTGAAGCTACAGGTTGGAGTGCTTAATTGTAGTGTCACTTATTTGTTACATGCACTGGAATTACTTACTTAGGTTGTAAGAGCTGAACAGTAAAACAGAAAGCAATGTGTCTTCCACAAATAACAATTAATTACGACATTAACAAACAAAATCCCTGGCACCAGCAAGTTATCAAAAATAGCTAATGTTATTAATAATTTTTAATATTATTTTAAATTTCAAAGAAATTGTAGCTACTTATTAAAACGATGACATAAGCTGTTTATTTAGTCTCGAGAACACGAATGACTGTTTTACTTGCCGATAATTTAAATGCAGCTAGGATTATAAATTTAAATTATCACCACGAAACTTCGTTGTTATGCAATCATTTGATTCGTTAATATTGAAAAATATTTTATGTGTACTGTTGGATAAATGCTGTGGGAGATTGCTAGATCCAGTAAGAAATGTTGAATAGTTTTTATTGATACTGTTGCTTTTACGTGCCTATGACCTAGTGACTGATACATCTGCCACTCGCAAAATTTGACACACATCTGTATCTTGATTGTGCCCCATAACGTTTTCAGTTCCACCTTTCGTAATAAATCACAAACCATTAAAGTCCGGTTTCTCGTATTGTCTTATACTGTTCTAATTTTTTTTTTTTTTTTTTTTTTTGTTCCGTCACTTGTAGCAAATGTAAAATGTACAGCGTTTAGGATTGTTACTGTGTCCAGCCGTGGAAAAAGTAAGGGTTGACCTGCGCGTATTTGGAGTTACTGAGTCTATAATTATGCGGTTAATGAACGAGGACACGTTGCGGTGTAGTAACGCGGCCCGCAGGTATGGCATTCAAACGGATGTGTCACTGTGCACAACTCGTCGTGCTCTGTTTCACGCCCAGATGGCACTGACCACAACTGAACTTTCCATTGTTCATTGTACAAAACGGCCGGCTTTTCTTTTTTTGGTCCGACCTGTAAGAAAAATTTAGAATTCGTTCTCCATTTCAGATCTCCCATTAAAACGGCTAGTAAAATTTGTCCTCTTCGTGACATATGTGAGTTCTATATGTCTGCTGGAAATAATAACTGGACTATTTGCTTTAGGTTTGAAACTTAATTGCTTTTAGCTATCACAGCAACTTAACTGTTAACTATCCAAAATTCGTGCCAATTAGGATGTACTCAGGGCTGATTTTTTTCTGTTAAAATCCTATTTTACAAAAAGAATTTTTTACACACTAAAAATAAATCAGTTTTGGAGAAATTTAGACCAGGTGACAAAGAAATGGCTTAAACTAATACATACTAAACTTTACAACGTATATAAGTCTTTGTTATATAAAAACAACGATAAACGTTCCACTTTATTATTTTAAAAGTTTTTTTTTGTTTGATATAAGCGCATCTGCCAACCCTCTCCCCGAAAAAATGTTTAACCTTAGGTAAACGCTTATAGGATAATCTCATCGATAATAGACGTTGCAACTAGCATAAATGCCACTGTCAAACAGATTGGAAACTTTCTGCAAAACACATAAAAACGATATTTCTTGTGAATCATACTATGTCAACGCAGAGGAATGTTTTAAAAGTAATACACAAATATCAATAACAAGTAACAATAACAACCGTTTTACGGAATTTCAATAAACTGCCGTTAGGTTAGATGTAAAAAAAAAAAAAAAAAAAAAAAAAAAATCTAAGACGAAAAGATCCACGCAAATAAAATATTAGTAAATTCAGAAATATACAAATAAAGTATGACGAATCCCTAAAAGTGTTAGACCTCATCAAAAATTAGAAAGACCTAAAACAATTCTTAATGGCATTCAGATACAGAGGCCACACAGACAGATTGCGATTATCATGACTCTTCCGATGTATCAGTTTCTCTAGTATATTGTTGTTACTAAATATAGACACATGGAAAATACAGTACGTACATGACATTAATACACGCAACATTTAAACATCCATGCCCTCGGCAGGACTCGAACCGGCGACCTTCGGCACGCGGAGACAACCCGCTAGGATCTATCCCCAACGCTACAGAGGCCAGCCACATTAGACATGAAACGTTAGATATAAAGATTAGGCCAAAACAACATTTTAGATGGAGGCACTGACAGGTGGGTGCACATACCCTATAATCTCTTATCGAATCCTCCGGTATTTCAAACTTTTGTCCCATCTGCAAATAGTAATCCACCCCAATATGAAAATTTGCAGTCTTCTCTAGATACGGCACATTTTCAATTTACAATGAAGTTCCAAAAGTTTTGGGGGAACTGGTCATATCGTGTGAGACCCCGTTTTGTGCGGCAAGGTGCAACAACCTGACGTAATTTTGACTCAGCAATCCGTCTGAAGTCCCCTGATAGATACTCGTATGTTTCCTCTGCAGCGTTTTACCTCTACGTCAATGAGGCCGATGAAAATTTCCTTACGACTCCAGTATATACAGTTCACTCCGAGTTATAAAGTTTGTCATTGCTCAGAAACTATTAATTTGCGGATATAATTTTCATAAAAAAGCACATATACGAAGTGTGGTTAAAAAAATAACGGGAATTTTGAAACTTCGGGGGTTTATATTAGATAGATATGCACTATTGTTTCGTTGTTGTATTGGCAAACATGTCTTAAAAGTATCTACATGTTTTGAACGGTATTGGATGTTTCGTCTCTTGTCACCTGTTTAAGGATAACACGAGTTTTGATACAGCCAGGCCATTTTTCATTTGTAAAAATCATGGATCAGAGCATTTGCATTAAATATGCTATAAAATGTTAAATATTCCTTTTGGTGAATCTTCATTGAGTTAAAGAAGGGTCAAGACGGCGGTGAAGATGATGAGCGTACGGGTGGTCCCAGCATATCAGTAACAAACGAAAACGTGGAAAAATGATTATGGCATGGCGAAATGATTATGAACGAACACCGAATCACAACTAGAGAAGTTGCTGATGATGTTGCCATATCAACTTTTTCATGCCATGAAATCTGTTCATCTGTTTCTGGTACGAAACGTATTGCAGAAAAATTTGTTCTAAAAATTGTGAGTTTCTAACAAATACAGCGGCGAATGGAAGATACTCAGTAATCGCTAAATAAGGTCAACAACGATGCAGAAATATTTTAACGTGTCATAACAGGTGATGAAACATGGATTTATGGGTATGATGTCGAAACTAAGGCTCAATCGTCCCAGTGGAGGCGTTCTGCATCGCCAAGACCGGAAAAAGCTGGACAAGTTCGGCGAAATGTGAAGATTATGCTCATCGTCCTTTGATTTTAATGGCATAGTGCACCGTGAATTCTTGCCACATGGTCAAAAGATTAATAAGGATATTACCTTTAAGATCACCACCGTTTGAGTCAAGCTGTCCGAAGAAAACGCCCGTATTTGTGGCAAAACAATACGTGACTTTTGCATTATGATATTGTAGCTGTTGACACATCGTTGCTTAATCGTGATTTAAAAAAAAAAAAAAACACACTACAATGATACTCCAGCCTCCATATTTGCCAGACATGGCCCCATGTGAATTTCTTCTGTTCAAAAATAAAGAGATTCTTAAAGGGTTGTCGTTTTACAAGAGTAGATGAGATTAAAATTGTATTGCTGAAAGAGCTCAAAGCTATCCCAAAGATCCAGTTCCAGAAGTGTTTTGAGAATTGTAAGAAGCACTGGCTAAGTGTTTAATATCTAATGAGAATTATTTTGAATGAGATAACATCGATGTAGACGAATAAATAAAATTCTTTAAAAAAAAAATCTTTATTTTTTGAACAGACCTCGCATATTGAAAGTACTCGTTTTTCGAATATATAACGATCCCCCTCGGTCCGAAAGTTATCCAGGGGCTTGAACTTCGATCTCAGTTTTTTTCCCCGAAAACTATCGATTAGTGACATTAATCTCTTTACAGGGATTTGTTTTGAGTGTTCCTCAGCTACCATGCGAAATATCGTCCAAAACCGTTGGCCCGAGGTTGTGCACTTCTCTTGTTAGCTCTAGATGGAGTGAATGACAGAGACAATTCAGTAGTAGGCCTATGGTTAAAAGCCGTAAAGCAAGATGCAGGGAATGCGACAGAGCGATTTCAGTGGGTCGCGCAAGCGAACGCAACAGCTTGAAGAGAAGACGTAGAAATATCTAAAGAAAGTCAGTGATGTGATTAGCAACATAATTTTAAGAGAGGTTATTCATGTAAATTTCAGCCGGTGTGATTGTTTTATTTTCCGTCGATTTAATGCATTTCCGCATCTCTTTCTGTCTTGATGTAACATCTCCGTTACAACTTATGTTCTCAATTTTCTGTTTCAACATTCCAACCTTTGTCTCCTTCAACAGCTGTTTTCTTCTACTGTTCCACTCACTAACAAATTATCTGAGCCCTTATGTTGTAAAATGATACAGACCATCCTGAATTTATTTTTCTGTGACACTCTTTAACAAACTTCCTTCTTACCCGTCTTAATTTTTAACATCCTTGTGTAGCACCACGTTTTAAATGCTTCAATTTAAGTTCTTTCTGGTTCACGGAGCAATATTTGAAAATAAACTATTTCGTTTTTTCAAGTAGTGTCTTTTTGTTAGTGCCATTCAGCTTTTTGATGTGAGTAGCAATTTTATTTTGTAAGAACGGTATTTACTTACTTCTCCAAATACGCCCAAACCTGTATTTATTGCTATCATTTCTGATACGATTTATGATATTTATTTTGAAATGTTTTAATCTAGCACAAATTCTTCTTTCAGTATTTTGTTCAACATTCAACAATTTTGCAATATCCTCACTCTATTCTCAGTTCTGCTGATATACTGATCGTGTCTCCATCTCCTCCTCATTATAAACTACACACCGTTCGTGTGCGGATATTTTTATATTTCTGTAGCAGAAATCCAGTGGCTCGTTCCATCTGATATCAATAATCCCAATGACATCTAACTTAAGTTATTCCACCTTCACTTTTAATTCTTCTAATCAGAATGCCTTATTCTAGCTTCTAACATTATACGCTTCGGTTCGTTGAATAGTTGTTTCCATTCTGATGACGCCTACCTGAATAGTGTCTGGGGATTCGATGAGAGTAGGGAGGGGATAAGAGTTCTGTATAGAAACCGGGAAAACCCATGAGTCACGAGGTGGTGGGGGGGGGCACCTCCCTCCCCTCCCTCTCCGGCGGGCTTTTGAATAAGCCAATCAGCGGACCGTTAGTTCATTTGGTGGCCGCTAGGGGGGCAGCACCGGCCGCGTTTGCGCAAACGATAGTTCCTTGACCGCCCGCCCAGATGGAAGCACAAACCTCAATCTGCGCAGACATTCCATGGCTCGCGTAACCTGAATCTGATCTGAGCTTAGTCGGGCGCACAACCCCGCAGGCGACAACGGTTGTTTCTATTCCCAGCGCGCCACAGATGACGCGTCGGGTCCCGTTATACGCTATTCCTGGAGTGCATAGTTTCCTAGCGCAGCGCTATTTCCGGGTGACGCGTTGGTTCCCGTTCGGGGAAGCAAAAACACCCGCCAGGTGGCAGCACTAACTGATGGCGCTAGTGTCACCCATGTGACGTCACTAGTTCACCTCCCCGGCGCGCCGCCACCTGTCAACCGCACAGCTTGTCATCACCGCTGACCTCAATTTGCACGACTATTTCCGGGATGTACCGCTAACCTATGACGCGACAGCAAGGACACTCAATCTGAGTATTTCTGACACAACGCTCCCGCAGGCGAACAGTGGAAGTATCACACGCCATTTTATTTTCAGCGCACAATTAGCGACGTCACAGGACACCGCTATCAAGAATAACATTAGGAAATCCGCTTGCTTGCTGTTAACGTTCGTTATGAAATTTCTTCCTAGTATTTTGTCATGTGTTATTGATATATTGAAGTATTTTAATTCTTTGATTGTTAAATTACCATAAATTAACTTCAAAAATTATTTATTTTCATAGTTTTTGGGCAAAACTTATTGTTTCCTTCTGCAAATACTATTATTTGGCACCAATAAGTCCTTACTTGAAAATCCCCCCCCCCCCTACTCTTTCATATACCTCATACACATTTTGTAAGGTCATTTTCTTCTATGGATCTAACCGCCATTTTTTGCCACTCCAATTGTCTTATTGCTCTTAACATCACATTTAATGGAATTTTCGGTGATATTTATTGGCTATTTATTTCATCCCAACATCCTCATTACCAATGTGTTACTTATACACTCACAGAGCTCTATTTCATCTGATTCATATCTTTCAATGATACCCAACGCGACTATTGTTGCCTTCTGCAAACAGTATTATTGGTTCAAATAACAAGTCCTGTTCGTTGTACATTATGTAAGGTCATTTATTTGTAGCTGCCATTTTTTTATACCCACTCCAAGATGTCTTATTACCTCAACACGCCTTTTGTGATATGTCAGTTTTAAACGCTGTTCTCTTTTTATTTCTAGTATTTCATACTCGTAATAAGAATACTATACTAATCCATCATACTCAAGGAATATAAAAAAATTTTGGGTAGGGGATTCGTTAAATAAAAAACATAATTTCTTGAT